>JAMJFZ010000199.1:22960000-23560000 GCA_026225945.1 Cricetomys ansorgei
TAAAAAAGAAAATAGTCTCTGTGATATAAATGATCATTAATAATAAACTACAGAGTACATGTACTTAGTTAGGCTTTTTATTGTTATAATTTGCTTCATTGAATAAATTATTCAGAAATGGGTAATTGAGTTGGAGGGGTAGACATTCATTCTTACATTCAAAATAGCTTTACATGTTGGTTAGATCAAAATAAAAAATCCTTGGAAGGGATGCAGTGGCAAAATAAACCAGTACATCAGCAAGTGGTGTTTGATAGAAAAAAGGGGTTCAAATTGGAGGTCTCACAATCGTGTGGAAACTGTGACACGTGGGCTATACTCTCAGAGCCTAAGCATTGTAGAGTCGGTGCGAGGCTCTTGATACTGCATTTTTGTCAGTGACATTGATAGGCCATTTTGAAGAATAGATTTGTTTCTATATGTAAGCACACATACATATACATACACACATACACAGATATATATACATACACACAAACTCACATAATTACACATGTACAAATACATTTATACACAGGCACACACAAACACACACATGCACACACAGTAATTTCAACGTGATTTTTTTGTAATATTTACAATATACATCCTAAGTTTGCCACTTTTATCATCACTCAGTGTTCTAGTATATAAATGTTACTTCAAGTAGTATCATCCCACTACAATTTCTTATACCTATCTTTCCCATGTTTTCCTACTTAGTCAAATTGTATTGTCTTCAATGTTAGTGTTTCTATGTGGAATCTAGAATCTCAATCACAGGAAGCAAACTTTACATACCATAGCTTTCCCTTTCATTTCATGGTTTCAAGTCTCTCTTTTCTATGGTTACCAGAAAAAAAACATGTATCTATTCTGAATACAATATGTACACTCACAAATTCTAAGGTGTTTTTAAAAACAACATTACCTCAACTAACAATCTCAGTGAGACTGATGGGTGCTGGATCAATATACAAAACTAGATTATATTTCTGTGTGCTTTCAATGAATAATTGAAAAATGAAATTAAGGCAAAACAAACTAATGGTCAGAAAAGTCAATTATCTTATACAGGTCCAATTACTTACTAATGAATCATTTCAAAGCTACAGTTACAAGCCAATTTTCTTATCTCTAACACTTTTGATTATTTTTCATTATTGTATTTGGGTAGAGGGGAAAAATACTATATTTTTTTAAAACCAGTTATTTATACTTAGGTACTTAATTGCTAATTTTCTTTTAAATGTAATTATTAGTTAATAATAGAAAAGAATGCATAAAATAATTTTCATTAATGAAGCCCCATTTGAGTGAAGTAATGGTGCATGCCTTTTTGTTTTGTTTTATAACATAAATCACACCTGAATCATTTCCAAATGTATGGTCAACAGGTGGTCCAGTAAAGAGAGGAAACAGATTCCCCTGAATCCTTTCCCACTCATTATCGTCATTGAGATCCTGGGTCCAGAAGCAAAAACCATCATCAAAAGTGCAGTTGATTTTCTCATAATCTGTAAATAAAAAAAAACCCCTCTAAAATATAACATTTTACATGAGTAATTATAATGAGTCATATAGAAAATAATTCAACTTCATAAAATTTGCAATTGCTTGCTATACATCAAGCCATTTTTTATATTAATCTTAACTAGATCCATTTTATTATTTTTAAAAATACCTATTTGTTTCAACCATGACAAATTTTGTTTCTCATTATATTGGGGTTTAACAATGCAGATTTATATTTTATTTATTTATTTTTATTTAATTTTTTCCATGTTGATTCCAGTGCTTACCAACCCAAACACTGGCCCATCTGTTTCTCTCTCCTTATAATTAAACTCAGTCCTTTAATTACAATCAACTTCATGTTGAAATTACTCAGAATTAGTTTTTCCTAATCTTCTTTCACTTGTAATGTTCACTGAATATAAAAATTTTATTTACTTGTTACATTGACTTGTGATTTTTCTGAAGCTGTTAAATTGATTCCTTTGAAGAATATAAGCTACTTTTAAATTTATCATTTGTTTCTTACTGTCATGCAAGGAGAGAACAAGAGCTAGGAAAAAAAATCACATAGTGTAAAAATTAGATTCTGCTACTGTTAAAATACTACAGCATCTGGAGAGTCAAAGGCTGAACAGTAGAGAACTTACTGTTAAGCTCACTGCTGTTAAAGGTGTTGTATGTTGCGTTAAAACCGATGTAATCATTTTCATCAGATTCTATAAGAAAGCTGACCATAACTATGTTGGAAAAAATTCGAATTGTTCCAGGGTCAGTTTCCACAAAAGAGGCTATGAAAGAAAATATTTTTAAATTATTATATGCACATTCTATATCTACTTACAAAAGGAAAAGATGAATTACTTTACCAAGCATGTTCCTCTAAAAACTCCAATTTGAGCAGTTATAGGAGTAAAACTTAACTTGTGTCCTATACGACAGTAATGAGATCTCTAAAATGATTATAATGGCAAAATAAACAGTGGATGTTTCATGTTTGCTTATCCATATAACAGTAGAAACTCAAAATATTAACAGATAATGTAAGGACTGATTCTACAGAATTTTATATTGATTGTATTAGTATTCTACCTTAACTCTGCCAATATGGGGTATTTTTCCACTTTCAATTCTCAAGGATAGATATGCTTGTAATAGTAAAAGAACTCACATAATTTATAAAATTATCATTATATGAAATGCTTTTACAACAGTGCCTTACCATATCTATCATCAAAGTTAGTACTGTCACATTATGAGAATCAGAATATGGTATTATGGGGGAAAGTTCACATATTTAAATGTGTATGTTCAGGTACACAGATGCACATATTTTAGATGGACAATCTGGAGTATCTATCAAATCTAGGCCTTTGAAAGTGCCATACTTCATATGGAAGACATTATTATTATTATTATTATTATTATTATTATTATTATTATTATTTTGTTTTTAAAGAAAAACTTCATAAAGCATTGAAAAAAATATGTATTTCTGTACAAATTAGTACAACATCACATTAGCATGACAGTTTCCACAAAATCCATTAAAAACAAAATGCTCAAACCCTGAACTATGTATTCATGTTCCCATCCAGAATGTGTCTTTGTTCAGCTTTTGCTCATGAAGACTTATATTGGGTATTTGATACTTCCTAGCAGTGTATGCAACATATAACCAGTATGATTCTTATATTGTAAATCTCATGCTATCATTTCAGGGATATGAATACTTTAGGACCTTTGCTTTAAGCCTATCTGCCCCCATGCCACCCGATGTTCGTTTCCTGTACTTTAGAATTTTCTTGCACAGAGGCTTCTGGGTAAATCAGCATGAGGTTGGGGACTCAGTAGCATACTTGACAGTATATTAAACCATACGTGTGCAAATGCTAGAATCTAGCATAGATAGTTCAAGGGTTTAAGTCATTAGGCTCATTAACCTGCTTTTGGTATATGTGCAACCCTCTGGAAACAGTGTAAAATATTTATCTATAGAGAGTTCATGAAGCATTAATCATACTGGAAAACACATTTGCCCCCAAGTGGAATCAGAACCACAGTGCCAGATGCTATGCCCCCCCCAAAATACTAGAGGGTAAGTTTTCATAATCTAGGCTCTGGAGACAATATTCAATTGAGTCTCACTCCATGTCTCACTGTGTTTTCATCTGTCCCACTTTACTCTGGTGAAGTGAAATGCTTTCTGGGAGAACTTGTTCTGAGTATAAACAAGTAATTTTCATGTGGAGCAATGATTAATACCTAGTAAATGACTGCTACTGTTTTTTTACCTCAGCAATAAGATTTTTAAGTCAACAAAAGAAAAGGTTATGATTTAATGCTTTGTGTGCCTCTGTCTCTTTGACAGATTATGAGTACATTTTAGTTGATGTTGGAGTACAAGTATTTAAATATGAATGGACAGAATAATTGAATATTCCTAAAATATATAAAGACTTATGGAAAGAAAAAAAATTCACCTTATAATATTAAAAGCTGTTTTTCCCTAACATTATGTTATAACAAATAATATAATTTTCAGCAGAATCTTTTCTTCAAAATTTACACTTGTGTATACATTAACTTATATAAAGTTGCATAGTTATCATGGATAAAATAATCATTTGTTTTCTAACAGCAGAACTCTGGTTCATAGTTTTAGTAAAAGAAGAGAGCAGAGAAACATGGTAAAAATGGAGGTGTTTAGGAAGAGGCCAAAGGATAGAAATGGCAGACATTCTATAAAATGAGTATCAACAGATGCTGTAGAAGATATTTGCTTTTTTTATTTAAACAAGAAAAATTGCTGGCATTATTTGAGTATCAGTTTACGATGGAGGAGACTTCAAAGATGCCCAACATGTTGCCTTGAGTGCCCACTGTGAATTCAGTATGGGGCCATGAATTGCTGACATGGAGAAAGAACTAGATGCCTCATTAGAAAAATCCAGACATTTAAGTTAACATAATAAACCACTGGAATTATTTGCTATGGTATAAATGCAATAGGAATAATCCGGAAAGAAGTCTCAAATTTTCCAGGCACTCTGATGAGGTGATTTTTGTCAGTTGTGGACTAAGGCAATTCTTTAAATTAGTGATAATTTTTTATAATGTATTTATAAATTATCACTATCAACAACAGTGAGTGAATGGGTACTTTTGAGCATAGAAAAGTGTGTTAAAAGTATAAAGCTTTTCAAAACTGTTTTACTTTAAATAATTTGCATACATTTTTATTTAATTTCATATTTACTATATGCTTGTTTTTATTGTAGTATAATTTGTCATTTCAGGAACATCTACAGTGTCATTTGTAGCTCTTAGCTCTACCTATGGACCCGTAAGCATGTTCTACATGGTGTCAAGCTACAGTACTCAGTGTATACTGTGAACTGTCTTGTCCTATGGGAATAGTACTTGCTAAACATTTGAAATAATAATGATGATGATGATGATGATGATGATAATAATAATAATAATAAAGATACTAAAAACATATTTTCAGAGTGTGACATTTAGAAACCAGTTTTTATCTGTTCGTTCAGCTAGTTTTGATACTTTTTTAAAAAGGATGTAAAGCATTTCTGGCAAAGTCTGGTGAAATAGAACTGTTGTACCAGATGCCCAGCTACTTGTGTGACTGAGGCAGGAGGATTGCAAGTTCAAGACATTCCAATGGTACAAGGTAAATACAATCACACACTCACAACTTTGTGAGACCATGTTTCAAAACAAAAGACAACAAAACTGAGGATGTAGTTCAGAGTCCTTTATCCATCACAGAGCACTAGGCTCCCCTAACACCTCAAAAAATAGAATATTTTAGGCAACAGTGGAAATGAAAACACTGCTCTGTCCATCTCTTTAATACAAAACATTGATATTTATTAAAATCACTGAATTAGGATCTTGTCTTCATGAGCATAATCTAAAGAACAAGATTTTGACCTAGATTCTAGGCAATCTATTTAGAAGTATTATCTAAAAGTTACTGACAAATACTTCTGGAATATACCTCTTCCAACTACCCTAATAAAATATATAATAATTATTTTGTTATACTGGATAATTTTCTTTCCCTATATCTTCTTTAGATAATTTTCCCATATTTAAGTAAGTAATATATACATTTTCCAATATGATAAAATAACAACAGCATTTCAAATGTATATTCTGAATTAGAATTGTATGAAGAATATCTGGTAAATATCTCTCAAACAAAAGAAAGTCTAAAAACAGTTTTGAAAACATGTACTTTAAGATTAAAATGACCTTTCAATAGAAATAAGTATAATGTTACCATAAATACTGCTGTGTCCATGATTTTATAGTATATTATCATAGTATAAGAATATAACCTTTTAGTTTAAGTTTAAATAAAGAAATCTGGAGATTTTATAATTCTATAAGAATGCTAAGTATACAGATAATCATTGTCATTATTTAAGAGTGAGTATTTTAATTTTAAATGACTTTTCTCATTTCTTTCTTGTTAAGATTGTTATATTTATGTTTTGGTACGTCCCTTGTATCCCTAATCTCTCCAAGACTTTATCATGAAGGGCTGTTGGATTTTGTCAAAAGATTTCTTGGCATCTAGTAAGATGATTATGTGGTTTTATTTTTCCCTTTCAGTTTGAGTCTTCTGCCAGCAGCTGATGGGAACAGATGGAGAAGTCAAGAGCCAAACATATGCAGAGCTCCAGTAAACCATCAGAATAAGGGGAGGAGGCATTTTGGGGACCAGAGGTGTCAGGTACATCAGGAGAGCAGGCCTCATGGAGTCAATGGACCAGAACTCTTGGGGTCCCTCAGAGACTGAAGCAGAAGCCAGGGAACCTGAAGGATCTCCTAGATATATTATGTGGTTTGCTTGCAAAGAGCCTGTAAGTTAGAATGTATGTGGGGGTTTTCTGATGCTTTTGCCTGCCCTTGGGACCCATTTCCTCTAGATGGGTTGATCACTGCACCCTCAATGTGGGAACTAGTGCCTGGTCTTGTCCCATTTGTTGCACCCTGTTTGAGAGTTAACACTGGAGGACTGCCTTCTTTTAAGGGGAGAAACAAAAGATGGGGGTGGGGAGATTGGGTTAGGAGTAGGGAGGATAATATAATAGGAGAGGGAGGATGGGGGTAGCTGGGAGGGATGAAGGGAAGGTAGGAGGAATGTTGACATGTATTATACGAAAGAAGAGAAATCAATTAAAAAAGAATTGTTTTATACTTTTAGTTTGAAACATATTTTTGAATAAAGTATTTAAGTGACTGATTGTTGTCATTTAAATGCACTCTCATAGACTCATCCTTTTTGTGAGTATTAGCTTATTATTATAGTTATATTATGTCTATATTATAGTTATATATTACATTATGCATTATATTATTGTATATTATATATAATTATATTATACTTACTTTATATTGTAGACATTAGCATGCCTAGTTATCTCAATGCTTGCTTATTGTTTAATTGCAAAATTCAATAAATGAAAATACATTTAAAAAATAATCTAGGTATTTGAAGAATAAAGGAACACAATAACATTTACATCTATCTACAGGAAAGTTAGATTTTTATCATCAGCATGATATGTTTTATTATAGTTAATACAAATTGGGAGGCATTTATTGAGAGGACCAAAACACAGCTAAATACGATATAAGTTTTAATCCTAGATGAAATTAACTGATGATATATTAGTCTTTGGTACTATTAATAGAGCCATAGTATTTAACCATCTGTATTATGTTAATCTTTATTTTAAGGAAATGCAGTTTTAAACTAGAGAAACAGCTTATCAGCTGACTGCTCTATTTGTTTAAGTGAAATGTGAGCACATGATCTCATGTGTTCTAGGCATCTTCATTATGATGTTTCACTTGGACTTTTAAAGCACAATACATAACTCCACTATACTTATAGATAGAAAGTCTTCTTGTTGACTCTAAAATGTCTTTCTGAACTTAATTTGTGCCCTTTGATATGACTCTATTTTTTTATAATATGTATTTTGGAAGCTTATTGACAATATTAAAATAGAAAGTCTACACAGATTATCAGTACAATATTAGATCAATAATATGCAATAAAATATATATCATTTGGTAAGCTTAAATATTTATCATTAATAAATCAATCAAAACCATTTGTCTAGATCAGAATCATTTTGTCATCATTTATCATCATGTACCATTCATACAGTTCAAGGTGAAATCATTAAGCGTTAACATCAAGAATGATAGCTTGCAACTTCATCTTCTTTAAATAATTCCCTACAATTATGAGGAAAGCTGGTTACTCTGTGTGTTCTAGTCCATGTTGCCTTCTTTATCCCTCTTTAATTTCCTTCTGGATTTTTTTCCTCTAATTTCATTCTCTGTGATAATCAGGCCAAGTGGAACAAAGTTCACTATTCTGGTGTGAATCACCAGTAGATTCCCTACCTTTTCTCAGCTCCATCATGGTCTATGGCCTAATGACAAGTCGTTTTGCCACAGTTTACATTACATCTGCCACATTTACACCACCTTGGTACTGAGATCCCTCTTATGAAAGACACTATGCCACACATTTTATTAGTATTATTAA
Source organism: Cricetomys ansorgei (assembly GCA_026225945.1). Lineage (NCBI taxonomy): Eukaryota > Metazoa > Chordata > Mammalia > Rodentia > Nesomyidae > Cricetomys > Cricetomys ansorgei. The sequence goes on from JAMJFZ010000199.1 coordinate 22,968,090, forward strand.
TCCTGCATAGGAGACTGAGGTCAAGGTTGAAAATAAGATCAGAGATCTGAGTTTATAAACTATGCAGTGTTATGAAGAAAGAGAGTGAAATCTTAAGGGTTGTTTTGATTTTAGTAAATGAAGGTTAACATTTAGATAATAAATAACATTTATGAAGATGCATTAATTTTACATGATTTCTAAAACCTTGGTTTTACTGAAAAAAGACCACATGCAACACTCATTTCCTATTTTTGACAGTGAAGCCCATCTTTATTTTAGTAACTTAAATGCTATGTTGATATTCTGATCAAAAATCAAAGAGGGACATTTCTACTCATGAGGCTTCTCATTTATTTTCATTGTGACAATCAATGGTATGTTTGTTTTAACTTACCTCTTAAAATTTTGCTAGATCCTACACCTTCATAAACATCTAACACATCTGTATAATGTGAAATAAAAGATCCAAAGCTGATTCTAATGGAAAGTCCTTGGTTTACACTAAATTAAAAGCAAAAAAAGATAAAACTTCATAAGTTGCGATATATCTCAATGCATTCCATAATTTGGTTGTATTTTTCATTCATGTAACACAAAACACGGAGTAGGGATCCAAGCAAATTTAATCACACAATATAGTCCTGTTAACTACTTTCAGAGCATACCATAGGTATTTAGAGCTTCTTTTTATCTAGCACAACTGAAACTCTACATCCTTTGAGCGAAATCTTTACCTCCGGTCCCAGTAGCATTATTAAACCATATCCTATGGATTTAGTGATTTTAAGTACTTCACTTAACTGAAATTATGAAAGATTTATCTTGCATAGTTAGTTCATTTCACTCAATGGTCTTAAGTTTCAATAAACAAATATACATAGGAAAACTTTCCTTTCCTATGACTGGAAAATGATGTTCCACAATATGTACATTCCACATTCCATTTACTGCTTCATCTAATTAAGGAAATTCAATTTCTTGCACATTCAGATCATTGTATTACTGACATGTTCAAGACATTAAAATTCCTTTTGATATCCTAATTCTAATTCTTTTATGTCAATAACTAGAGCTTGATCACAGATTTTAAAAGAAACTATATTGTAGAGGAATGCTCAATTTTTTTATCTGTCAGCATGGATGCTTTAGGATAGAAAAAATGTGGGTATACACCTTTAATCCCAGTATTCAGAAGGCAGTGTTAGCACATGCGTTTAATCCATAGAGGAGGAAGCAGAGTTTTGGAGTCAGTGTCAGACAGGAAGTGAGTTCTGAGACGAGTCAGAGTAAAAGACAGGCAAAGTGATGAATCAGAGGAAGAGTTGACAGAGTTAGTCAGAGTGAGGGCACACTCAACTCTCTTGTGCTGAGGCCTATAAGTATCCCTGATGCTAAATAGAGTCTGTCTGATAGAGATCCTGATTCTTTAGCTAGGGAAATATTAGTCCATCACCTACATTGCTCCTTTCTTTGCTAAATTTTCATCTTTAAAGAGAATGTCCACATGGCCTAACTGAGCTGCCGGTTGTTGGTTAGGAAAGGAATACAGCCACTTCACCTGAGAAACCTTGCAGGCACTTTTTCCCCTAAGTCCTGGCATACTGCCTCTGGACAGGTGTTAATGCTCCAGGAAGAGATAGCCTTTAACATTAGCACACCAAAAAATGAATCCGCACCAAAAGAGCTAAATTCAGCCAACAGGAGCCAACAGCCAATAGCAGATTATTGTCTCAGATGTTCTTTTCAAATGCTCTTTGTAATCACCCCAGGTTTTGCAGGTTTGCAGGCCACCAGGAGGAATCCTGGCTCTCACCTGCATAAGAAGGGCTTCGATAAGATGACTGACCCTGAAAGTTCTCAGCCAGCTCTCTCTCTCTCTCTCTCTGCCTGGCTGCATTCTAGCAGTGTGCTTTGTTTTTTCTCCTACCCCTTTTACCTTTTAATATGTACACTGTTAAATTTTCTTACTAAAAATGCTTCTGCGTTTTTATTTCTAAAGTGCAATTGTACATGACATTTCTTAAAGCGTGTAAGCCTGCCATGTCTGTCTCTCATAAAGAATGAACTATCTTGTTCATTTGCCATAATTCTCCTTTTTGCCCGTATTCTCCTTCTGAGTGGAGTCCCGCAAACCCATCTGCAGAAAAGGCTGGTTCCCTCTGCACTATTTATAAAAGCAGGCTCTCAGCTCAGAGAGACAGAGTTCAGAGAGAGAGTACAGAGGATAAGAAGCAGAGAGAGGATACGACGCAGAGACAATGAAGCAATCTGACTAAGGATAAGGCAGAGAAGCAGGGAGGGGCTGAATGAGGCAGTATGGTGCAGTGAAAACTCAGAGAGGGACAAGACACAGAGGCAAAGAGGAGTCTGAGGCAGAGACACAGAGGTAGTATGGCAGAAGTCAGTATCACATTGGAAGAGTGAGTCAGTTTAAGCCAATCAGCTTGTAGTCAGAATAGTGAGTTGAGTCGAACCGAAAGAGTCAGTTGAGTTCAGAATAGCTCTGAGTTTAGAAGGAGCTAGTCAGAGTGGCTCAATCTGCAGTAAGCCTTGGAGGCTTAAATCCTAGATTATACAGAGGCTGGAGCTGAAGCCTTCCAGTTCTAGGCTAAAGACTAGATTGTAAGGAGGCTGAAAAGCTCCAGGGCTAAGGACTGGTGATTGAATTAGCTAAAGAATAAACCATTCTTTTCTCTGAATCTACAGCTACACTATACAGTATTTGCATAACAGAAGTGCTGTTCACCATTTTATATTTCTACTATTAATGAACAAAACTTTCCTTTTCCCTATTTTTGTCAACATTTACTTTGTTATTTTAAAAAGTGACCATACAATCTGGTGTTAGGTAAATACTCTTATTGGTGATGATTTACATTTTCTTTATTATTTGGGAGAATAAAACTGTTTTCATGGACTTTTCTATTTCTATGGCAGTGGGTACTCTGTACCAATGCTTTGTGTCTAGTAAATATCAGCAGGTTACTGACATCTACACTATCACCTCAAAACAAATTTTAGACAACATGGTCAGACATAATTTAACTAATCAAGTAAATAATTTAAATTTTCTCTTTTTAAAACTAGTTACTATAGTAGAAATCATTTTACCATGCCCACGTATTTTTACACCAAGGATCAAAGTATGGCTAAATGCGATGAATTGTAACAAGTTTAGAGGACTGATTAAGATAGGAGAAATGGTTAATGTGCCAGTAAAATATTTGGGGCACCGAGTTTGTTCAACTGCATTTAGCACCTTGCCGGTGTTTCATAATGTGGACAGAAAAGATAGGTCTTGTGTTTTCACATTTAGTTTCTTCAAATCAGAGTGTCTCTATTTGTAATTTTTAATACATATTTAACTTATTTATATTTTTGAGATTATAATTTTAATTAAAATATAATTACATCACTTCCCCTTCCTGTTCTCCATCCCACCCCTCCCAGCTACCTCACTCATCCATCTCAAATTGATGCCTCTTTGCCTTTGATCCTTAATGTTACACATATAAAGAGATACGAAAACATATAAATACAGCCTGCTGAGTCCATTTTTGTTGTTTGTGTGTATACAATTTCAGAGCTGACCACTTTGAATTGGATAACCAATAAAGGGTTGAAATGGTTGAAGCAGTCTATCAGTTGGTGGTTAGTGAAAATTATAATTATTTTAAAAGTACTATAGAAAAGTACTAGAGACAGGGCAAGATCCTAGGTTGGAAGATTTTCAGGCTGAAGAGCAGTGCGTAGATGATGGTCTCTTACCGGATGATCCAACGGCAAACAACACCTGATTCATGTGACCCTGGGTAATGAGCCGCTTGGAAAGACCCAGAAGATTCAGTCAACAAAAATCTTCCATCACAAGCTGTAGCTGCACAAAAATGTCAGGTAATATTAGATATAAGCAGTCTTAGAATTGAAAGGATTAATTAATTCGCCCAAGGAGTCATCGTTCATAAACAGTATTCACAGCAGGCCTTCTTTCTCTGGAGGCCTCTCTCTGCAATTCCTGTGACAGTATACCTCAAACAAGCAAGAGTAAATTAAAAATTTCAGTCTTTTGCAAGGTTCTTAAACACTGAATACAGGCCATGTTAGCAGTATCACAAAAACAGAAGGGATGAAATAAAAAGAGGAGAACACAAAACACTTTAAATATTTATAATAGCTGTTTACATATTTATAATATGCTGGTGAAATTAGCTTTTCTTCAGATTTATTTCTGACATATTTCTAGATAAAGGGAATCAAGAGTCTCATGCTGTACTATTGGATTCGTAATTTTCCAAAGGGTTGAGATGATTCTTGTGGAATCATTGCAGCTCCTTCAAGAACAAAAGATTTTTCTGTACTTCCTCAAGTGCCTTGCAGTCAAATGAAATCACGTGACTGAATTGCTTATTCAGCTATTCTTGAAGTAAATTGTGTTTGGTTCCTAATGTGTCTCCTTCCTTTGCCTGTGAACAGCTTATGAAAATCCAGGTAAGAGAGAGCAGAGAGCAGTACACCCTGAATGCTTGGGGATGCTTCTGCGACTAATTTAAGATGTCCATTATTATCTTAAGTGGCTAGGTATCTAGACTGTCCTAAAGAATATGATTAATTTGTTTGTCTAGTTTTCTGTGAATCTTCACACTTTTATTGCCAATAAATCATCTAGATTTTAGTCTAATGTAAACGGACCCCAGTAGTTCCTATATATAAATAAAAATATACAGTCTCCCTGAAAGCATTTAAAATCATGATGGTATTAAACTGTTTACAATAAAAAAAAGTTCAGGATGTCAAAATATCATGTCAAAATGGAGGATTGCGTGGATAGCTTCTTGTATTCTTTCCAGGATGTGTATGAACAAAGTGACTTTACATCTCACAGTGAAAGAAGATAGGTTCTCAGGATTAAAAATAATTAAAAATATGTCTTAACTATGAATGAGTAGAGTGTTTAGAATTGTGATTCTATGACCTGGTAAGAGCCTCCTATAAAAGTGCTAGCATAAATGTTGAGTGGGAACAAGTTAATCTGCAAATGACAGAAGCCATCCTGTTACTCATCAGACATGTTGCCTGCATTCATAAAGTAGTCCTGATGACTTGAGCCCAACCATGAGCTCCCTCTGCTGGCTTAATATTTACTAATTCTGTCTTTCTTCAGGCATTGAAATCTCCAGGATATGGGAATTAAACATGATGTACCAAGACACACCAAAGGATAACATGTAGACACATTTGAACACGCAGATTACAAAAACACTTGCCAACTTTGAAACAGCCCTACACCTTGACCTGAGAGCAGTGAGTCAGCATCATTTCTCCCTGATAGGTCAGCTAAAAAGTAAACTTACTTGCCGATGTAATTCTAATCAGAAGAGAAACATAAGTTAAAGAAATTTTCTTTTAGCTATAGTCAGCTATAAGTTGTACAAATCTAAATAACCTAAGTCTAAATACAGAAACTTGTGCAGAAGGAATCATTAATGTGACTCTATTGATAACACAAACTAGAATTAGAGCTCACAGCTGGGGTAAAATAAACAAGTAACCGAGAGATCAAAGGTCAATGTCTTACAGAGAAAATTCTTAAATTAGCTTATTTTTTTTTCCCTCTGACTGTATTGATGCATGTGGGTTTTGAGGTTTGTTTTGCTGATAAACACTGAAGATGGTGCTGAAGAGCTGTCTAGGGCTTGGGGCTCACAACCACCACTGATAAAAATGAACAAAACCACCTGTGCTCTGAAATGCCTTCCACCTGAAGGTGGTTTGTTTCATTGATTTTTCTGCTACCTTGTCTAAACAATGATTTGAAATTTTCCAGAAATAAATCCAATGCTAACTTTATAATACATATAAGAAATGGAGATAAAGAGCACACAGAAACTTTAGAAAGTCACATGAAATCTGGATGATCTTAAGGTTTAATAAATATAAAGCCACCATAATAGTGAAAAAATATGCAGATCTTCATGTGTTTAAAGCAAAGGTAGGTGTTTCACTGAAATACTGAGGCTCATTTTGTGACTTAGAAAAAAATGTTGCTTTAAAACGTATTTGGAAACAATTTATCATCCTTATTAGACTTATGTTTAATCTTTTTGATGTGAGTTATTATCAACTTATTTTGAAAATGATGAACTCAATGAGGTTAAGTGCCAAAGAATAAGTGAGACACATTTTCAAATTACTTGGTCATTACCTAATGTTGTTACGTCAGTTCCTATCTATAAAGTTGTTGATCAGTGGTACACAGGTTTAAAGTTATCTGTCTAACTTTGATATGGATTCTTGTTTTTGAAGCAAAACCCAGCATCACATCTGTTTCCTCTTGATGGCACCCTTGGATCATATTCTTGGAAACATTTTTGAAAAAAAGTCAGAAAAAAACACCATGTAAAGATTACCATCTTCTTCTTTGAGTAACTTAGTTATATAAAATAGATTAAAAATATTCCAGAGCCTGCACTTTCATCCAATGCATGCCAACGGCACTTCAAAGTACAGAGTTCAACTTTGTGTGTTTGAAATTTATCCAAGAACATTTGAATTGGGATTTCTGAGTGGAAAAATCTTAAGTATATTTGCTTTTTTGTTGAATTGTTACTGGGAAATAGACCAAATGCCTGTCTTAGGAAGTATGGGTCTAGTGACTAGGTAATTTTTCTAACTTGGTTCCTTATTCAAATCTTCATCTTTAATTAATGTCAAGGAATATGAGAACACAGTGCTAATAGACAAGGAACGTGCAGACTTTAAATACCCCAGGAGTTAACTGGATTCACCATCCACTTTACAAGGGGTTATAAAGTTGACTTACATACCTGGCAGGCAACCTCAGTGCTCAGAATCCTTAGGCAGGAAGATCATAGTAGTGAGCTCAAGGTCTGACCCTCTCGTAAAAGAGCAGAAATAATGAAAAAGGTGATTATGGATCATACCCAAAACGGCTTAATTTGGGCTTCTCTGTAAGTTTTCAGAAATGAATTGTAGGTTAGAGTTAACTTAGTGGTGTTTTCCACAGCTAACAATCTGAATTTATACTTAGACAATGATAGGTGGCACATGAAACTACATTATTTGATAAGAGTCTTCCTGGTAAGCTTTCCTAAATGGAACAAAACTGCAGATGAAAAATAAATCAAAGAGAGATTCCATTTAGATTATCTAGATTAGTGTTTGGCGTTGTATGTGTTATTTAAGTGTTTACTAATAATGCAATTAAAATAAGAACATCAGAGCCAATGACAAAATATACACACAAAACACTATTTTTTGTTCAGAAGTCATTAAGTTATTAAGTTGTTACAAACATTAAGTGCTCATACTATTTGAAGAACTTCAAGAGGCAAAGGAAAGCAATAAGGAAAAGTAGATGATGCTCACTGATTTGATACTGTGAAGTAGGGACAAAGAAAGTGATATTATATGATACTGACAAAAAAAATCACAAAGAAAATGTCATATTATTAGTGCTTTTCCATAAGAATCAGCTTAAGACAAAAGTGAGATTAAAAACAAACAAACAAACAAACAAAATGACACTGCCTCCCTACCTGAATGATGTTTGACTGTTCACAGAATTTCTTACAGAGTTCTCAAATGGAATTTTGTAAAATTGATTATATCTAATATTATAAAATTAAGTTTTAAAGTAATATATTTATTAGATTTTGTATTAATTGTGAACATAGTTATTGGAGTAGATCACTTCTCACTAGTTTCAGCTAGCTGATATTTAACGAATGTGCATAAGGTGTGCATGTGTATCTGTGTGTGTGTGTGTGTGTGTGTGTGTACAGTCATGGAGGAGATGGAAGAGAGAAAGATGAAGAAGAGTGAAAGCAGGTGGGTGGCCTTACCACATAGTCCAGTGTCTTCATCAGAACCATCTGGACAGTTCGCTTCTCCATCACAAAATAAATCAGTTGGTACACAGTTCCAAGCATTAGCACAGGGCCGTGAGCCTGGTTGACATGTTATTGAGACACTGCCTTAAAAAGAGATTCAAATTGTGAGCTTCTTTAACAGTAGTAAGTTTCCAATTACTTAGGTATATACAGTGGTTGAATATGCTTCTTTTGTTTTTCAGCAATTTAGCTCCATAAAGAACTAATGTACTTTGTTTTGCAAAGAGAAATATTTATTTTAGTTAATGAATCAATCATTTCTAAAAATTCAAGGCATTTTAAGTGATACAAAAGAAATATTTCTTCACTGATGTTAAATGTGATTGTTGAAGCTGTTCCTTTTATTTTTGTCAATGTATAGTTTAATCACTTAGTCCCTATGGTGGTTTGAGTGAAAATAGTCTTATACGTTCATATATTTGAATACTTGTTCCTCAGTTGGTGGACCTCTTGGGAAGGATTAGGAAGTGTGGCCTTGGAGAAGATGTGTCATACAGAGCCAACTTTGACATGTCAAAAGCCATTTCCAATTAATTCTCTGTGTCCCATACTTATGGATCAGGATGTGAGCTCTCAGGTATAACCCCAGTGCCATGTCTAAACTGTCTGCTGCCATGATTCCCACAATGATGATTATGGACTCTAACCCTCTGAACAATAAGGCCCATTGAATGTTTTATAAGCTGTCATGATGTCTTATCATAGCAATAGAAAGATACCCAAGTCCCTAAATTTTTACCTCAAACAAGGTTGTGTCATATGGGACAATATGTTAGAAAGTCTGTTACGACGTTTAATCGGTAATTTGTTTACTCACAACATTATTATTTGAAAACGTCATGTATTTCATAAAGTCTATATATCCTGGAAGGAAAATGTATCAAAGAATCTACATTGAAGAAAGATAAAATGTCTTATTGCATGTGCACTATGAGATAAAAGTGGAGAAACCCTTTGGCTATATCTGTTCCATAACTTTGGCTTCTTGACACAGCCATTATTAGGCCATCCTATACCAACACCCCTCCAGGGTGTAGATCATACTCTGTCTTCCCAGGAGCTTCCAGTCCGTAGCTCTCTGCCTGTTTATCCTTCTGCCTTGCTTCCATGGATATGGTATAGAGACCTACCAAGACAGACATACTTCTAGTAATTGACTTTAAGTGAAATTCTAACAATAAGACATAGTCTTACACCTACTATATATATATACATATATATATATATATCTCAGTAATTTGGAAATTTGAATACTTTTGTTTGTCATTAGAGTAGAAATGATGCTTTAAGGATTTTTGAAAAATTTAACTCCATAGCATTTGTTTTGCTATTGTGCTAAATTTTAAAAACACTTAGTCTTTTTTCTATGACAATATCATAAGTGTATACAACACATTTTGATCATTTTTAACTGGTAATTCCCCTCCAGCACCCCTCAAACTTCCCAACTATGTCTCCTTCCCAAATTAGTATCTTTTCCTTTTACCCCACTGAGTTCTATAAGTGCTGTTAGCATGAGTAGAGAATAGGGCCATTCACTGGAGTTCTTAATATAAAAGCCAACACTGTACTTTCATCTGCTGGGACTTAAAACTATAAAAAGAAAAACAAATTCCAAGATTTCTGATACTTTATAAAATCAATAGGAAAAAAATCAAATATTTTTGTCAATGCATCCACCAAGCTAAATTTTATTTGAAGACATTTATCGACAGCATTGGTAAATATATACACAACTAAATTAGACTTTTTAAATACCAGTTCTCATTAAAATAAGAATAAAATTAAGAGACTAATGGGAACGTTAACATCTGAAAAATAGCATAAAAATCAGAGCTATTTTCAAATGGTAGAATACTCTCATTTAATAAAATAAAAACAGAAATAAATATATTTATTAAATCCAAATGCTCATTATACTTAAAATATAAGAGCTATTTATCAAGAAAGTCATTTAATTACTGTGTCCCAGTTCATAAAAGGCATAATGTTTGATAGTATGTCATAAACACTTGGTAAATAAACAGGCAGGGTAAAAAGTATACTCATATTTCTATGGTATTTTACAGAGGTCCATAAAGTTCCATGTATTCAGTGCATGGAAGACAATATTTGGGGACATAGCTAGGAAGACAAGTAACTTTGGCTCTCTTAATGCTGACTATGGATCTTTGATTCTTGAAGCTCTACATGTTGCTTTATTATCTGTTGACCCTTACAACCTCAGTGGCAAAAGATGGTGGTAGGTGGTTCTATGCCAACTTTTTTCAAGTTACAGTCTTTTAAAAAGTAATGTCCCCAGTAGATTAGCCTGTAAAGAAGCCTGTGGTGCTTCTACTAATTAATGATTGTTGTGAGAGGGTCCAGCCTGTTGGGCATTGTGCCACCCCTGGGCAGCTGTTCCTGGGGTATATAAGAAAGCAGGTTGAGAAAGTCTTGAGGAACAAGCCAGTAAGCAATACTTCTCTGTGGCTTCTGCATCAGTTCCTGCTTCCAGGTTCCTGTTCTGTTTGAATCAAATTTGTTTTGGCTTTGGTGTTTTTATCTCAGCAATGGGAACTCCTGCTAAAGCAATCCCTTCAATCATTAATCCACAAGTATTTATGACTACTTATGTCATGGAATTCTACAGGGTGTAGATGAATGATAAAAGGATAAAAAGACTTGTGGCCAAGGCACAGCATAGGCTCTGTTCTCACAGATCTTGATGTGGGAAAATACCTCAAAGTTTTTTTGAGACTGTGTCTCTAGCTGAGGCTGATCTCACACTCCCTATGTAGCTGAACCTGACCTTGATGTTCTGATAATCCTGTTTTCATTTTCAGAATGTAGAGATTTTAGGTGTTTACCCCCACACCCAGGGTATGAGGCAGTGAAAAGCAACTACCCAGGGTGAGCAGTAGGTAACCATTCTTCCTGCTGTGGCATATGCTAATTATTGTTACTGAGCTGTTATTAAGAGTGTGGTGAAAGCACTTGGGATTAGGCAGATGTTGAACCACCTTCAAAAGAGAATTCATACTTGAATTAGTTTCTTAAGAATTCCTGAAAGTAACTTAGACAAGCATGAAATGCATGTGATGACGTGGCAGGAGGGTGTAGATATAAAATATACAGAGTGGTCTCATTTATCTAAATGTGATGATGCTGGGAGTATGGTATGAAAAAGTGAGGAAGGCTTAGAAGGAGGAAAACAGTCTTTTCTCAAATGAAGACCACAATCTATTTGTTAACGGATAAAATCTCTATATAGCCGGCTTGAGCAATTCAATCAAGGGCACAGTTCTTCCTAGATTCTTTGGCCCACCATCATGTCCTTCACGAAAAAAGAAAAAAGGAAAAGGAAAAAAAAAAGCCCTCAAAACACAGCCTATTACTTTGTTTCCCTCTGTAATCCCTGATTTCTACCATGTAGTAGAATAGTGACAATATTGCATTTGTGTGAAATAAATAGTACTGAAACTTTTGAGTTTCTGAAATTGTTGCCTGCACAGTCAGCTACAAAGGACTAGAACAAACTACATGGAAGAAGCCTTCAAGCACATGAGCAAGTGCCCAAAAGAGCCCCTCTTGGCACACTGCAGCAAGCCAAGAAATCAATCTGTAATGTGACCTTAGCTCCTGTCGCTCCCCTCTAGTGTGCTCCAAATTGGTTAGTAAAACTTTACAGTAATTGGCAACAAAGGCAGCTGAACAAAAGAACATAACCCACATGGACTTTTTACCTGTTATCATATAAAAAAATCTCTTTGGTAGAATTTATTATAGCACTAATGCCGGGTATATGATGCATGTGTTTGTTGATTTTTCTCAAACTCTATCTTCAAGGCATATAAAAATGAGAATAAACTTAACATCCCTGAAAGACATATTCATAATAAATTACAACTTGGAAACTGCAGTTTTCAAGTTTAATTGCCTCGTTCCTCTCTATAAATCTACAATGTCTTGCTATATGAGAGAAATAAATGAAAAGTATGATTCAGGACTATGTGCTACATGAACTTAATGCAAAGGACAATATGATATTTCACTACCTAGTTATGTTACAATAATTCCTTGTGAATCAGTTAAGGCAATTCAGTGAAAGGAAATAGTTGGAGACAATGTTTTTTTCTTGAATCAGCTTCCAGATTCAAACAAGCATCACCAATTTAAAATCATGTTTCAATCTAGTATTAGAAAAATCTCTTTTATAATATTCTATTGCTGCTATTATAATTGTTATTTTGATGTAAGTCAGTAAGGGTAGGGTAAAGTAGTGGGTTCATCCTCCTCTTTGTGAATTGTTGTTCCGTACACAGTGAACTGGTATCTGAATCTTTTCTCTTTTTGTTCTTGGTCTACTTTGTAGTAACAAGAGATATCCAGGTACCTTTCAGGCATGTATTTTAATATTTATATTCTATGTAATGCTTATAAAGTTCTAAGATACTATGTAATTTTCAAATTACATAAGGAGTAATTAGTAGAGTTAGTCAATGAGTAAATCAAACTATGTCTTATTAAGAATGAACAATTTTATATAACAGTTTTATGTGATAAGAAAAATTACAAACTAGAGCTTTGTGCATGGTTGGTAAATGCTTGTAGCTTTGAGATACACCTCAATGTTTTGTATTATATCTTTATCTTTACCTCGAATATACTTGCTTATGCCCAATAAGAAGGCAAATCCAAGAGTATGTTGTCTCTATCCTTTTAATTTAAATGATGTAAAAACAGATGGGGTAGTTTGTGCTGTTTTCTGTACCTTCTTTTACTATTTTTTCCTTCTTATAGAAGGCACTGGGCACATTCAGCTAGGTTTCTTTATTACTTCATTGTTTTCTTCAATAGTTAAAGGATTTCCTTTGTTGTTATATTGCTAGTGTTGGTTATCCCTCCTCTGAGCCATTCCATGTATATCTCTTAGAGTATTTTATCCATCTAAAAAGACCTCAGAAACTTGGTTGAAAGAAGCATGTAATGAGTTTGTAAACCAACAAATGGAAAACAGGCACTAATTTATGTGATTGTTGCTTATTTTAAAATTTCAGGAAGAATGTATTGAAATATTTAAGCTACCTTTTCAGTTGCCTTTAAAGGAATGAAATTGTAATTCTCAATTCTTATTTTTTTAAATAAATTATTATTATTATTGAAAGTTGAATGTGTAAAAATGTGATTTGACTAACTGTTAGTACTTCTTCATATTGCAGAAATGAATATGGACTAAATGACAGTTTTTAGGACATTGGGATGCTCCCTGGCTGTGCCTAAACATAACTAAACATATGTTTTCATTGTCATGAACTTTTCATTGGCTCTAGAGTTGTTATAATTGGCAATGAATCATTTTAATTAATGAATCATGTTTTATTTTGCATTTCAAACATTGCATCAGTGCACATTGTACAAGAATTTTCACATTGTACTTGTTTTAACTTGTTTTAAGTTATAACTTAAATCTTGCAAGACAAAGCCGATCTTACAATACAGCATTAGGTATTGGGTACATTTATATCATAATGGACAAATTCTTAATTTGAACCATTCTAAGTTTGTGACTTTATGTATAGTTTTCAATTCGGCCTGCTGTTTTAGTCATTTATTGGAAGTCTGAGAAGTTTAGACAATGATGAGAGAACAATTGGAAATTGCGATTTTGACATTACTGACTTTACTTGAATGTCGGTATACACTTAGGCCATTTATCATGAATATTAAGTCAAGGTCAAAGGCAAGAATCACTATCATTACCAATCAAGTGTGAGCTGAACAAGGATGACTCCAAAGGACATGCTAAACTGGACAGGGCAAACCCCATGAGGCCTCAACCTTATGCAAAGAACTGAGGAAAGCTGGGAGTGGGAGAAGTGGTCCTTCTTAGGGAAGAGCACACCAATTGGTTATCCAGTGCCAAAAGGTCCTTCCTGAAAGCACATACATATGTACCGAACATATGTACTGAACAGGATATATTTAGGAAAATATATGTTTACGAAAATACATATATGCATGCAATAACAATTAGTGAAAAAAAGAGACCTTCAATTTGGAAGAGAGCAGGGAGGGGCAGATGAGAGGGTTTAAAGGGAGGAAAGAGAAGGGAGAAATTTTGTAATTAAATTATATAAAAAAATAAACCAAATAAGAAGAAAACCACAATGGACAAATTACTAGGACTCTAGAGAAAATGGCACTTCAAAATTAGGTATGAAGAGGGCAATACCACTCAAAGTAAAGATTCCTGTTGCCAAGTTTGATGACCTGAATTTGGTCACTGGAACCCATAGGTGGAAGGAGAGAAATAATTCTCACAAGTTGCCCTTTGACTTCTCTGTGTGCAGTGTGACATGTGGGTCCTTCTACTCATAGAATAAATGAATAAGTACATTAAAAAATAATATCCTGGGAACTACTATACAATAGAATCTTACTGAAAAAAAAAAGACTAAATAAGTCCAGCAGTACTTTATTAGTGATTCAGTAACAGTACCACATTTACAGAACAAGTCTGTTTAAGGTGTATGCAGAGAATACATTCAAAAGAAAATAATCTCAGTATCAGATGAAACTGGCATTCTTTCTCGAAAATGATTTAATCCTAATGATTATGTCCTTAGCAAATGGTGATAACCATAATTAAAAAAATCAGAATGCAAAAGTAAGGTCAGACAACCCAGGTATTAGCCCAGAACACACAACTATTTTTGTGAGATATTATGCTTTAATTATAAACTAGTAATTTTTCTTCTTTACAGAGTAATATTAAACTGCTGAGGCATCAGATAATTTCTAAATATTAAAGAAAAACTTTAAACGTGTAAAAATTAATACTATTAAGACTCACTTGAAATTGCCATAGAAGTCCTGATTATTACTTCATCTGCAAAAATAAAAGAAATTGAAATAATTTATATATTTTAAGTTGATAATTGTCATTTATCACATATTTCCTCTGTATATCTTTGTACCTAGAGATTTTAACCTTATTCTAAATTATTAGCATACTATTTGTACGCAGATCTAAAGATAAACATTTACATTTTATTTTAATTTTTTATAGCTATCATTAGTTGACAAAAAAATTGTGCATATTTGTGGTGTTCAATGTGATGCTAGAGGAACTGACCTGAAATTGTGGTAGGAATTGCTTTTAGAAGAAAGCAAAGTTGATTTGACATCCAGGTTCATAATATAAAATTATAATAAAACATGGTTACAGTTTGAATAGATTGTCATATGTCATCTGTGTTGTTTTATTTTTGTGCTCTCTTTAAAAATTAAATTAAAAATTAAAAAAGATTAACCTGAAGTTGCCAGTGATCTGCTGGTTGTCAGCTTGTCTGCAAAGAATAAGTGATATTAAAATAATCATCACATATTTTAATAAATTCTTATACGTACTGTTTAATGCTTCATCCCTTTGTACCTGAATATAAGGATGTATCTTTTATGGTTTTTTAAAAAAATTGTTTTACAGCTCTTAATTAGTTTCTGCATTATTGCACACATTTATAGAGTTCAGAGTGATGTGACATCACTGTGCTGTTACTGACTCCACTGGAGGTCAGCACAGGCACTGTTGCTATGAGAACCCGAGAACCTTTCGGAAAGTAAAACTGATTTAACAGTTGGCTTTAGAGTAGGATGCAAACATTGGATTTTTGAATATTTGTCAAAGGCCATCTACTCCTTGAGCTCCTTTCCTGTACTCACGCTGTTCTTATTCATTTTCCGGCTGTGATGCGTTGGATGGATTTTCAGTGACTGGATAATTTGTTTGCATAATTTACAAAAGCAAAGTTTGCTTTGTATTATATTAACCCAGATAAAGTACATATTCAAAAATATAGTTATATAGGATGATTTATGTTCTAGTAAGAGATCTTGTGATCCATAAACCATTATTTTTCACTAAACTATTTGAATGATGTCAATCTCAGAATAATGGTACACATGATAATATTTACTGGAAATTAACTACTGTTTTGGTATGAAGTATTTTTCATAGATATATTTTAATGCTGCATATTTCCTTTAGCTTTTTAAATTGAAAATATATTTTAATTCAATATATTCAGATTACTGTTTCCCTTCCCCCAACTTATCCCAGATTCTTTCCACCTACGCATTCAATCAATTCCACATCCCTTCTTTATCTCTCATTGAGAAACAGGCATCTAAAAATAAGGTAAAATAAATAATTACTTTATTTGTCACTGTTTTATGTTTCTTTGTTCATTTTGTTCTTAAGTTTTTAACACATTTGTTTCTAAAAATCAAGTGACCCATATGTATAAGCCATAATAGAAAACAAAACAGGTCTCTCATGAAAAGGGTCCTTGTCAAGCTTGATGACCTGAGTTTAATCCCATGAACCTATATGGCAGAGAGTTCTCCTAGACTTCTTAAGTACACCATGGCAAGTATGTACACACACACAGGAACATACACACATGGACATGCACACATGCACACACACTAAAATCATGAATAAAAAATTAAAATAATACTAAGGCTGACCTGAAGTTGCTATAGAACTGCTGGTTGTTAGCTTATCTGCAAAGATAAATGAGATTAAAATGATTATTACATGTTTTAGACTGATTATAAGGATTTTATTTTACATATCTTCTGTATAATATTTTATCTAAGAAAGTTTCAACATATTAAGATTTAATACATATTTATGTAGGATATGCTCTTTGTGTGTGAGTATAAGAATCAACTTTTTATGTTTTATTTTACTGTTTTATAGTTATTTTAGTTGAAAATAAATTTGCATATTTATGAGATTCAATGTCTTTGATACATATCTACAAAGTGAGATGATTAGATTAATGGAAAAATGGATAAATTTATCAGCTCATGCAGTTATTCACTGATTTTCAAAATATTAAAATGTAGGTTTTAGAATTTTATCTACTTTTTTCTTCTAAATAAGTAGAGAATGTTATCTAATGATCATTAAGTAAATTCCAGGATCCACCAGTTCACATAAAGAGTCCAAGCTGGATGCAAATATGAGATATACTTACACCAGGGGATGAGAAACTAAGGGAGGACTTTTTGTTTTCTGAGACTGATGCAATCTCTGTGACCCTGGGAATGTTATTTATTCTTTATATTTTTTAAAAAAATATTCATTTGTTTTTATGCTATGTATGTGGGTGTCTTGCCTGCATATAAATTTGTGTAGTGTGCGTGTGCGCTTGCGCATGTGTTTTTGAGTTAGTGGTAGTTGTTAACTACGTGTATATGCTGAAACAAAACTCAGGTCTTACACAAGAGTAGTAGGAGTAGATATTCCTCCTATTTAGTATTTTATGTCTTTTTAAGGGTGAGAAAAACATCAGTTCCCTAAAGGGTCACCCTTAAAATTAAATGATATAATGATTGGTCCAGGTTTGTACTGGATAATAGTTGTCTGAAGTATTATGAAAATGTCATGAGGATGGAGGACACTAAAATGTTATCTTTGTGATCCTATAATAATTTCCACTTATTAATGAGATGTAGATAAGACTGACATTTAGGATAATGTCTGCAATATGCAGAAGATCAATAATCACACAATATTCAGGATTCTGCTTTCAAAGAGTAAAATGAGGTACCTGTTGGTTTTGGTAGTTGGTAGTACCATAGAAAAGTTTCAAATGTCTGGTTGCTATTTTAATATTTTTCCATTTCAGATTAGTTTTACATTTTAAGGTAACTAATGTCAACTGCAAAAAAGAAAAATGTTTGCTATTTTTCAAAGAGAATTCTTACATTAATGATGTTCCCAGAATGACAAATGCTGCAGTAGATCAATTAGCATTACAGTTTGATTTTCCTTTGCCAACAAGTGCAACATATTTTTTAAGTCATTGTTTTAATAGTTATATCATCAGAGCCTCATGACATGGGCCAATTGTGAAATCATACATGTTGAAATTGGAAATACTTATCCTCGTCATAAGTAATTAGGCATTAAGATGTCTAGAATATTCTGTTACACAACTCCTAACCAAATATGACTTTCATATTTTAAAGTGAAAACTAAATATTATAGCAAGCTGAAAAAATAAAACATATTCTTTTCTAATGTCATGAAGTTTGATGATCACTGTGTTGTGAGCAGACAAAATGGCTCAATCAGTAAAGTGTCTGCCATGCAAGAGTGGGGACCTGAGTTCAGATTCGTCAGGACTCTTAAAAACTCAACTGTGTTTGTAAACACCTGTAATCCTAGAGATGGGGAGTGAGAAAGACAGATGGACTCCCAGAGCTTTCTGGTCAGCCTATCGGTCAATATTCTTGTATCAAATCATAAGGAGAATGCAGCCTCAGGTCTACCCACGTGTTCACATACATGACTGAACACTCATAAGTGAACATACACACATGCACACACACACACACAATGTTCTACATACTGACCTGAAGTTGTCCCAGCAATTGTTGTTGGGAAGTTATCCAAAGGGGCTAGAAAAAAGTACAGATGGTTTTATACTTGGCTTTATAATATAAATATATTATAAAACACTTACTAAAGTTCGAATATTTCTAAGAGGGTATCTGATCTTTTGAGTTCTACTTTACCAGCTCTCATGCTGTTCCTATTCATTATCTGTCTATGATAATTTAGATACATATTCAGTAGCTGCATAATAAGTGTATATATTTTATCTAAGCTAAGTTTATTTTGTTTTGTATTAATTCAAGAAAATTATTAAATTATTCATGCTATAGTTACATGGAATAGATTATATTCAACCAATATTGCATTATCTACCTGACCTGACTGATAATAACCAATTTAAAATCATATATATTTGAAAAATTACATAATTAAAATATTAAATAAAAATATCTAGAATTAAGCTTGGTGTTATATTTATAGATGTGTTTTTAGACAGCTCAATAAATCAAATATACATAATTTTGATTTGTGGATGTTCTTGAGTCAGTATTGCACTAAAGTTTGTGGTGTGTGTAACACAGGTTAAAGTCAACTCAAGAGGATATGATTTTCTTCAATCAGTTTGTGATTTCATGACCTTAAATTCCATCTCCCAGGTTATTCAAGGATATGGACACTTAAAAATTAATTTCAGCATATCTGCCAAATAGTTCACCAAAGAGACTATCAATATGAATGTACATTCAAGTAAAGAGAAAAGAAATTTTCTCAGAGGACAAAAATGACTTGAAAAAAATCAAATATTCTTTTCCAACAATATAACCATTATAAGCAACTCTAGTTTGATGACTAAGAAGGAAGACAGTAGTCTCAAATTACCTAGCTCAGTGTCCTTTACCAGTTGTAAATAGTATTCGATAGGCAATTTGTCAAAGTCCTCTGGATTTTAGTCTTTTACTTTGCAAAATGGGAGTGATAACATGATTGTGCAACAAGATTTCATTAGATCTGGTTGCAAAGTGGTTTGATAGGTAACATATCTAGTGTAGTTAACGATGCCTAATGATGGCTAATGGTAATTTTCAGATTAACTTAGTTAAGGGTCCAAAATACACCATGAGTGCTCCATAGGTTGTACTGCAGGAAGCCAGGCTTTAGTTGAGATAAATTGAACTTTGGCTAACTTCTTGGAAAGGAATTAAGAATTAAGCAAGAGAGTGACTGGAAATTATGCTTCATGAATCAACCCTGTAAAATATTATCCTATGCTAATGTGTCACAGGTATTAATTTACTATTAAAAATCTAAGTATAGTATGGGAAATATCCTATACATGTTTACGTACAGTTAAGTAAAAGCAATTCTGTACTGACTGACTTTGTTCTTTTCAGTGTATCAGAACTGATAGGGGCCATTCAGTTTGTCTCTACTCCTTTTGTTGTTCATACTTACCTAGTGATGTTATTTTGGGTTTGAGTATTTATATCTCTGAAAATCTGAATTCTGAAATATACTTACCTTCAGCATTTAGAGATAATGCACTGTGTGCATAGAAAAACAGAGAAAATTACTAAACTAAACTAAACTATAACTAAACTAAAAAGAAAGCAAATAATTTTTTGAACTGAAGTGAATGGAAGGAAACTAAAATTAAAAAATTAGAATAACCTTAGTATAGGCATTAACCAATTTTAATTCTTGATGTCACAAGATGAATAGCTTAAGGGAGGAAAGACTTATTTAGTCTCCTGGCATCAGAGGGTCCAGGCCATGGTGATTAGCTCATGTTTCTGTGTAGGTGATGAGGTCACACATGGTGGAAGGAAATGTTTAGGACATCTGCTCACATTAGAGCAATGAGGAATGAAGAAGTGCTAATGGATGGGGTAGGAAGTACAAAATCAAGAGTATATTTTGTCAAGGATATTCTAATATTAGTATTAAAGTAATAGCTCTTCACATACAGTGCAGTATCCTAAACTCTAACCTGGAACACAGAAACAGCATTAGTAGGCAACTTGACAAAATACTTAATAAAAGGAATAATTTTATTAATTGCTTTCCTGTAGCTGAGATTAAAAACATGCCCCAAAGCAGCTTGGATAAGAAAGTGTTTATTCAACCTATAGGCTCCTATTCATTCTAGAGAAACCATGGCAAGAACTTGGAGGCAGGAACTGAAGCAGAGCCCACCAGAAAATTGTTTACTGGCTCCTTTTCCATAGCTTGCTCATCTACAATCATTATACAATCCAGGTTCGTCTCTCCAGGGTTGACCTCACTCACAATGGGGCAATTCGCTCCTACATTAGTTAATAAGAAAATATCCCACATACATGACCACAGAATGATACAATGGAGGCAATTCTTCAGCTGAGGTGGTTTCTGCTACCCAGATATCTTAAATTGACAACGGATGATAACTGTGACGTTAAATGACATATTCCTCAAAGTCACATACAGTGATCTACTTTACCATGATCTATATTCCTACCTCCTAATAGTCTGCTCAACAAGGAGCTTATTAGTGAGTTAATCTGTTAATTAATTTAGCATTTAACCTGATCTAAGTATCTCTCAAACACTGTATGAATGGAAGACCAACTCTACAATGGAAACCTTTAAGGGAAAACTTCATATCCAAACTGGGAATTCAGTACACATATTATCTGAGTGTTACTTTAAAAATAAGTTATTTATCATTTTGTTTGATGGTGTGTGTGTATGTGTGTGTGTGTGTGTGTTCATGTGTGTTTTTAGGCATAATGTGTGAGGCTCAGGTACCTGCTGAGCCATCTCACTGGTCTCTGGTGTTAGTTTCAATTCTCATACTTTTATCCTTTTGTATATTTTTAGGATTAAATTAAATCATGCTGGGCAGTGGTGGCACACACCTTTAATCCCAGCATTTGGGAGGCAGAGGCAGGCGCATCTCTGTGATTTTGAGACCAGTCTGGTCTACCGAATGAGTTCCAGAACAGAGAGAGTTACAAAAGAGAAACTCTGTCTTGAAAAAAAAAATGTTTTATTAGTTTAAGAAGAAAGTTAACTTTTCAATAAGAAATTGGATTGGGTTAAATTTATTAATCTATCTTTTGTCTTCTTTTCAATTTCTAATTAGATATTTGTCCTTGCTACTTGACTGTAATCTCATAAAGTCTGTGACTCAATCATAAATTCTCTAATTTGACTCTCTAATGGATGATCCCGGAAAAGTCAGAGTACACTTGACCAATAGATAGAATGTGACAAGACTCACAAATATCTAGTAACACTGACATTTTCAGAATCTTTTTTATATTTGATAGTTTCCAAACCTCTTCTCACTGATATTTCCCTTCAAATATTTCAGTTTTCTCATGTAAATGTGTTACCTCAGGCGATCCAATCCGACATGCTCCTAAAGCCAAGGACGATTCTCTTGCCTCTCTCCTATATTGCTAGAATCTTAATTTCATAGCTTAATGATTCAAAGAAATCAAATAATGTTCACAGATACCTGTGATATCAATGCTGTTCAAATCAATATGAAGAGTGGGCAGTTGGCTGGATATATTTGCTTCAATGCCTTGAATCAGTGCTTCTTTTACATTTTCATCTGACACCCACTGAGCAAAAAAAAGGTCAAAAAGGACTATAACGCTGCCATTTCTGAAAGACAAAAAAAAAAAAAAAAAACAAATGACATAAGAGTAAAAAGTCAGGCATCTTCAAGTAATTTGTTCTCAGTTCAAGCAAAATGTCTGTGAAATTTGCTAGTTAGTTATCATGTCTTTAGTCCTCATTATATCGGTGTAAAGCATTGTAACTTTGCTCCCTAACACCTACAGGATTTCTTTTCTAAATAGAAGAAACAAAAATGAATACAATAGATACTATCAAGTGTTATCCTTATATAACAGTTAAAGGGAAAAAAAAGAATTAAAACTTTGAATACATTTCCAAGAACAGAAATGTTAAAGTAAGCCCAACACTGGAATGAAGCTGTGTTCAGTATGGTACACAGGGAAAAAAAATGCTATTCCTCAGTCTCGTGTGTCAAACAAAACAGCACCACAGTGTCCTAGACTTCTACTGTCTGAAGGAATGAAGTGTTTAAGTTTGTAATGTGTCTGCAAGATTTTTAGGGCAAGAAATCGGACATCATTTCTTTTGTTTTAAGTAAACTATAAAAAATTTAGGAAGGTCTGATAACTTAGCTTCTGTGAACATCTGTATTTAGTTTTCTTTTTTCCTTTGATTAACCTAAATTCTTAAAATACATCGCGATTTGGCAGGATAGAAAGAAAAAGCATATTTGAAATTAGTGGACATTCAGGATGTTTATTTTCCTGACTAAGCATTTTCTTGTCTACATGATCTATCACAGTAGAAATCAACTGTGTGGCCTTATGAAATATTCTTCCCCTTTATTTTACCCCCTCCTTGTATTGTGCATTTAAATGATATTTTCTTTTACATTGTAAAAAAGATTAAAAAGAATGTGTTTGGAAGCAATACAGACACTTGATAAATTTTCTTTTGTTTTCTTTTCCACCTTTCTGTCAACCTCCTGTTTCCTCTTTATTTTAAACCACATGGGAGAGGAGATTCAAGCACTGATCTTCATTTTGTGCTGACAGTGAGTTGGGAATTTTCAGGTTGAAGTTGACTCCTTAAGGCAGACCAGAGAGAGTAAGCTTTGACATGGTGATGCAGATGCCAAGGTATGAATGCTTTCCCCCTACAAATGAAAATAGGGTTCAAGGCACTGGAGAAATGTCTCTGTGTTAAATAAGGCCACTTATTGTTCTTGCAGAAGATCAGAGTTTAGTTCCTAGCACTCACACCAAGTGACTTACAACTACCAGAGGATCCACCTTGCTCTTCTGGCCTCCAGGTGCACCTCCACACATATATACACACCCACAATACCCCTGCCACAGACACACATATACATAAACAAAGGCATTACACTTATGGAACCTTGGTATCTCCAAGTAAGTGAACATCGTAGCCGTGTTCTTTCTTTCTTAGGACTTTCTTAGCCCTGAAAGATTTTGTTATCTACTTGTCCTCATGGAATCTAGGGTACAAGTTATTTTTCCCTTCTCTATTATTGAATACTGAGAGCAGAAAGTTCCTGGAAGAACACAGTAGTTTATCATCTCATTGGACATGTCCCTTCCTAGTGCTTGCATCAGTATGCAGATTCACAGTTGAGCAGGAATTATTCCTTTCCATGCCACTAGTTTTTCATTATTGAAGTGATAAAGAATACTTTGTTATAATTATCCCACACTTCACTTCTATTAAATTAATTATCTGAAAATGTGGGCAAGTTTAACTGTCCAATTATTTTCTTAAATTACAGTAACCAAATCTTATGATTGGGACAATGCCTTGGTAACCATTCAGAGCTCCAAAATGTTCACAGATAAGAAATTCTTGTCTTTAATAAGAATTCAATTTTTCACAGACAACCTTTTAGAATATGGTTTTCAATACTTCTTAAATTTGCTGTGTCAGCTGACTCTGTGTGTGTGTGTGTGTGTGTGTGTGTGTGTGTGTGTATGTGTGTGTGTGTATGTGTGTGTGTGTGTGTGTGTGTGTGTGTGTGTGTATGTGTCTGTATGTCTGTGGCAGGGATATTGTGCTGTGTGTCCACATGAGTGCAAGTGCTCCTGGATGCCAGAAGAGGAAGTTGGATCCCTGGTAGTTGTAAGTCACTTGGTGTGGGTGCTATGAACTAAACTCTGATCCTCTGTAAGAGCAATATGTGCCCTTAATTACTGAGCCATTTCTGTAGATGTTGATTTGGGGTAAAAACTTTTTATTCTTTGCCTAATTTAACCACTGGTTCTAGCCTGGAATCCTGGAATCCTAGAGTCTTTCAGCTTCTCTAGAATTTACTCTTAAGTCTTTAACTGGAAGGTTTCAGCCTTCATACAAGCTATAATATGTAAACCTCTGTACAATCTAATCAACCTCTGTGACTTACTGCTGACTGAACCACTCTGACTAGACCCTTCTGAACTCTCACTCTTCTCATTTAACTCATTCATTATTTGGGTTAAACTCTTCCAAGCTGCCTGGTTCAAACAGATCTCCTGAGCTGGCTTACTGTTTCTGACAGAACGCTTCTGACTCTGGCAGATTCTGGCTGGTTATGAGACTCCCTTAAACTGAACTGCTCTGCTCAACTTCAAACTAACTCACTCTTCCCTTCTGATACTGACTTCTTCTGCAGAGCTGCCTCTGTGTCTCTGTGAGCTCTCAATTCCTCCTACTGTCTCAATCAGCTTCTCTGATTCTCTGACTCCTCAGTCTGACTGCTTCATTGTCTCTTGTGTCTTGTCCTCTTAGACTGTTTGCTTCAGATTGCTTGCCTCATACCACTGACTGCTTCATACTGCCTCTGTAACTGACTGTCTTTTTCTGAAGTTGCTCTGAGAGTCTGCCTTTTTATCCTGAGAGTTGAGTGTCCTCACTCTGACTCATTCTGCTATCTCTTCCCCAAATTAGTCACTTTGCCTGTTCTTCACTCTGACTCATCTCAGATGTTGCTTCAGTCTGATGCTGACTCCTTCTAAGCCTTGCCTCCCATATCTGCTACCACATTCTTGTTTTTTCTTATGGAACAAATTCAGTATGCTTTCTGAATACTGGGATTAAAGGTGTGTCTACATTCCATCCGGACCATACAGACCTCTGAATGTAGACCCCTGGAATATAAATCCTTCCTAGTTTTCATACAGGGTTATCCCTCTGCACATTTCTCCAGTTTCCTCAACCATATATTTATTGGAGAGTAGATCTCCAATTGTAGGGAATGAAGCTGCCTTTATCAATTTCTCATAACTGGATTTTTATCAATATAATGTGAGAAGACTGACAAAAGACAATTGGACTTTTATTTATCTATATTTTTTGGTTTTAACGTAAAATAAAAGGCTACAGAGAAGTACTGCTTTATTTGTTCAATTATTTTTATGCCTATATGTAATAGACAAAATTTGAGGACTACTTCAGGTCCATCTGGGGATCATTAGCCTAGCCATGTTTGAAAGTCACATTCAGCATATTGGAATAAAGCAAACACTTGAATCTCTAGTTATTGTGAACAGACCGTTGAATTAGCCTGCACAGAAACAATGATTCCTTGTGATGTCAGAAAAACAAAACAAAATATTGTTCCATTTTTTTTGGTTCAGATAATTACATTGTTTGTTAGTTGAAAGTTAACAAAAACATGTTAACTGGCATACAACTCTCACATTTTATTTCATTCTTAATGAAAAGGATGCTTGAGGCAAGGAGATTTCTCTGATTCTTCACATTGGCCAATGTTTTCTCTATAGTTATACAAACATTGACACCTAGAGCAAGTGTAAACTTTAAGCAGGGTTCTATAGTTTTGTTTTGTTTTTAATAATAGGCAGAATACCCAAGCCTCTGCTTCTTGGAAGCCCTTGTATAAAATTCTCACCTTTTTTTTTTTCAACTCTTTAGCGAACTATTTGTCCTAAGGAAAAAGACTGATAGACATCATCTAGGTGACAGGCACATAGACTTATTGTCTCTCATTGTTATAAGAATATCACATATGAAGAGAATTGGAAATAGCTAGCTCCTTGGACGTTTTTCTCAGTGAGAAGAAAGATGTTTAGTTCCTATCTGCTCCAATAGGTACAGTTTCCTTTTCTTCCTCTTTTACCACCTTTTCCCTTTTCTTATCCTCTCCTTTATACTTCTCCTTTTTCTCTATGTGTTCAGAATCTATCACCCTTAACATGACCACTTAAGTATAAACTAAAAATGGATAGGACTTAACATGCTTAAAATAAAACATGAATGCACAGAATCTTTTATCTTCTCTCTTTAGTTTCACAGTTTTACTTTCTCTTTTGTTACGCAAAAGATAATTCAAATGACAATGAAATCTACATCTTCTCTATATATTTCTAGACATTTAATTATGCAGAAAACGTGATTTTACGTTACTTGAATCAGGCAGTGGAAGACGCAAGGTATTTGGGGCAGAAAAAATGCAATTCTGAAATTTCCCTTCACTATATTGTAACTAATTGGATTAATTCAACCTCAGGCATAAAACATATTTGTATGAAAGATGTGCCTTTTTAGTTGTGAATTATATATATCACATTTAATAATTTATATCTGTGAGGACAAATGTTCTATATTACACACACATACAATTGTATCTTTTACAGTTTATTTCTTATTCAGTGTAAATGTTGTGATAAGAAAGATATATAGTAGAAATCAAGGAAACCATGATAAGTATTTGTGTTTCATCTCATAAGCAGGCAGAAACTTATTTTTGGTAGTTTACCAGTGATCTGTATCCATGCTGTGAAATTTATTTTATTTATTAAGATAAAGGAGAGAATCATTCCTTTAAGGAAAAATAACAGCCATTTTCATTTCAAAGTACTTGTTCTTAAGTAGAGAAGCTGCATAGCCCTTCTTTTTTCTCTCCCTTTCTCTTCATTTAATTTTATAGCTAGGTAAATCCTATCATTGTACAGAGTTTGGATGTAATAGATCAAAGTGTTTCTTATCTCATATTTTCCTTAATGATACTGATAACCTTTAGGTTTGCTGAATAAACAAGCTCTTTCCTTTGAGAACATTGTGACTCATCTGTGTGCAAAGGGCAAACTTAAAGTGCACATTGCCACAGAGGGTAAACAGCCCTTTATTACAAGAGTCAACTGCTAATGCTCTGTGAATCAAAACATTTTTCACAGAATAGAATAACAGTATTCCCAAAAGAAAGAAAAAAATTTGCTTGTTTTTCAGATTGTTTACACACACATACACACACACATACACACTTTGGAAAATGACAAAAATACATTAAATACTTGTAAAATAAGATAGAATAGATTGATAACCAAATTTGATGTTCTTAGTCATATATTTTGATGACTCATATGTCATATGAGGTCACTAAAATTGTATTTTAAAAGACTTTTAGCTATATTTTTTTTCACTGTGACTACTGTTATGTAGAGGGGAAAATCATTTCTGTTTGCCAATTTTATAAATAAAATTTAAAAATTGAAATACTTAAATCCATTGGTGGCTTTGCCATGTTCCATATGAATCTAAGTTTCATATGTGATTATTACTATTACCCTAAGACTGAGGATATGCCACACAAGTATGAGTACTGGAATTTGAATCCCGAATACTCATATAGATGCTAAGAGGACACTTATCTCCTAAGTACAAGACCAACATTAGGAGGCAGAGATTGCAAGCTGGCTAGCTAGTCTAGGTGAATAGGTATAGTCTGGGAACCAGTGAAAGATTTTGCATCAACACACACACACACACACACACACTAAAAAATAAAAATAAAAATAAAATAAAATAAAATAAAATAAAATAAAATAAAATCACACACAAATTACCATTACATACCTTCCTTTTTCAGGTTATTATTCCAAAGAAAGTGACAAGACTGTACCCTGTCTTCCTCCAATAAAGCTTCATTCGACCTTATGTTATTATTTTTCTGGGTATAATACCTTTGCCACTGAGTTGATCATCTTGCCTTTATTTAGTCATGAAGAATAGAGGATTCTAGGCTGGAGAGAGGAGTCAGTGGTTAAGAGTACTTGTTGCTCTTTCAGAGAACAAGATTTGGTTCCTAACACCCACATGATTTGTTCAAATCAATACATAAGTTCAGATCCAGGGGGTCCAATGTCTTCTGACCTCTGTTGTCAGAATTCATGGCATGGAATAGTAAGGTGAATAAACAACCTCATCACAATTTGAGGTGGCATTTTGTATGATTGCACACAGTCCTGAATAAGCTGAGGAGAGAAGTGCTCACTCAGAAAAAGAGTGTCAGTTTAAGCATCTGTGGAAATGTGACATGGATTGGTGCTTGGATTGCTAAGATGATTGTAAGGAAGAAATGGGAGCCCAGCTGAAGAGAAACTATACAGAAGAGTCAAAAATAGTTGTAGGAATGTGTGTATAATGTGATATAGGTCAGCACAGATGATAAAATATAATAGGAAGGAAAAATGAAGTCCAGATGAGTGCTCAGGTCAGTATGGAGGAACACACCTGCATTTAGAATGCCAATGCTAGAAATTCTTCAACAACTAAAAACCCAAGGTATGATCAGGTTGCTGAAAGTCAGTAAGGTGTCATACTACAGCCTCAATCAGTGGATGAAATGCATAAACCATGCATTAAGCTAAACATAATATAGCTTGTTTCTAGTAATTGAAATTAGAAAACATACTCAAGACATGGTATTTACAATGATTTCCCAATGAAAGGTTCTCTGGATGTCCACAACAACCTTAAACATGGATTCCTGCTCTTCATATATTGTTTGAGAAAATCAACTTTAAGCAGCATGAATATTTTAAATTTGTAGAATGTGAATGAGCTTCCTTCTGAAGTTGTGACTAGAACCCAGACAAAGCAGCCAAACAAAGGCTAGGTGAAGTTATCTTAAATCTTTTCATTTTCTTATACCGTTACACAATGTGTATGCACAATTTGCTTTGAACTGCCAGTTAGTAGTAATTTTAGACATTGCTTGACATTTTATGTCTTTTCAACAATAGTTTTACCTCCTTACAGCAGGAATTTTAAGTCAGCATCCCCATAGCACTGTCAGAGATGAATTAATTAATTAATGGTTGGCATGCACTCGTCTAACATTCTAGGTAACTCTTTGAAGGCAGGAAATTAAAAACTTTGTAAGCATCCTAAATGTAGGAGAGTAAAGACATGCGCTCAGTACCCCTGCACAAGAGAGACGTTGTCTTGATGGTGTTGGCTGTGTGAACTCCTTAATAAAATTCTTTTTATCTTTATTCTTGAATACCTTCACATCATCTGGTTCAAAGCAAGGCTCATCTGTGACTGTGATATTAAATGAGAGAAGTGGAAGCATAAATAGATATTCATTGATGATTGCTAAGAAGACCAAAATATTTGCTCCATGTTTTCATGGGTATTTTATCCATTTCTTTTATGTGTATGCATGTGCATGTATGTGTGCATGTTCTTGTGTGTAGATATTGTGTCTGGTGGGAGGGTGCAGGCGTACATTATGCATGGAGACAAGAGGAAAACCTCAGCCATCCTCTCTTAGAATGTACTACACTTTCACTTTTGAGACAAAATTTCTCATATTATCTGAATCTCACTAATTCGAATTTTGGTTTGGCTAGCTGGCCAGAGAATCCCAGGAGTTGCTTATCTTTGCCACCATAACCTGAGGATTACAAGCATGTGCTACCAAAGCCTGCTTTATTTTGTAAATTCTGGAAAATGAACTCAAGTCTTCAAGCTTCCATGGCAAAGACTTCACTGACTGAGTTATCTCCCCTTCCATTGGCCATTTAACACAATGTTTGTCAATTCTTAAAATAATGTAGTTATGTTTGACCTTTGGTCTGATTCTGATCTCTACCTGTATAATGTGCAGAGCAATAGTTCGTATTTGAGTGATTTCATTTTCTATTCATTATATAATGCTTTTAATTCTGTATTTCTCATTCTAATTCAGAGCATGCTGTTTCCATCACAGAACAGTGGAGACATCATCTCTGACTAAGCTGAAGATCATTTTGGGGAGACAAGAAAAAAAATACTGCTTCCTGAAGATTAAAGAAAGTCAAGGTAACAGCTTCCATCACATCAACTTGAAGAACTAATTATAAATGCTTTGCTGGAAAGAAACATGACAACGATGTGTCATTCTGAGGAAGAAGTAAAAGAAAAAGAAAATGATAACAATTTGCATTAGAACAGAAGGCAGTTAAGGCTTCATCTGTGGCACCCTACTACCCACACACACCCGCACACAATTTTAATGTTTTGATGTCTTTACATCACGTCCACAATACGGTTATTGTAGAACCCTTATCACATCTTCAATTTTTCTGTAGCTTTTGTTAACAAAGCAATGTAGGAATTTTTGAAAAAAATAAATTTGCATCATATTTGATATGAAACACAATAGGAGAACGCTCCTCCTAGGCTTCTAGATTGACTACCTTACCTCAGACTCAGGATGAGTTCATTTAATTATTAATGTGATTTATTGTCTTTCTACATGCTTGTTCTAAAAACTAGTATTCAGATGTTTCAGAGTAGAATTACATTACGTAACTACACAGGCGAAATTTAAGATTAAATACACAGCAAAATAAGGTGTGTTTGTACTATTTTGATTATGGGTTCTATATTTTTCCACAGTGTTTAATTCTATAGTTTAAAAATGAGGGAACTTCGAATACAGACTCTGCTGTAAGTTTTCACATTAACTGACTGATTCTGGGTAGGGGAAAAACCAGGAGGAAGAACAAACCAAAGGACAATTAAAGAGTGGGATTTTGCAATACAAAGTCAACTTTGAAAATGAACTAAATGAGACATCTAGAGATAACTGAAGCCACGAAGAAAAATGTACCAAATATTGATGTGACAGTTTATGTTGTGTGCTCCGTTAGGTTTACATTGCATTCGTTTGTTCTCAGTCTGTAGTAAGCTTTTACACAGAAGTTATCCATAAAGAACAGAAGTGATAATTTTACTTCTGCTTTCTCTTCCAAATTGCATTTTTTTCTTGTTTCTCCTCATTTTAGAAACTTAAAAGGTTTTCTCATTTTTGTCTATTTCAGGTACAAGAGTTTTTGCTCAATCTCCTGTATCTGTTTTGTTTTGTGGGTTTTTTTTTCTTTTTGTTTGAATTTTCTTGTTTTTGAGTAGAACATCCCTTTACCTTTTGTCTTTAAATCATATAGATTCACATTAGCAGTACAGTCTTCTTTGCTAAGTGTGCTGTTCATTTGTATCCCTGCTTCAAAGACCCTGTACGGTATACAGTCCCCAGAACAGATCATTGGATTCACTGTGATTTAAGCAAGATGACAAATCAAGAGTCCTGGACTTTCTTCTATAGACACAATGATTCAACAGGGACACATGAACCAACCTCTCAAGAAACATTAGTTTTCAAGACGCACATCTCATATTAAATGTTTTTATAGGACACGCTATATATATATATATATATATATACATGTATATATATACATGTATATATATATATATATATATATATATAGTGTAGATTAATGTATCTACATACCAATACATAGTCCAGATTGAAGTATCCATAGCGAAATTATATATTATCCTATAAATCTGAGATTCATTTATTTATTGAACATTGAAATTATGAGTATTTATTTAGTGTGTCTGTGTGTGAGTAATTGTGTGCACATGCATGTGTGTGTGTGTGTGTGCACGTGTGCTTGTATGCGTGTGTATGTATGCATGTGTGTATGTATGTGCATGCATGTGTGTGCACACGCAAGTGTGTGTGTCTGCCCGCAGAGGAGAGGGTGCAAGTGCAGAGAATGCTACAGTCAGTATTTTTTCTTATGTACAAATGTTAACGTATTTCCTCTCTTTTGTGATTTACAAAATAAATTAACAAGGTCACATACTATTATATAAATGAAGAAGCTTCTTTCACATGTTAACAAATTAAACACTATATCTCCATGTGCAAATATTCAATCTCAACCCTTACGCCCTTACACATCTGTACAACTTTATCCTTGTGAGGGAAACATTCTAATATATCAATTATTAAATGTTACTATATCTCTTACTAAAAATGAAATTTTTTTAACTGTAAAACATTTCCAAATCCTCAAAAAATGTTTGAAATATGTCTTATTTTCTACACATAATGGCACGACACACTTTAGCACAGTGCAATGTGCTATCAGTAGAATGGTTTCAAGTATACTCACTCAAATTGCAAAACCTTTGAATTTTTATATTCATTCTTCAGATTACTTGATTCAAAAATCTCATCTATCTAAAAAGATAAAAAAAATGGTTAAATTGAATATTTCAACTCCCATTAACTTTTTATACAGAGTACAGATAATCCATTTATTTAGAACTGAGGAAATCTTCATGGGGTGTGTGTGGGGGGGTTATATAGTTATGCATTCTGAATGTTACATGGATTTACAGATATTTTCAGAGTGGAAAAATATGTTCTATGTATCATTTGAAAAGAAGCTAATAAATTGAATATGAAATTTTAAGCCAGCTGTGGAAAGACAGCCCCCTACCATTTGCTGAAGGTCAAAAGCAAGAACTTTGAAATCCACCGAGAGTTTGTCTTGTAAATTAGGATTGTATGCCACTCCAGATGTTATTTTAAATGTCCCTCTGACTTCATGACTTTTTCCAAGGGATGCATCTATATGAATTAATAAAAATAACACTCCTGGTTATGAATAGAAGAGAATATTGCAACCTGATTTATGATATAGAGGCAACAATTCTCATTTAATATATTTTCCCTGTAATTATTAAATTTTTCTCCTTCCTTTTCAGTCTTTCTTTTTCAAATCCAGCTAATCTTTTCTTTTTTTCATTTTCACCTGTCTAGATATTTTAAAAGACTAAAAATATAGGCTTCTTTTCTCTTCTATTATTTCTTTCCCCTTTCTTTGAATTCAAGCCATATTTTTTTTTTTCATTTTCTTTTTAAATTGAGATTCCTGTTGGAAGTCGCAGGGAATAATCAGACTCTACCAATTATGGGAGGTGATTCAGGAAAACACAGTGAGAAATGGACCATTAAAAGTTTTGTAGCTGCTGTCAGATGTTTCTTGTGCCCCAAGCCTCCAGGGCACTGCTGGCTTTCTGCATGTGAATTTCTGTGAAGATTTCTGTACGTGTGTAACTTTGAAACACAACTTTGAAGCCACTTCTTAGTACTAGTAATTATAAATTTGGCGTGTATGACTTTTGGCATGAGACACAAACTGTCTTCATTGGAGAAATTATTGAAAATCATGTAGAAAATATACTGTCCCTGGGGAGAAATAATGTAAGATGTGGTGAACAAATTAAACAATCCTTTATCAGACTATTTTCTTTTGGTACCTGTTTAGATTTAAAATAATAGCTTTGGCTTAAACTCACAAAAAGGTAAAACCATTGGTCAATGCAATAATAATATTAAATAATTCTCACAATAAGATGACATAAGAAGTTTTTTTTTTTCTTTTTCACAACAGGAAACGAGGGCTTAGACTGACATAATTTCCTAATGTAGTGAAGATGAGCAATGATGGAGGTGAAATTTAAACATATGTTTGGCTAACTGTAACCCCAAATCTCTCCTAGGTACATATTTTTCTGTCCAGAAAAATTAAAGCTAATAAACAATTAATATTGCACAATTATGTACCTTACAATTATTTATGCAATTTATATTTTGTGAACAAATTAGATTAAATTTTTAAATTTCTACTTAAATAGGGAAGATGATGGAAAAGTTGGGAGCTGTCTTATTAGAGGATATTAAGAGACTTTCATTAGAATGTACTGTGTGTGGGACTGAACTGTACCCTAGACATTAGGAGACTGTTGGAAAAGCCAGCAGAATCTGAATAAAAAATATGGTTGTGTTAATAATATTGAACCAATGTGAATTTTTTAGTAGTGACAATTACTATGCATGCACAAGAATTTGGTGAAGGCTATATGAGTTCTATATAGATTTTACAACATTTCAAAATTGTATACATATGTATATATGTAACAATAATCAAGGAAAGAGAACCCTTGAAAGTTGGTGGGCCTGGGAGAGTATCCAGGAAGGGTATCTGGGAGAGTTATAGGCAGAAAATGCAGGGGACTGTGATATAAATCTATTAATATTTATTTATTTATATTTATTAAATCTATTCAATTTAAATGTCAAAATTTTACAATATTTCCACAAATTCACAAATAAAACATTTTATTTCCTCTAATGTTTTATTATTAGTTAAACTCAAATTTCTGTTTATTCTGAGTTGGTCCTCATTACATCAACATTTACAAATAATGTTCCTATTATAGAATAAATAAATGGTATATCTTTTATGAACTCAAAAAATTTTAGTAGACTGTAAAATTATTATGTTTTTGTACTTATTTGTAGCATATATATAAGACAAAATCTAGCACTTTTCAAAAACTCGAAATAAAACTTGAGTTTTGTTCATATTAAATAATTACAAGTATTCTTTATCTTAAAGGTGGATTCCCTATAGAATGCTATAATATTTAAATTATCAGGGATTATACTAAATTTATTTTTTTTAAACTACAAATATTTCTTATATTCAGATTCAAACATTTATTTGTTAGAGGAAATAGCTTATCCAAAAATACTTACTTGGTAAAACTGAGGTCAACACAAGTAAATTCTCCTAGTTGTGAGATTTTTAGAATTATTTTGCCCACGTACAATTCATCATTTTGAAACATACACAAAATCTTATTAAAAAACAAAAGGAATCAACTTGAACTACTCAGGCTATTGCAGTGATTCTGATTTATTTTATTTGTTTTATAAGTGTATAAGTGGTAAATAAGAATAAACTCTTAGAATTGATGTCCAGTTTGGGATCTGATGTCTTCTATATACCCAGTGTTGCCAACATAAGCAAGCTAATTCTCAAATTCTTTGTCTCAGATTTATAACCTGAACAATGAAGCACCAATAACAATGAAGTCAAAGATTTGTTACATCATGATATTGCATTTGAATGTCTTTGAAAAGCTTTTGGGCCATACTAACACAGTTCTACCCAATAATGTTTTAATTTCTTTCTTTCTCTCTTTTTTAACCACATTACTCCTCAAACAGACTGAAATTTTTATATATTTATATTTAGGTATTTGTGTTTGACTTACAACATCTTCCTATTTTAAGTGTATGACTTACCTGTTTCTGATTCCTTGATTGCCAACCAGGACACTGCAATTAACCCAGCACAGACGACCATGAGCATAATGAAGAGAGCTGAGAGCATTGCTTCAAAAGAGCTGGTAGAATGTTTTCCTGCAGCCACATTTCCATTTGACTTCATTTTTGATTTTTAAAAGATGGATAATTTAGGAACTATGAGAGACTATACTTTTCCACAACAGCAAAATTGATGCTCTAATACTAACTGGAAAATAGAATCTCTCAAATTCCTAAGGATTTTAAAGGCACCAACCAGTACATTGACAGTATTGGTTGTGGCTGTGCTGGGAATAGTATGTCTCCATACAGTCAGTATCTTTAGAAAGGGTGGTTAATATTTAAGGAGATACAGTGGGTAAGGATGCCTAGAGCTATAAATTTCAATCACCTGAAGAGGCCATTTGTCAGAGTGAGAGAAATCAAACGCATGCCATAAACAAAAAAATGATCCTTAACCTTCGTGATAACTATTTTAAAAAACATGAAAATGATGTTAAACAAATTGGTCATTAGGGAAATGCACTTGATATTCCAAGAAGTGTTCCTAACAGATCAACCTTCTACCCTCTGACTCAGGTATTCATTATAAGCATTCCTCTGTTCAAAGATAAAAACAACTCAATCACAACATAATAGATGGATATAATAGAAGCATAATATCATATTCTCCCCCTCTTTCTCCCTTCCTATTTTCCCCTTTCTTTTATGCGTATGCATGTATACATTGATACCTTATTGAAACAAACAAAAGTCTATGAACTTTATGATATCACTCTTAGAGTTATGCAATGTAAAGCACATTGATTTAGCATGGAGGAAAGTCCACTTAGGCACCATATGGCTTCTCTGCATGACTTGAACAATTATCAGTACCTGGAATTAGTCACTCTAGAAAATACAGAGCGTCAGTTTGTACTTTAAGAAAATATGAGAGGCAAAAAAGATCTGGCTCACTCATTCTTGCACTTTATCATCTTAAATATGGCAATATAACAAGAGGACAAGTTAAAATGTTTATAGCAGTAGCTGTAGAACTGTGTTTTCCAGGAAAGCTGAAACTTTTCTTATAATTAGAGAGGAATGTACAGTTGGAATGTTCTTACTTTAGATAGTAATGAGTCCAGGATATAAATCAATCAATCTATTATCCAATCAATAAATTGCATCTAATATTTTGGAGTAAACCACATGCGCTTTGTTTTGCTAGACAATATTGAGCTCTATTACAAGCATAAAAACCACATATAAAGTACAAAATTGAAATTCCAAAGGGATGTATTTAGGTTCTGAGGTAGTACAAAATTTCAGGTTATAATTCCTTTCATACGATATATTAAAAATAGCTGAGCTTAGTATGTGCAAATAAATACATGGAATATATCTTCTTAAAGACAATAATTTATGAAGGATGGACTCAAATTAAATAAATAAGTGGATGTGAGTAATAATATGTTATATCTTGAAATGTACAAAATAGGCTATTAAAATAAAGTCAGAGCTACCCTATCAGGTATCATAATTAATTGCAGAGTTGTAATGATGGCAGTGTAGAATCAGTCAAGGAGCAGAAATACAGCTCAGAGTATAACAAAGAGCCTAGAAACAACTTGATTTGTGCATGGAAAACATCATACATTAAACATAGCGTTATTGTTAATACATGAGGAAGAATCACTATTCAAGGAATGGTGCTGAGCTGATTTCTTATCCATCAGCAAAATAAATGAAATTAGATCATTATCTCACAGCCTGAGGATGAACAAATTCAAGGTGAAGAAAATATACATGAGAACTACATATTAATTTAGGAGAAAAATGAAGGGTTTTTTTTTTTGACAGTTTCAATTGAGTTTTAAGGTAGCATCTAAACCAATAGGATAAAACAAGGAGAATTATACTGATAAATGTATCTAATAATAACTCAAATGTTTTTAAAGATACCAAGAATAAACTCAAAGCCAGATAACTGGTTGTAGGATTACCTTTCTCTCTGTGTTTACAACACAACAGAAATTAAACCACTGTTTTTAACACAAATTGCTCAAATGTACTTGTGAAGCAGTCTACAGAAGGTCCACTAGGGAAATTAGGATATTCAACATTGTACACAGAACATACAGCCAGTGATGCCTGGTGTAGTCAAATCCATTACCAACATAGGCACCTGGAAGAGTATCTTGCCAGTACCAAAGAGGGGAGACTCAATGGTCTTCCAGACAGTGAATAAGCAGGATCATTACCTATTACACAGTCATCCTCATGGTGGAAAAGTTACTACAGAATTAGTGTAGAATTATAATTAATATAAGAAATTTACCAGGACATATTAAAAATATGGGCATTAAAAACAGTGGCATTCCTTCCTCGTTGGAGGAAAATAAAATCCTGTCCTCCAATTAAAATCCTCCAGTCTTATCCCCAGCTTTGTAAAAGGTCACCTTCTGTAGCCTCTCCTTCCTATCTACCTGCACTCCCAGTGATCTATGCACTATTCAACAAGCATAAGACAAGATAGAAGTATCAAGAACTACAATCACCCCAAACTCAGATTTTTTAGATGCCAGTGCAAAAACACAATCAGTAACAGCCAGGACAGTGTATCTCCTTTAGAGCCAAGCAACTCTACAACATTGGCCGTGAGAAATGCAATACAGCTGAAGCACAACACCAGGACTTCAAAATACATATCATCAACATCTTCCATGTCCTTAAAGAAGACATGAATGAATCTGCTAATTAAATCTATGGAAATACAAGCAAACAATGGAATGAAATGAATAAAGCAGTCTAAGATCTGAAAGTGTAAATAGGATGGGTAAAGAAAATCCAACTGAGGGAAAACTGGAAATGAAAAATTTAGGAATATGAACCTCAGAGATAGTTATCACCAACAGAATACAAAAGATGGGAGAGATTAATAGAAGAAATTAATATCCCAGGCAAAGAGAACGTTAAATCTAAAATAATCATGGCACAAAACATTCAGGAAATCTGAGACACCATGAAAAGACCAAATCTATGAATAGTAAGAATATAAGAAAGAAAAGAAACCCAGGTCAAAGACACAGTAAACATTTTCAACAAAATCATAGAAGAAAATATTTCTATACTAGAGGAGGAGACTTCAAGACAAAAGAACATCTAGAACACCAAATAGACTGTATCAAAAAAGAAATGCCCTGCAGCACATGATGATCAAAACACTAAATGTACAGAACAAAGACAATATTAAAATCTGCAAAAGAAAAGACCAAGTAATATACTCTGCCATAAAGCAAGTTTCAGCAGATACAAGGAAACTGAAATGACACCCTGCATCCTATCAGGCCACGAGGATTAAAGTTGGGTATCAACAACAAAACAAGAGAAAGCTTACAAATTCATAGAAACTGAGCAATTCACTTCTGAATGAAAAATGGACCTAGATAAAAATTAGGAAAGAAATTAGAACCTTTCTAAAATTGAATGGAGATGAAAACAAAACCTACCTCTGCTTATGGGATTCAATGAAAGCTGTTCTAAGAGGCACATTCACAGCACTAAGAGCCTACATTAAAAAGAAAAAGTGGAGAGATCTTTTACTGGTAATGTAACAGCACACCTAAAAGCTCTAGATAAACAATAATAATAATAGTAATAGTAATAATAATAATAATAATAGTAATAACACCCAAATGGAATGCATGGCAAGAATTATTTCAGGGCTGAAATCAATAAAATAGAAACAATAAGCAAACAAACAATAGAAAGAATCAATGAATCAAGTGTTTTCTTGAGAAAATCAATAAGATTGACAGTTTCTTAAACCTATTAACTAAAGGGCAGGGAAAGAACATCCAAATTAACAAGCTTAGAGGTGAAAAGTGGACATAACAGCAGAAATCGAGCAAATCCAGAGGATCATAGAAACATATCTTAAAAGAGAATACTAAAAACCCCAAAAAGGTTCTTTTTCTTGTCAAAAGTTAAAGTTTCAGTTCCAACTTGCAATTTCCAGAAAAGCAAGTCAAATTTTCAATCAACCTGAGGAAAAGGGAATCTGTATTTTGCTTTTTGAAGGATGATGATTTTTCTTATAGTTTTCTTCTCTCATTTAATACATCTAAACCCCAATCTTCCCCTCCTTCCTCTCCTCCAAGCTCCCCCATGCCCCTTCTTGCCCAGATCCATGCCCCACCACTTTCCCTCAGAACATAAGAAGCTCAAAGAAGGTTGGAAGCAGCTCTCTAAGTCAAGGCTGGAAATGTAACCCAGCAGGAGGAAAAGGGTCCCAAGGCCAGGGAAAAGAGTCAGAGACTGCTCCCATCCCCAACTCCAACTTGTAGTAGGAGTTCTACAAGAACAGCAAACAGGACAACCTAAAATATATGTAGGAGACCATGCTGGCTCCAATTCTACTGCTCAGTCTCAGTGAGCCCATAAGAGTGTTAGTCAGTTGACTCTTTGGGGCATGTTCTTCTTAGGTCCTCCACCTCTCTGGTTCCTGCAATCCCTCCTCCCATCTTCCCTGTGGTCCTCTGAGCTCCCCAGGATGTTTGGTCATAGGCCTCTACATCTGCTCCCTTCAACTGCTAGTAGAAGATTCTCTGATGACGACTGGGCTAAGCAACTAGCTATGAGCATAGCAGAATATCATTAGGAATCACCTCAGGGATATCCAGTCTCTAGTTTCTGGCTAGCCCTGCAGTGTCAGGCATGGCTTCCCTCCCTTGGCATGGGGGTTCTGCCCATGTCATGGGGTTTATGTCCCCAGCAGAGGGGCACTCAGGCCTCTGAATGTATCCCCTGGAATGTAGATCTTAGTTTTAACACAGGGCTATATTCCTCTACAGAAACTTCCAGTATTGGGAATAGGTTACAACTAATTGAGCTGTTAGCCAAAGGGGCCCCACCTGAACCCCAAACAACCCAGTATATTATTGGCTTTTCACAAACTGACACTAAGGGCCAATTACTGAAGATAATACCTATACAACTCATTAAACATGGAGAAATCAAACTGGGGCCTGCCTACAGCCTTCCCTACTATGGACTAATATTTATCATACTGGAAGATACTCTGTATGCTAACAAACAAGAAAGGTAAATGGCAAACCAGCTACTAACCCTTTGATCTACAAGAGTGGGTGACTTGCCTGCAAAGGTACACTGGTGCATAACGCTTGTAGGTATAATAAATCAAGTTCTGATTTGTGTAAGATCCACTCTATGAGATAGAACCCATACCCAATACAGCTTAGGGGGCCCAGAATTTGAGACTAGACAGGCCAGGGACTTAAGGGAAAATCAAATACTACTGTCCTACTAAAGGATTTATCAATAAAATGACTCCTAACAACATTCTGCTATCATCATAAATCAGTGTCCTTGCCCAACGATCATCAGGGAAGCTTCCTCCTGCAGCAGGTGAGAATAAATACAAAGACTAGTTAATATGCAGAGAGTGTGGGAACTTGAAACAGTTGTCCATCAAAGGGCTATTTCCTTCAAACCCCACCCCTCAGGGCTCAGGGAACTCTGAAGCTCTGGAAGAGGAGTCTGAAAGAGTGTAAGAGCCAGAGGGCTGGAGAACACTAAGGAATCAAGGTCTTATAGACACAATAGAGCAGGCAAGCCAATGAACTCACAGAGGCTGAGGCAGCATGGGCCTACAGGAGTCTGCACCAGAGAGGGTCCTAGATCTCTCATCATTAACTCAGAAGCTATGTCCAATTCATAGCCCTAAAGTGTAGGCCCAATGCCCATCAGTAGATGGCCAACACAAAAAACAAATTTGATGGTACCTTTGGAGGTTCTTTGTCTTATAAAGTTGTCAGGGCTTTATCTATTTATTTCTACCTTATAGGTTCTTTGCTGTATGTTATAGCCTCCAGTTTAGGGTTTTTACAGGATCCCTGCATGCACAAACATGTGTCTCTGCATTTAACTGCCTTTCATGTGCTTTTTCTTTGTTTCTTTTGTTTGTTTGGTTGTCTTGTCATATTCAGATTTGTTTTGTTTAGATTTATCATTCTAATTTTGCTATTATTCCTTAGATGCTTGATTATTTTTGAAGGGGAGACCGAAAGGGTATGGGTCCAGATGCAAGGGGAAATGAGGAACAACTAGGAGGAGTAAGGGGAAGGAAAACTATGATCAGAATATATTTTATGAAAAAACTTTATTTCCAATAAGAGAAAATATTCACTTTTGATGATGTTCATTTCAGAGGCTGCGAAGATGACTCAGCAGGTAAAAGCACTCATTGCGATTTAAGATCCAGTTCATTTTCCAGCACCCACAAGTGGACTTTCAACCCTCTCCAGTCCCAGGGTTTTCTCTGCATCTTCTGCCTTCCACCGGCATTGTATATACTTGGTATCCTTACCTACATGCAGGAAAAAACACTCAAATACATAAAATAAAAATAAATCTTTAAAAAATTTCAAAAATTTTATTTTCATTTCTGTCAATATGTGTGCGTTGTGTGTGCAGGTGCTCATGGAGGACAGAAGAGAGCATTAGATCCCCTGAAGTTGGCATTACAGACATTGTGAGCAATGCAAGATCAGTAAGAGCTCTAAACTGCTGAGATATCTCTTCCACCTATAGGTCCTTTATATTCTTAATTTTTGATAAATCATATAGTATGTTTTTGGTCTATTTGCTTGAATTTCTATCTGGTTTTTTGTTGTTGTTGTTTTGTTTTGTTTTTCTTTTCATGGGTGAGCTTTTTACTAGTTTATAGCTAAGTTTTTACAATTATATTGATTATAGAGATAAAATAAATATTTTGTTCTATACCTTCAATTCCTTATTAAGTAAATTCCTAGCCAATGCAATTTCTGACTTAAATATCTAAAGCCTATATTAATTTTATTCTACTAAAACTATATGTAAAAATAAATGTAAGTTTTATATTGAAGTTTCCTTGCTATGACAAGCTAGAAATAACTATATCATGCTGTTAATCAACAGCAAATTGATTTTGTGCAGATACTACAACATCCCATGTCTGGCAGAATACAGTTTACAAGTGGATATAGGAAAACTGAAGTTGGTTGCAATATCTTGCTTCTACTGTAATCTTGCTAAACTATAATTGTTTTTGTCTTCTACTTTCAGTTTAGGAGTTAAGGTTAAGGTTGCCCCTTGACTCTATGAGTTCCAAAGTACACTCTTTCAATTGGTTAGAGATGTATTTGCTATTCAACAAGGTGGTATGATGTTATTAAAAAATGTACAGAAGCCCTAGA
The DNA here is from genome assembly GCA_026225945.1 of Cricetomys ansorgei. Lineage (NCBI taxonomy): Eukaryota > Metazoa > Chordata > Mammalia > Rodentia > Nesomyidae > Cricetomys > Cricetomys ansorgei. The sequence goes on from JAMJFZ010000199.1 coordinate 23,010,432, forward strand.
TGTGTTGATGCAAGTTTGTCTCTCTGCAGAGACTTCACTGTATGACTTGGAGGTTTTTGGTAAAACCCTGCTTCAGTTTTCTTATCTGGAGAACAAAGTTATTGACTTTTATAATCACTTACATTTTTGAAATTTCATTACTTTTCTTTATAATTTTTATGGTTCCTTCAAAAAGACAGCATATGTTTCAGATGTCTTCACATTTAAAAGGAAATGAAATGTTTCAGATATTCACCTAAAACTCATCCAGGTGAGACAATATCTTTTATAAAATTTTCTTAAGATCTTTCCCCTCATAGCTCCCCTTGACTCCTCTCTAGTTTCAGCCTCTTTCATTCCTCTGTTCCCTTCTGACAGCAATGAAACCATATTTACTTTCTCTTTGCTGATGCAAATTCTTCTTCCCAGCTCTCACAGCCTTTGTTCGAGCTCCACGTGTGGCTTCTTACCTTGTCATCCAAAAGTCACTCTCACCAAGCCTATCTCCCTAATCTACTTTTATCTGTAAAGTGGATTATGAAAGTTTTGAATAAAGGGTATTATACCAGAACATGCTGAACTGCATAGCACTTAACTGTTCTGAGGGAAAGAACTCTATTCACGGAAGTATTCAAAAATAGACCTGTATTTCAGGAGAGAAAAATGAACTAGGCTGGGAGAGATTGGTTTTGCCTAGTAGGGGTTGCTACACTTTTTATAGCATCCTAGTTGGTTAGTACGGAGCTTTGAAAAAATACCAGCATGTTCTTCCCCATCAGCTGCTAGTTTAGGTCATTTTCAAAGAAGCCCCCTGTGTATCCAGGATCCTAACCAATTCTCAACCCCATGATTTTATATTGTTGTGCCAGCCACATCTGTAGTTCAGGCAGGGTTTATCTTCTCACCATGCTACTTTTTAACTTTAATCATCTGAGTGCCTGGAGGTCAAAAGATTTCTTGATATTGAAAAAGAGTGAGCTCACTTGTCAAATTTTCTCAGCATTCTTTTTATCTAATTGCCCTGCTGTCATCCGCAAACTGTTAGATTCAGTTTTACTTTCTCCATTGAACAAGTTTCCTACATCAACTTGCTAAGGTTTCTGTCTTTTCATTAAAACAAGCCCAAAAGCTTATTCCTTTTTATTTTTTTAAATTTCTAAATGAAAGAACAATGTTAGAGATAATTAAGACACCATTTAGTTAGGCAAACTTAAGTGTTCTGTTTGGATTTATGCCTCAAAAGTCTCAAACAAGTTTTTCAAACTAAATTGTTATGTACCACTGAAATTTATATTGGGTTAATACATTGTTTTATATAATTATTCCCTTGCTTTCATATTCCTTTATGCCAGCTCATAGAACATAGTGGCTGTGTACGTAAATTTTTTCTTAAATAACATAATGTTGTATGCAAAATTGTGTGCTTAGTTAACGCTTCCATGAACATACAGTGACTGCTAAAATATGTGCACTAATATTGAAATAAAATAACACACAGTAACAGGAAGCAAGCTAGTGTTTTTAATTGCAATGAATAACTCTAAAATCAATGATAGGGACAGGTTAGGTGACACTGATTAGGGAACTAAACAAGATAATTACACGTTTAGTTATATTTCTAACAACAGGTTGTTGGTGAGGCTATGTAATATTCAGTGACATTTTAATATAGACTTAATTTGGTTGGGATTTTAAATGGCTTCCCGCAATGGTTTACATACTAAATCAAGATCTGAAGTCTGTGCCACTGCTGTGAAAAACCAGAGTCACTGGGAAGCAGGTTCTGGTGGAAGGAATTTAGGATGGGCCCTTGAGTAGGATTGTCCATTGTCATATTCTCCATCTCTTTTCTTCTCAGGTGCTAATATTAGATGCTTCACTTTACCACACACTTCTTTTCATGGTTTTCCAACTCCTTACAGGTCCCATCCAAAGGGGCTAATTGACCACTGACCCAGAGCTCTGAGACCATGAACCAAAATAGCTCACTAATCTATTTCAGTTGATTTTGTCAGGTGTTTTCTCATAGCAAAAGAAACGTAACTAAGACCAAATGTACTGATGGCATCAGCAACGCTGATTGGGAGTAGGAGCACTGTCAGATTGCCTCACATACTCAAAACACTAGGATCAATTTCTGGTAGAGGCAGTAAAACTCTCAAACATAGCATAGCCCTGAATTACTCTGTGCTCACACCCTTCTTCAGGGTAGTCATGGAAACCCTGAGATTTTTGCCTATTGTTCATTATCATCTTCAATTTTCCTTCAGTTTAAATGTGTTCATGGTGATAATATTGGATGTGAAAGTGACACAAGGAAATCTTTATGAAGTTTCATTCTTTTTTGAAGATAATAAAATGAGCTAAACCCCAGTTTTAGAAACTATTTGTAAATATCAGAGTAAAGTTACACAACATAGCCCTTCATAAGTGACATTTCTATGCAGCTACTATTCAAGAATTTCCTTTTCTTGACACTTCTTTGTTATATTTATACAGTGAAATGAAAATTATGAGTATGAATTAGAATTTTAAATTACAAATTATGGTATAAATAAAAGTCATTTAGTTAGAAGGTGATTACTGTTTTATTTGAAAGCAAAGATTCTTAAATTATATGTTTAACGACATTTTTCTTCTTTAGTATTTTAGGAAAGTATCCACTCTGAACTAAATAGACACCCACTAAAATCTTAAATTGTTGTATTTATTTAGACTTTTTTTTTAGAATTGTTTTAAAATTTTCCATTTTTTTTCTATTTACATTTTATTTTTTGTTCCACTGGGGTATGTACAGTATTATAGGTATTTAACTTGAAGAGGAAATTAAGTCTGGGAATTACTACGACTGAATTCATAGGCAGCTTCAGCTCCTCTCAAAGTTTCTTTTTCATCCCCTGTGTATGATAAGAATACTTGATATCTGTTTTCTTAAGTTTTTCAGAAATTACTTTTAATTATAATTGGTTATAGATATTATGTTATACAATAAATATCTAGAAATTTCTGGTTATTTATTTTGAGAATACTGTTTATCTGTCTGGTTTTAATAAGCTTTGAAGGAGATTAGCTCCTTGTGCCTCGCCTGTATAGAGTAAATTTACGTATAACAAAGTGAAGATGCTATTGCTTAATTTTTAAAGTTACATAATTTGGTCAAAACATTGAGAACTCTGATAGACTTATAAATTTTCTAGAGCATTTTATAAAACATCTTAACATAATCATTATTTTTATTTTTGACTTTAAAATATCCAGATGGATCATGACTTTGTTTCTTGATATTGATCACAATGGAATCATTCATTTAAAAAATTGTATGCTTTATGTGCTGTTAGCATCTCACATATATTTTTCTACTGTGGAAATATATTTCTGTTTTTATATACTTTGGTTCCACAAGGGTATAAGACCTTAGTTTAGAAAACTCAACTCATGCTAGATTGACTAGAATAGTGCATTCAATCATTACTCCATCTTCATAAACATAATGGTAAGTAGGTAAGTCAATTTACATTTGGACCAATTGAATGTTAATATTTACATTCACAATTTTAACTGAGCTTGAATAAAGAAGAAAAATCATAGAAAAAGTATCATAATGATTGTTCTTCAGTCAAATTTCCTGAAATATCTTCCAAAAGGGAGTCTTAAAATTTTGTGTTATATGTAGTCCTAATCACCATTGGTCTAACTTTAAATTCATTCTTATCCTTTCTCATAATAATGCATGATTAAAATCCAATAAAATAATCTCCACTATGTGAGGGTAAGAAGGCAACAATAAATGATTTAAATGTTATGCATAATCTTAGCAGCATTCCTTTATTGGGGAGTTTCTGTCAGTGCAAACAAGCAAGTGCAATGGAACTAGAGAGACATCTCTGGGGTCTAAACAAACATGGAATGTAGATGTTTCACAGCACAGTCATACAATTACGTATATAATAATAATAGCTGATACATTTTGATTCTATACTAGAGAACAAAATAAAAGAAACTGTCTTTTGAAACATTTTAAGATTCCTGATACATAAGCTACTGTCTATGCTAAGTTAGACTGATATGTTCACAACTTAATTAAATTTAGCTTTCAATAACCCTTAGATAAAAATAGACCCCAAATTGCTCAGATGTCTGTATCTGCTAGTTGTTTTTGATCAGGAAAAATAAAATTAACTCCTCAGTAAAATGAGCTAAATAGATTTCCAGAAGCTAATTATTATCAATGGGAATTGACCTATATGAGTAAAATAATTAAGAGAATATTGTTATAAACAGTTATATATGCCTGTAGAAACTAAAGCTCCACATACATAAAAATAAAGTCTCAAATAGTCTATGTATAACCATAAGTACTTATATATAAATGACATATCTATGTACAGATACACATACTCAGATTTACATATGTATTTTTACATAAATATATATGTGTATGTTCATAAACATATACAAATGATATAGTAAGGTATTTGAAAAAGTTACATAAAATTTTCTGATGATCTCTTCAAAGCAATCTAACTTCTCTGATGAGTGCTGCCGTATAAGAGACTGAGACGTCCTCGAAACTTAGGGAAAAAAAGTTAGTTTGTAGCCAGCTCTCTTTCTTCAGTTGAAAGATAACCTAATGCATTGTGTATGTGTTTTCCTAGATGTGAACAATTAATAAATCCATCAATTTACTCATTATCTGAGCACATTGTTCTTCTAGTTTTATTTCACCCAGGAATTGTTCTAGTGTTTGATACTTGTTGGAAGAGAACTTCTAAAATAAAGAGTCAAATGCATGTCCGGCTTCTGTGGATATGGTTGAGAGAAGTAACGGGGCTTATTCTGTTTTATTTCTACATTTCTTGACATGTTTCTCTATTGTGACTGTGGCTAGCCAGATTAGAACATTCTGCCAGTTATTGTGCTGTAGAAGCTTAACAATCATATAGTCAGTCATCCATGAAATGTGTCAGTGGTCACCACTTGATGAGAATGGCTTTATCAAGCTCCATTCAAAAGCCAGATAAGCTATATTCTCAAACTTCTGAGTAATCTTCTTACTTTTGAAGACTGCATTGAATATTGCCTTTCTATAACAAAGAGACTATGACAACTTCCATGATTTCCTAGCCCTAACCTGACTGCCATATATTTCTGTCATTTGATCAATCAGTAATTTTGCTCTATAATCAATTAATTAAAAAGAAACATACAAATAATTTAAAGTTGCATTTTTAATCAGTGTAGATACAACAATGATGTAAGTATTCAAAACAGTCTTAATACCTGCTAGAAAACATGGCTTAAATTGAAATTACCACAGAAGTAAAACAGGTTGAAAACTCATCAGCTCTCTCATATGATCAGTTTTTCATTTGACTAGTAAAGTGAGTAAAACCTGTCAGTATATTCTTTGTGCCATAAGAAGACACTGTCTTAAACATGGCTGCTCTGTCACATGCATAACCACAGCTGGTCAACAATAGACACACACATGGGTAAAGAATGGATGTTGACTGTTTGCCAATAGGACTCCAAAGTCACTTCATGATTTTGGTAAATGCAGCATAACTTAGCTTGTCCTGATTGAACAAATAATAAGAGAAACATGTACATGTATGCCAAACAAGAGAATTCTTTTCAAGATATCAAACTGGAAGTGAAACACAATCTTTTAGATTTTGCCAATAATATTGTCTTGTGTCAGTTTCTGTATGTGTTTTTGAGATAATCCATAACAACATTGTTAGCTAGCATTAATATCCCATGACTGATTAGAATACCTCTAGACAAGACTGTTAAAGTCATGATTACCTTGCTTGCAAGAGATATTTATTAGGTAGGTGAGATGTGACCTGTAGTTGGATAAAATACAAATAAAATAAAACTTGCTATTTCTTGCTGTCCCTCAAGTAATATCTTCAATACTTTAGAAAACATAATAACACCTAAGCTTGTGATGCAAGTGTTTTGTATCTGGTAAAATCTATAGGTTACCTAGAGTAATTAGCATTTTGGCTTAGTGATTCTGTCAATTTCAATGCCACCACACTAGATAACAGGATCATTTCAACTGACTGCTGTAAGAAACAAGTTTTTATATTTGAGAGATGCAGATAGCATGGCTAGGCTTCAGCAGTGAGGATAACACTTCCCTTGAGGCTCACTGTGCTGATACCACTTTGGGTCTTTGATTACAGATACCACTATTGTGAGCTCCAGTGTTATATTATCAAAGAATTTCCTGGAGTTTAGTTTTTCTGAACTTCATATCTAAGAAAGTTCTAGAGAGGTTTTGAAGAAGTTATGGTTTTACCTCTCGTAGCATAGTACTTGAACATCTCATGGAAGTTGTTATAAATGCAGAATCAGAATCAGAATTAACAGGAATTTCTATTGTACACTACAGTTCTAAACACTTGGAGAGCTTGGTGAGACACTCAGAAATTTTTTTTTATCTGCCATTAGTATAAATGCCTTGCTTATGAGTACTTTATTACTATACACTAGACCACAAACTCTAGAAATCACTGTTGATCTGAGATGATACAAAAATACTCATTCTGCAAACTTGGTATTGGGTATTTCAAGACATTGAGTATGTATTATTTTCAGTGTTCTATACTGATTTTAAAGGAGAAACTATGTATAAAAATGTCATTGACTTCTTAATACTAAACTGGACTGGAAAAAAATTTGTTTCTTGTTAGTAATTCTATGTAATATCCAATTTCTCTACATTTCCCAAACATTAATGAGTTGGGAGGTAGAAACTGGCTAATAATTTAGAAAAATCTTTAGGAAAAATATTCTTTAAAGCTAAGGGATCCTATAGCTAATTTTAAAAAAATTCTTAGAGTCCACTGCTAATTATAACCCTTGATTATATATGAGGAATGTCAGAGGCCACTGGCATTTTGGGAAGGTAGCAATGTAGTTTTATTGCAAAAAGAAAAAAGTAAACAAAACACCCAATCTCCAAATTGATGTTTGGAAATGTATTCCATATTTTGAATATTTGTTATTTTATGGAATGGTTTATTTCTCTAAATTGTGAATAGGAATTTTTTGATATGAAACTTCTCCTTAGGAAGATAATGATTTAGGCATCCCAGAGATTCTAATTAGAATTCATCTGTTGCTTTCACTTCTAGCTTAACTCATTTAGAAAAAGAAAGATGTATGATATATACGTTGTTCCCAGTGGTCACAATCTAGACTATGCAATTTCAGGTTTCTGGTCTCTTACTTAAGAATGAAATTGAAGCCCATATAGATTTGCAAAGTAGCACAGAAACATTGCTGGAAGTGGACAGCACAGGTCAGATAAACAGTCAAGAGTAACAGAGAACCATTGGAGTATAGGAGCTCAAGGGCATCTTTATTGTGTGGGATTTTCTTGTATAGGTTCAAGAGGAGGATTTCAGTTGCTAGCCAATAGTATGGGTAGTTCTTTATTTTGATAGATATCCTAGATTTCATTGTTCTTTGATTACTATGCATGTCTTGCCCCAAAATGCATTTAATTTTAATTACATGCATACCCAATAGGCACAATATGGTAAAGAGAAGACTCTCCCTAAAAATTTGACTCTGAGAACACAGTTTTCCTTACAAACTGAGTTGGATTAGATGGGTCAGTTGACCAAAGTTTGCAAATGCTTACATAATATGTATGAAAAGAAACAGGGTACGATCAAAATGTTACAAGGGAAAGTATCATTCTCCATTGTTTAAAGCAGATATTTGTATAGTCTGATGCAGGGTTGCAAACAGGTTAGGAGCATTGTTAAGAGAGCGATGTATGCAAAGCTCAAGCCAAGAAGAGCCCAGCATGATAAGCCTACCTCAACTTTGGTTAAGAGCCCTAGAAGTTGCAATGCTAGTTTTCACCTATAAGCTACTCAAATTGCTGAAGCTTGATAAGCCTACCTCAACTTTAGTTAAGAGCCCTGGAAGTTGCAATGCAATGGAAGTGTTCAGCTACAAGCTACTCAAATTGCTGAAGCTCTGACTTCAGGTAGAGTGCTAAGAGCATTGTATTAGTTTCATATTTCTTTTGCTGAGATAATGTACACAGACAAAGTCAACTTAAAGAAGAAAGTGTTTAATTTATCTCACAATTCCTATCATGGTTGCAAAGATGTGGGGAAGGCAGAGTTGCAGGATCAGAAGCTGGATGATCACATTGTACTCAGAAAGTAGTTAGTGAACAGGAAGTAGAGTTAGGATATATAGCCTTCAAGGGCGACCTCAGTGACATAAGCCCTTCAACAAGGTCACACCTTCTAGAGGTACCATAATATTTCTAAATAGGACCACTAACTGGCCTGAAGTATTTAAACATGTAAGTACACATGGTGTTATAATTGATAAAAAAATATAGAAAGTGACAGACATGGCTTCTCATTATCCTATTTATAATTCTTAATTCTTTTTTATTACTTTATCTACATTTTTTTCATAGTTGTTGCTCACCTGATATTTATGTTATTGCCTTTGTGCCCTGAATGGAGAGGTAATTATCTTCTGTAGGTACTGGTAACTTCTGCCTTCATTACTTGTTTTTGATACTATGTGAGATTCTAATGATAATCTTACTGATCTTTGCTTTAGAGTACTTTGTCATAGTCATAAGGAGTTTAAATTTTTGAATATCTCTCATTTATTTTCTATACCTCAGAAGTTCTCTTTCCCTAATAGAACACAACCTGATATACATCTCTAGGAAACAAAGAAGACATTTTCTACAGAAAAAGATGTTTCTTGATGTTAAGAAGTAAAAGCTCATTGTGATTAGAAAACTTATTATACTCAATGCAGTTAGCATTGCTTATTGATACTTGACATCATCATCTCCATTTAGTATACTTCCTCTTTGAACCATACATGAGTGTCTAACCAAGTAGAAATTAGAAAGGAGGCATGCAAGTATGTAAGAAATTTCAGTCTGTCATTGAGGATTTATCTAGATTTCTTCACAAGTCTTCAAAAGATAATTGATTATATTTTCACCTGTTTTACAATACTTTTATTAATATTTTGAGCTTCATACGGTGTATCTCCATAACACCCTCCTCCCATTCCTTCCTATTCCACCCTCCTACCTCTGTGCCTTCATAAAAAAGAAAGAAAAAAAGAAAGAAACAAAGAAAGAAACAAAAGAAAAGAAAAGAAAAGAAAAGAAAAGAAAAGAAAAGAAAAGAAAAGAAAAGAAAAGAAAAGAAAAGAAAGAGAAAATTAAGTCCAGCTTGTGTGACAAGAGCATGGATCACAGGAATCATCATGTTGTTTGAAAGCAGAAAGCTATTCTGATCATGGACATTCATCTGGGCCATATTAGCCTTAGATGATAGAGTTCAAACTGAAATTAGGTCTTATCGCCCAAACCTGAACACAGAGGAGGCTCCTGCCTGGAATCTTTGCAAGCACCAGGGCATCCCACAGTCACCCCCTCAAACATCCCACAGGGATCTGGGCCTCCCACAGGCAAATGTCCATCCCTCCAACACCTGGACACCACACAGGTCACCTGGCTGTCACCAGGTGATCTCCTTTAGGTAGGTACCAGAGCCTCCTCCAGGAACCCAGATATCCTATAAGCAACCAGGCATCCATCCCAAAGGCACATAAACATACTTTGGGCACCAAGGAATCTCACAGACACCCAGGCATCATGCAGGCACCCAGTCAACTCACAGACATCTGGACATTATGCAGGAACCCAGGTTCCCACAGGAGCACGCGGATATCTGGTCACTCCACATATATTTCCCCTTTAATTCAAACATTTTAAATACTTATATCAATACCTGTATCATATTATCTGAAGTCCCATATTTAATTTTTTTTTAGATTTTTTTTTTTTTTTGAGATAAGATTTCTCTGTGTAGCCGTGGCTGTCCTGGAGCTTATGCTGTAGACCAGGCTGGCCTCAAACTCAGAGATCCATCTGTTTCTGCCTTCCTGAGTGCTGGCATTAAAGGTGTGCGTCACCATGTTCAGCTTTATATTTGTCTTTAGGCTTTCATTTGCCTCCCCAATAACTTCCAAGTCTCATAACTCTGCTAACTTGAGAGAAAATTCTATTTTCCAGCTGTTTAATACTCCTGTATATCTTTTACAATTCTGAAGACTTTGTTTAGATGCCAGAGCTCAGACTGCTCCCAGGTGACTAATAAAGTTTTAAACTCAGGGAAACTTCTCACGGAACTCTACAGCAGTTGTTTTATGCACCATTCTTGTTTTGACATCTGAGTGAGTCTATTTACATGTAGTAATTTCCCCAAGCTGGTTAAAGGCAGAAACGTGATTCATTGTGGCATTTTTGCAAAAAAATGACAGATGGGCTCATTAGTGTTTTGATTCATAAAACTCATGATGTTGTTTTGCTTAAAATAAGAAGCAAAAAATAAGTAAGTCCCTGATAGGTTGAATTTTGAGTCAGAGTTAAGTAAAGTCAGCTCTGCAGATTCATGTAAAGAACTGACAAAGGAGCATCAGGGGGAAAAAATGACTGTGCAAATGAATGCATTGCGCTTTGTGAGAAGTTATGAATTATAAGGTGGTGGTTAAAATAGAACTAGGAATCCAAAAGTGCTTGGCACAGAAAGTACAGGAAAGGAACTAAGAAGTTTACTGTCATTTGTTGTGCTCTTTGATATCAGAGCAGCAGGAGAGAGAACAAAGAAATTAAACAAGCCTTAAGAGAATGTAAAAGAAAATGCCTGAGAGTTTAAGGGAAAATAAATCCTCACCAATAGATGAATAATATAATACAGAGTGGTCTATAGTCACAAAGGAATCGGACTAAAAGGAAAGAAGTCTCCCTTGGAATGTCAAAACCAAAAATTCGTCAAGAAAGCCTCAGTCGAGAAGCTGTTAGCTTATTGTTATTGAGATTTTTACTCATATTGATTAACCATTCATGCTTTTTTTTTTTGCCATCAGCAAAACTACATTTTTTTTTAAAGAAAAGAACTCCACAGTCAAATCCACATTCAAAATTATAGACATGAATTTTCAAATCATATTGTCTGCTTTACAGTTGGAAGCAGCTGGGAGATGGATCGTAGAGCTTGCAACATTTTTTTATATTATCTAAAATTAATGATAAAAACTCAAAAGTTTATTGAAAAATAAATCTCATAACATAATGATCCTTGAGCAAACCATTCATTGACTCATTAAAATCACTATTACTAAAGAAAGTTTCTCATGGTTTGTGTCCATTTTTGTGTGTAGCTTTTATAATTTGTGAATAATAAATTATTACTTGAACTCTGAAGATTTAAGCAGTAATGTATGAAATAATTTTTTAAATTTGACAATATAATATGTATAAGACATTATCAATGTTTGAAATGTTGTGAATATTGTCTTCATAAAAAGCCTTCTGTTTTATTCTTATTGAAAAATGAATGCCTAAGGAAACCACACCTCAATATTCACATCCTGTTTAATCTGATCTTTCATATGGATCTGAATTCTGGTGTCCAGATAGACTTGATGTCATAAGCCCTTCAGTACTTGGATGCAACATAGTAAAAATACATTATTCAGTGGGAAAAGAGAAAGGCATTAACATTTACTTTGGGATCTGTGCCAGTGCTATATCTGTGAAACGAATGTCAACAATATTAAAAAGTATGTCTTTTGACTCATATGTTTGATACACTGTATTTTATGATAAGCATGTTATTATATTTAAAGCAAATATCTTTAGTATTTTTTGTTTACATAGTGTTCTCTGCAGTCATGCTTTCGTGTATCCTTTTCATCTTCAATAAGCAGTCATCGTTTTATTTTATCAATTTACACTCAGCAAATCACTCACCTACAGTAACGACCATCCTAATAAGTAACACTGGAAAGGCACTACCTGTGACAGTTAATCTTGATGGTCACATTGTATCTAGAACAAATTAGGAAAACACATCTCTAGGCAGGTCTGTATTCTAAGAGGATTAATTGAGAGGGAAGACACATTGCCAGAGTAGGAAACACCTTCAGGCAGGAACCCAGCTATAAAGAAGACCAGGCAGAAAGCAATGATTCTGCCTACTAGCCTTCACTCCTTGCTTCTGTATCTATCCTTTGTTGGCCTCAGAACCCAGTTTGTTTGGCCTTCCTCTGTAGATTGGGACCAGCAACCTCCAGCAATTTTCCAAGGCATTGATGCCAAATCTTAACTTCTAAGGCATCCAAGTTTGTAGACTGAGTTGCTACCAGGTTCTCAGGTTCTTCATTATCAGGATATCTGTTGTTGTACTATCCAGCCTTTATTGTTCAAGGCAGCACAATGAACATACTTTTATAATAAACAGTCTTTCCATGGCTCTCTTCCTTTAGGGAAGCCTGCCTAACACACTACTGCACTTAGTTCTGAAATGTTTTATATGATCTAGAAATTAATTACCCACCCCCCCGTTTTTTGAAGAATGCTAAGGAATAAAGAGTTTAATTAACTTTTCTATTATACCTTATTAAGTTAATGGTATATTAGGAGTCAAGCTTAAATAGTTGAACTGATCACAGAAGAGGCAACCAATCATGTATAGAGAAAGGATCTGCCATGAGAAAGTGACTTCTATTTTCTGGTTAAAAAAAAAACAAAAACATTTCTTACTAAAATATCCACATGGATAAATCAACACTTTCAACAAAATATTTTCCATTTTATACTGTGTTTAAATTAGTCAAGATTCTTTTCATTATAAAATTATATATTTTTATTGATAACACTTTAAAATTAAAGTCTGAAATATGTTGCCAAATGGCCTACCAACTAATTTTTGAAAATATACTTCAGTTCAAAATCTGCTTCTACTCATTTTTGTGTGTTTGAGATTGTTAAACAGGACTAGAATGACATTAAAAATAATAGAGTGTTAGGAAGGCAAAAGGAAAGAAGAGAAAAATAGAAAAATTTGTGTTCACTTCTTGTTGCCCTGATCATCATGTGTGGGTCAATGCAATCAATCTCTTGGATTTGTATTTCTTCTGAGAAACTGCGATGATACTAAGGCCTCACTTCATTGCAGTTAATTGCTTGCTAGAGCTTAGATGTGGCTTGAATGGATAAATCAGGGGTTCATGTGATGAAATTTAATCCACATTGTGAGGTTGAGGATATTGGAAACTGTATTTTTCCCATGCTGTTTAGAAGTGAGGCCTTCTTGTTTAGAAGTGAAGGAGATGTGTAGAGTTAAAGTAATCTAATCCCTTGATCAACACTGATCTTATATGAGAGTATGAAAGCACTTAAGATTGAATACTGCTAGCTTTGAAAGAAACACACATGCACAATACACACAAACACACACATAAAGATGGACACTCACATACACATACAAAACCACACATATACTCAGAAATGTACATGCACACATATGCATGCACAGATATACATGTACATTTACACAGATCACAAACTCATGCACACACATACAAATATAAAATAAAACATACACATACACAAAGCACATGTACATGTGCAGGTGAGTGCTCATGCATGCGTGTGCGCGCGCGCACACACACACACACAAAGACTTCCATGTTTGCAAGTTTATTTATGTTGTACTTCTTCAGGTCTTTTTTAGTCAGCCATATTGTTGAAGTATCATGGGTGAAGCTTCTGTGTCATTCCTAGGAGAAACAACCTCATGACAGATTTTCTGGTCCTCTGGCTGTTATAATCTTTCGGATCCATCTTTTGTTATGTTCCTTGAGTCTTAAGTGCAGGAGTTATCCTGTAGATACATCAGTTGGGGATGAGCACCCCTTGATCATTTCTTCCCTGCATTTTGACCAGTTGTAGTTTTCTGTAATGATCTCCTTCTGTTACAAAAAGAAGGTTTTTTTGATGAGGGAAAAGGGCTACATTTATCTGAGGGTGTAAGGATAAATATTTAGAATGCAATTAATGATTATGCTGTTTCTGTAAAGTGATGATGAAGAAGATTCTCTTCTAAGATCCATAACCAGGCTAACCCTGGGAGATTGACTAGGTTTCCAGATCAGGAATGCATTTGCTCCTGTTGAGCTGGTCTTAAGTTCAATTAGACAGCTCTGTGCTATTGCCAAGATCTGAGTGCCACGATTTCACCCTTAGGGATACGTTGGCATACTGATTTTGACTGTGGTTAATAGACATCACTACTAGTTGCTACTTGTTGCTACCCTCCCTTGTTAGCTTGCATAGCATTTTCAAGTACTCAATGCTTTTGATATTGGTATAACATTGTCTTTTTTTTAAAGAAGTTAAGTACATTTTTTAAATTCTAAACTCAAGAACACCTGCATTTCATTAATCCTAGATTATGCACTAGATTGGTTGTCACTGCAACAGAATAGTTAAAAACAAGTTAAAGAGGAAATATTGAAGATAGGTTGTTTGCATTTAATGTCTATGAATAGATTGTCTACTATGGCAATTAATTTTTGTTTTTACCTTCTGTTAATTATTCTGAAACTCTTTATTTAACAGATCTATTCTTGTATAATTTATTAATGTTATTATCAATGCATAGTCTTCTACACACTTTTCAGAAACTGTAAGCACATGCATTGCAGTAATATTAAAACATGCAATGTTTCAAAACCTCCAAATACTTGAGTTTCCTCTGGGAATTTTGATTAAATGATAGGATTTTAGAAAATATAAAGTTCCAGAATCACTCCTCAAGGATTCTTATTGAGTGGGCCTGACGAATCTGATAAGTCTCTTTTAAATAAAATCAGCCAATGTAATAAATGTGTACCTGGTTCCTGAGCATGCATGGGGTATAGTGGCTTATGTATCAGAGAATGGGTCTAACTAGTCTTAGGAAGATAGTATAAGAGTCATTACACATGTTAAGATTTATTTGGAGTGAGAATTCACCATCTCATAGCACATTGTATTTAATAATCATGAGTTCTGGGAGCTTTAACAAGTCTAGTACTCTTTCTGCTCCATTCTTATGATCTGATCTATAGAAGCCATACCATTCCTTTCATTATATTACTACTGGTGTAAATGCATAAATAAGTGGATAATTAATTCATATTTAAATATAATATTTTTATTAATGCCTCAAGTATTACATACATACATACATACATACATTCATACATACATACACTGTGTGTTGACCATACTCCTACTTTTACTCCTAATTCCTCCCAGAACCACTCCCCACTTGACTAACCCCCCCATACCTTCCTGTTTTCTTTACAATCAATTGTGAGTTTTTGAACATCCTTTTCCTTCTCTCCACTGTGCTCTGGTTAGTAGCTGTCAGTAAGGGAAGAAGTTCAGCACCTTTGGGCCATGACCCACTTAAATGCTTCTTTAATCGGGAGAAAAATCCAACACAGCTTTAAATGTCAGCATTATCTTAGAATCCCCTGGTATCAGCCTCTGGGTTAGGACTGCCATGTGTAAATATAAATTCCAGGCTTTTCAAATAAAATACTAGAACTTATTATATCTGATGAAACAGCTAAATAGAAGTTTGAAAAAAATCTTAAAATTTTGTCTGTCACAATTACCTTGGGGGTTGGAGAGATGATTCAGCAGTCAAAAATATACTATTTGCTTTTTAGAGCACTCATGTTCGCTGATGATCACCCTCATGTCTGCTCACAACAATGCATCATAGTATGTCTAACTCCAGTCCCAGAGGCTCTAACACCCTCTTCTGGCCTCCTTGAGTACATAGCAAGTCCATGGTAGGCATTTGTACTTGTAGGCAAAACATAAATTAGTCTAAAATGCTTGGAAAAAAACCTACCTTGAATGTAAATGTGTTTAATTATCCAATTAAAAGAGGCAGTAACTGAATAGATAAAGCAAAACAAGTTAAAAGCAGAAAGCATGGTAAAAGTTAGAAATTGTACACAGATTGAAAGTGAAAGGATTAAACAAGATCTTCCATGTATCCAAAACAAAGGAAGGATAATCATAAGTGCCTCAGATAATATACATTGTGTATCACCAGCAATAAACAGAAACAGAAGTTCACTATATAACGACACGAGAGTCAGTGCTATACAAAGTAACTCAAATATACATACACATACACCTACTGTCAGAGTCAGCAGACATCTATAGAAGATTCCATACAACAGTTTCAGAATTGGAAATATTCTCTACCACACATGGAATATTTCTAAGGATAGATGATTTTGTTGCTATAAAACAGATGTCAGCACATTTCAAAAACTAAAATCTCGTCAATTCTTTTTCAATCACAATGGAATAAAATTATAATGAATAACAAAAATTTTTAAGTTTACCAGTAGATGAGATTAAGCAAATACTCTGAACAAAACAGTGGATCAAGTAAAAATGAAAGTTTCTCAAGACAAATGAAAATGATGGATCCACCATAAATAATACTAAGAAGCCAGTTTATAGCAACTACTGTGTCTGTTTAAAAATGCTGAATGGTCTGAAATGAAGAGCCTGCTGTTACACATGAGGAAGTTAGCAAGATAGCAAAGCAATTCAGGGGTTCATAGAAGGAAAGAATAAAGATCCAAGCAGAAGGAAATAGACACTACAAAAACATCATGCAAAGATCGAAAGATTTTTAAAGAAAATAAATGTATTGGTATAATCCTTCACTAAACTAAGATGATTCAAATAAATAATGAGAAAGTAGATATTTCAATGTAAACCAAGAATTACATGAGACGATTAGGCTAATGAGAATAATACTCAAATGCTAATAAAGTCCAGAAGCACAGCAATCAATAAATCTAGAAATAGTATTTTCCCAGTTGTTCCCTGTTAGGTGTAGTTAAGTTGACATAACGCCAGTGGGATGATCCCTCTGTGATCCTCTGTGGGAGCACTTACTATTCTACCTGGGAGTCTAAAAGGTAGATTGACTCGAATGTTTGATAGTTTTTCTTTTTTCTTTTTTGTAATCATAATGCTTTGTGGAAAACACATTTCCGTGAGTTACATAGACAACATGTCAGCAGTTTCTCCAGAACTGCACTGATGCAGTCATGACCTCTATTTGCTAGAAATATCACAGCCACAGTTTCTAAAACAATATTAAGCCCCAGACCATGGAGCTTTTCATTTGCTCTTTGCAGATATTCTAAACATTTCTTCTTTGCCAGGGCAACTTCTGCTTATTTTGTAGTCCTGAGCTCTGGGGAAAAGAATCTTCTTCATGTCTTCAATGAGAGATTCTGGCTTTGTGTCAGGCACCAACAGTGACAATCAATGAGTTCACAGCGAGATGGCTTAGAAAATGATTGTAACTAATCACAGCTATTGAGAAGAAAAAATTAAGTTCAAAAAGGAAATGAAAGCAACACAGTTTCTACTTGCATAGTATTATATAACAATTTTGATTAAAATATTGATTTGATTTCTTTAGAGTAATTAACTTCTGTCTCCTTGTAGATTACTAAAGCGAATAATCCATGGCAAAGATTATTTCAAATAAAATTAATTCTTTGGGTAAAGTTACATCGTTATAATTAACAAAGAAAGAAAATAATTTAATTAAAAGTGTTATATAATTATTTTTCCTCAAAGAAATGAAATTACTGCAATTACTCTTGAACAGATAGTATAGAAACCTTCAATGGACAAATTGAATGTGTCCACAAGCAAGAAACTTAGCTGGGGAGTAAAAGATTTAGAGAGATTTAGAGGACATCTAAGACATTCTCTGACACATCAGCATTCATCTGAATGTTCTTAAACAGAACAACTATAGAAAAGATTTCCCGGAACAACCTCTCAGGCAACTTGAATTTAGTCTTAATATTGTTTCTTTTACAGTAACCAAATTATCCCTTCACATTTTGTTATTTAGAAATCACACACACACACGCATACACACACACACACACACACACACACACACACACAGAGGAAGAGAGAGAGGGAGAGAGAGAGAGAGAGACATTCACACACACACTTAAACTCTTCAAACTTGAGGACATTTTAACTAATCTTTATTTTTAAGAATTTAGCAATAGAGTTGAAGAGAGCTAGAGGATTTTCTACATTTCACTATCATACTTTAATCACTAAATTAAGATAATCTTTTAAAATAGAGTGAGGAAAAGTGAAAATATTTAACAAATGTCCCACTGGAGGTTATCAGAATTCTTATTCAAGAAAATGATAATGAATTTAAATCATAAGTGAGTCATTTAATTCATAAGTTGTTATATGAGTACCACTCACAAATATATACTTTCAACAAGCACACTGTCTTTAATAATATTTAATATACAGTCTAAATAAACAGGTTTTTAGAAAATGTATTTTCATTTTAAACATTATTATCTCAACATATGAGTAACTTTCCTTAAGGTATATAATATGTCTCTTTATAAAATGAGATTTGTAAATAATCTAAATTAGGCTGCAAAATACAAAAAATAAAATTTACTATTTGGAACCAACCAACTATGTTCACACTCGATAGTGTTGTGTGAAAGTGAACAAACTGTGGAATTAGATACATCTGAATTAGAAGTTGGCTTTTGGCTCCTTCCCATGCAATCATCAGTAACATCTGTAACCAGGTAAATCTCAGGTTCATCATTGTGAAATGCAGAGAATTGGGAAAATAACTGAGTCCATTAGAGGAAGCTTGCTTTGAACAGTGTCTACTAAGATTAAAATATTTCAAAAGTTCCCAGTAGAATCTACAAAGCAAATAATAAGATTAACATATATCATTATAATAATATGATAAAATAATAACTGTTATAAGATATATGATAATGTCAGCTTTAGAATATAAGAAGCTTTCTTCTCTAAAGATGAGAAATATTGGAAACATATATTTCTTTTCTGCACCATTATCACCTCTACATGGTATAGTTACATACAGGAGATTAACAATTTCTCTACAATTATCTTATCTGTGTTGTACTTTTCCTGAGGCAACAAATCATTCAACTCCAGTTAGAGAGGATAACCACACACCACAGACACATCCATCCAAGTTCACCTTGATAACAATTGGTTTATTGGATTTACTGATTGGCACATAGGTGTACTACAGGAGCATGAATTTTGATAGTATAAATACCTTCAGAGTACTGATTCTGGCAATTCAGGAACATGGGATGTCTTTTCATCCTTGCTTCTGTGATTTTTTTTTCTAGCATTCTGAAATTTTTGTTGTAGAGTCCATTTACTTCTTTAAAGTTATACATATTCTTAAATCATCTTTTGGATTTATTTGAATGAAACATTTTTCCTATTTATTTCTCTGAGAATACATTTTCAAAGTGATTGGATAAAATATAGCCATTGATAGAATTTCCTGGCACATGGAAGGAGAAATTTGGTGACAAGAAGACTTTTCTGTAATAATAAAACAGCCCATGAGTGACATCTTACTGCATGCTCTATCCATTTCTTTTACCTAGGAGGGATTAGAGTGAAGAGCCATTGTTGCAGTACTTAGAGAAGTTGCTCTCAGTCCTCACTGACTTATTACACTTAAAGTGTAAAGTATGGGCCAGGAATGTGTGCAGAATTCATCTC
This sequence comes from Cricetomys ansorgei, assembly GCA_026225945.1. Taxonomy (NCBI): domain Eukaryota; kingdom Metazoa; phylum Chordata; class Mammalia; order Rodentia; family Nesomyidae; genus Cricetomys; species Cricetomys ansorgei. The sequence goes on from JAMJFZ010000199.1 coordinate 23,029,924, forward strand.
ACTTTCACTCCAAATGGATATCCATTTATTGTAGCATAATATGTCGACGCAAACTTTCTTAGAAAACTCTAATATATTTCAAATATCAATCTATCGTATAAGTTTGCATTTACTTATGTACTCTGCAATCTGTTTTACTAGTTTGTATTCCTATCCATAAATTAATCTCTGTCTTAGTTAACAAAGCTTTAAAATAAATGTATATATCTGAACAATATTTTAGGAGAGATACTGAAAAGGAAGCCATACAGTAGAATTACTGAATTTAAAAAAAATTATTGATTCGTATGGTGATGGATTTGTCTGTGGTCCTGTCACAAAGAAGTAGGGATTCTATTGGGAGCCAGGACAAGTGACATGACACTTAGGTTGCAAAACTTATTTTGTGATGCAGTTGCTATTCCAAAATATCTCCTTCTGAATGATATCAATATAAAAGAGTTCAGAGGATAATGAACCAAAACTAAAGGGAGGATTAGTGTTAGATGATATCCTAAAATTTCATATTTAGAAGAATTTCTGTAATTTAACTTTTTTTAAATAGAAGAAAGGGTGTGTAAGCACCACACCATAAATGATTCCTAGTAAGGACTCCTAGTAAATGGGGGATTTGAAGTATCAACTGGCTATCTCTTATAGACAGTCAAGACTTCCAGTGGCAGGGCTGGATTGTATTCAGTTGAGTTGTTGGTCAAGAGGGTCCCACAGAAATTCCCTAACAACCCAGGCTGATGCAAGAACAAAGGATTGCTCTCTGAAAACTGACAGCAGTGTCCATTGCTGAGGACAATATCTACACAATTCATTGAATATTGAGAAAGTTGAGCTGGTACCTATATGGAGTTTTCACTCCTATATTCTAGCCTCTTTGGTGTGGGAAGGTACTCTGCTGGCTACTGAAAGAGACACTTGGAGATCAACCTACTTAACTACAGAAACTTTGACCTACAATCTGTCCTGCCTGCAAACTATGCTAGAGTAATGGTGATGCAGAACTTGCTGGAGCAGCCAACCAATGTCTTATCTCACTAAAGGCCCACTCATGAGAAAGTACCCATACCAGACACTGCTTGAGTAATCAAGAACAAGATACTAGACAGCCAAGAGATCTAGGATAAAACAAAATACAACTGGTCTAAATAAATCAATAAATGATTCCTAATGATATTCTGCTATACATATAGATTATATGTACACCACAAGACAGGCTTTCTTCTGGCCTCAAATGAGAACAGATGCAGAGACCTACAACCAGACATCATGTAGACAGAGAGTCAAATTTGGAGGTCTCTATCAAATCCCTCCCCTTAAAGTTCAGGGAATTCTGAGGAAGAAGAGATAGAAAACTTGTAAAAGTCTGAGGGCATTGAGGACAACAGGAGAACAAGACTCTCTTAATTAACTAGGCAAACAGGATGTGAACTCACAGAAAGTGAAGCACAGGGCCTACATAGGTCTACATCAGGTACTCTGTTTATCTATATCTAACACACACAAATATACATGTGTATGCATGTATCTATACACATATACACATATTGTGTGTGTGTATATATATATATATATATATATATATATATATATATATTTCATTTCTAATGAGAGACATAAAGGAGTGGATCCAGAGGGGAGGTGGGGAAGTAGGCACAAACAGGAAGGAATAGAGGGAGGGGAAAGTATAATCAGTATATATTCTCTGAGAAATGAATCGATTTTTTTTTCTTTTTGGTTTTTCTAGACAGGTTTCTCTGTTGTAACTCTGGCCATCCAGGAACTCACTCTGTAGACCAGGTTGGCCTTGAACTCACAGAAATTTGCCTACCTCTACCTCCCAAGGGCTAGGATTTAAGGAATGTGCCACCACAACCTGGCTAAGATTTTATTTTAAATAAATGAAAAAATAAATAGAAGAAAGGCAATAGCAGAGTGAGAAATGAAAAAAAAGAACTGGAGAGGAGAGATTGATTTATTGATTTATTTTATGAATTCCACAAAAGGTTGACCATAGCATACTATACATAAAAATTATTAATGTGATTATTTAAATAGACCCTACAAATTTAGTTTTCAGACTAGTTGTAACACTGTGCTCTTATTTTCTTTTGTCCATGCTTAGATCTTTGTTTACTTCGAAAGACTATGAAGACAACTGATCTGCCCTATTCTATTTTAATTCAAGGGACAGAGAGGTACCTTCCATGTTATTTTTAGTGCTTAGGTTCCCATCAGTATAACACATGGAAAAACAAGCAATGGCTGCATTTCCATTGTCAGAGCAGATGTCAGACAGCTTAGCTTCATTTGTACTTGATATAGAGTTGCAGATAAATGAAGAGATGTTTCTCTGGCTTGTTCACATTTCTTAGCATAGCTTTCTAAGCCCCTCTGGGACTAATTGCAGGTACGTGTAGAGAACAGAACAAACCCAAAAAACTCCAGTCTTTTAAGCACAAATGTAATTAGTAATTGTTTTGTCTACTTTTTAAATCTCTTTGATTATTTCTTAGAATGTTTCCACTAACTACATTTATACAACTCGTTTCCAAATTGAGAAATGCCAGAAAAAGCCAGAAAACATATAATGCAAAAGCAACTTCAAAAGAGAATAATTGTTTCCTTTCTCCACCCCTAGCATTTTGTTTTATTTCATTTAAAAATAAATAAATGCACTTTGTCTGTACACTTAGTCCCTTGCCTTCTAATTTACTTTCTATAAGACCTCCAGGTGGTACCGTATGTAATTCCACCTTTCACAGGGTAAGCTACACTGCTAGGTTTCAATAAATGTGTTCTGGTAATAACTTTTAGTTTGGAAAAGCAAAATAAACTCTGTATTATTTAAGCATAGTCCTACACTATGACTTCCTCTAAATGAAAAAGAAATCATCCTGCTTGCTAATGAAATTTGCATGTATATAAAGTAGAAAATCACATGCCTCAACATAAATGCCAGAGGAAAAAGCAATTGCAGCTGGCTGTTGAAATACTTGGCTCTTGTGTCCACCTGGCTAATGAAAAAGCCCTAATGGCAGCTGTTCTTCCAAGAGTTTCCTTTTCGATTACACTTTGAAGGCAGAGGGGAGGGAATAAATGATTACAGAACTCTTTTGGATGTAAACGAATGTTTGTATTAAGAGAAAGTCATTTTTTTTAAATGTTTGAGTTATCCAATTTGAGCTTCAGACTTTCTTGTTTAAATTAATTATATAATTTAATTCACTAAAAATTGAAAATGTGAAGTTATGTATGTATGTACATTATTGGTTTAAATTCATTGTATATAGTGCTGGGTTTCATGAAGATATTTTTATGTACACAGGTCGTGCATTCCATCATTCCCTTATCTTCTTCAGACTAGGCCCCTGCAGCAGTACAGGTAGTTTAATTTCTATATTCATGACAAACATGCCTAACTGATTTTTTGTGTCTTAGAAAATAGTATTCACCACTGAAAGAAACATATAGTATTTTTTAAGTGACATAATTTGCTTAATGGTAATCTCTGACTATATACATTTTTCTGATTATATATATATATATATATATAAATAATATACATTATATGATATCACACACACACACACACACACACACAGACCCACTATTTGCACACTCAGGAATCCCATAAAAGAACAAAACTAGAAGCCATAAGATATATGCAAAGAGCCTATACAGTATAAAAGAGAAAAAATAATAAAAGAGTTTAAAAAGAAAAATTAAAAAGAAAAAATGGAAGAGACTAACACAACATTATGAGACAAATATCTCCAAATAGGCCATTGAGTTTCTTTCTGTTGGCCATCTACTGCTGGGCATGTAGCCTACCCTTAAGAGTAGCATGTTTCCCCAATGAGAATTCCTGAGAGTAACTTACATTTTTGTTTGTAAGTGGTTATGAATCTAATTCATTCTTTTTTAAATAATACTTTTACTAGTAATTTGAGCTTTATACTATGTACATCAATAACACCCCTTTCTCATTACACCCTGTTACACCCTCCCACCCCGAAGCCTTCAGGAAAAAAAAAAAGCAAATAAAAGAAAATTAAGTAGAGCTTGTATGGCAGGAGCATGGTTCACAGGCATCACCATGGTCTGTGGAGCTAAAAGGTTGCTATGACCATGGGCATTCACTTGGCCCATACCAGTCTGAGACGAAGCATAAACAAGTTTGACCTGAAGTTGGGCCTCATCACCCAAACCTGGATAATCATCAAGTTCTCCAGTATCATGCAAGGACTAAGGCATTTTAATTCACTTTTAAGTCACTACTGAGACACTGGTAAATTATGGAGAATACATGTTGCCCTGATTTTTCTTTGACAATGAGAACTGCACACGTGGTATTAGATCATTGTCTTGATTTAAAAAAACAATGTGACTGAATTTTATTACTGGAAGTATTGGTTACTAGCATGTGCCATGGAAGTAAAATAAACTGGTTAGTAAGGATAAATATCACAACAACAGAAAATATGAGTGAAAATTAAACAGAAAGGGGGAGGGGGGAGTGTAAGGATATGTGGAATTTAAAGCTGTTCATTGCTGTAGAAGTTCATACTTAAGTAAATAGAAGAATGTGTGTATGTTAAGATAGAGTAAGTGAGATAGGAATGAGAGAAAAATATATGGTCTTAGGCAAGAGAAATAAAATAGCTGTATACACAGATGTAACTCCTATAAAACATTTTAAGTTCAAAATTTTATGTAGGTAAGGAAGTGTATAATGAAAAAGACATGTTATTATATATTTTTGTGGAAACTTCTAGTGATTAATAAGAACTTATCCTGAGGAGACTCTTACAAACTTTTTTCTGTAATATTATAAGAAAAACAATATAAAATTATATAGTAAAATTTTAAGTAATTAACCTTATTTTTCTGAGCCATCAAATTGCATAGTTTCATTATTAGGCATTAATTCTGTAAATACAACATAATTCTTTTTAAAGCTGAAGATATCTTCATTATTCCCGTATAAATAATAAGAAATAATTCTGAATTTTCTCAGTTACCATAAAAACTAAAGTAGAAATGAAATTTTTGTTAGCATTTGTTAAACTGAGTTTATTGACCAAAAAATGTTATTTTACATTGTTATTTGTTTATATCTAACATGAAAAAATAGCCCAGATATTTTAATTAAATTTCAGTTGAAAATGTGTCTTATTGCCAAGATTCTATTTTCTGGACCATGCTAAGATTAGTGGGGATTAACCTTTCATCTTTCTCTCCCAATGAAGTTAATACTAAAACATTCAAGATGTTCTCCACGTTGCTGTTCCCATTGCAACTTCTTTTTGGAGTGTAAGTCATCCTTAACCATTTTTATTCTTCTATAGAAATCTCATGAATGATAACTATTGCTTATATTCTATATAATTATAGAAAAGAAAACACTGTTGTGCTATTTTATGAGTGTACATGTTCTTGAAAAATACCAAGAATATTGTAGAAAGTGGTTATAAAGTATCAGATTTTATATTATGACATGATGGTTTCAGGTCTAAATTTTACAAGTAATTTGTACTCAGAATGAAGTGTTTTTCTGAGAATGTTCTTGAAGATGATCACAAAGTATAAACAAGTGTTCCAAAAAATAGTTTAAAATTTCAAAATTTGTTTTTGATGACTAATGATGTTGCCAAAGATAACCCATAGATTTTATAACAGACCCTTAGAAACTGTTGTTATAGAAGTTTATTTTTATTATGTATAAAACACTAGTTTTGTGCACTGTTGGGAAAAGGTCTGTCTAGGCCTTGGCATTTTGTATTGTCTGTAATGTTGGATTTATGTGGAGATGTTTGATTGTTAATGATCTGCACATGCTATCAGTACAACACCTGAGGAGTTCTGAATCAGTAAAAACACATGAGCTGGGATACTTAGGGCTCCAGTATCCAGTATGGTGCCAGACAGGATAGTGATTCCCTTTGCTGAGGTCTGTCAGCATTTATAAAAATGCTGCCTTGTCTTCTTTGGTGAGCTGCCAGAGTAGTGTACTATTACAGATTGTAGCAAAAATCTCTGAGTCTTCATAGAGACCCAAAAGGAAACTAAATGCAGGATCAAAAGCTGGCTATTCTGTCTTTACATGAGCCTCTATTCTTGTTCTGTCAGAAACTTGCTTAACTCTACATGAAATCATGAACACAAGCCAAAGTGTATCTGTCTCAGGTTTAACTATAACTGACCTATCTCATCCTCATTTCTTATTGAATGCACAGACATAAAATAAAGAATTTTGCTCCCCTCTGCTAAAATGTCTTTTACTTAATACCTAAAGAGGTTCTTTGAAGTCTGTAGCCATTTTTTTCTCTTTTAGTTTTCTTTCTTTCTTTCTTTCTTTCTTTCTTTCTTTCTTTCTTTCTTTCTTTCTTTCTTTCTTTCTTTCTTTTTTTGCTGCAAATACTTTTTTCTCACATAATATATCCTGATTAGGGTTTACCCTCCCTCTACTCCTCCCATTTTCTCCCCATTTCCCTCCACTCCACTTTGGCATAGGAAAATACATTCTGAACAAATACTGTTACAATAAACAATTAATAAATGGGACCTAATAAAATTGAAAAGATTCAGTATGGCAAAGGGCACTACCTTCAAACAAAGCAGCAAGCCTACAGAATGGGAGAAGATTATTACCAACCTCATATCTGATAGAGGGCAATATCCAAAATATATAAGGATGTCAAGAAACTAGATAGCAAGCAAACAAATAATCAAATTAAAAATGGGGTCCAATCTAAATAAAGAATTCTCAAAAGAGGAAATTCATATGGCTGAGAAACAAAGAAATATTCAACATCCTTAGCCATCAGGAAAATGTGAAAAAGAATTACTTTGAGGTTTCATATTAAACCCTTGAGAATGGCTAAGATCAATAAAACATTTGACAGCTCATGCTGGCAGGATATGGAGAGAGGAGAACACTCATCCATTGCTGGTGGGAGTGCAAACATGTATAGACACTATGGAAATCAATGTGGTGATCTTCAGGAAGATAGGAATTGACCTACTTCCCCATCCAGCCATACCACTCTTGGGCATATACCCAAATGTTACTTTGAGACACTAGCATTAACATATTCATTGCTGTTCTATTAATAATAGCCTGAAACTGGAAACAACCTTGATTATCCTCAACAGAAGAATGGAAAAAGAAAATGTGGTACATTTACACAATGTGTTATTACTCAGCCATTAAAAGAATGAAATAATGAAATATTCACAGATAAATGAATGGAATGAGAAAAATGCCATTCTGAGTGAGGTAAACCAAACCCAGAAAGAAGTATATGATATAGATTTGCTTATATGTGGACATTAGCTGTTAAATCAACAATAACCAAGCTACAAATACATAGTACTACAGAGGCTAGGTACAGACTGAGAGACTGAGAAGGGCAGAGAGATCTCTTTAGGAAAGAGAAATAGAGTAGATAACCAGGGACGGATGCAAGGGGGACTGGACCAGGAAGATCAAGTGGAGAGGGGGAAGAAAAAGGGGATGATTGAGGGAAACAGGAGAGAGATAACTAAACTGAAGGGCCATTTAAGGAGTAGTATGAAAACCTGAAACCTTAATGGAGCAGAAGCTACTCAATATATATATGTGTGTGTGTATATATATATATATATATAGAGAGAGAGAGAGAGAGAGAGAAAGAGAGAGGGGGGGAATCTAAGTGATCTTCAAAAATGGGGCAACAGAGCCACAACAGGTTATCTATTGCCATCACATGAAGGTTCCAGTACTGGGATTGGGTACATCTAATCAAGTTGTTGGCCAAAAGTGTCCCTTGGAAAGCCCCCAAACAACTGAAGCTGTTGCCAAGACTGTAAGTTGCTGTCCACACATAAAGGCAAGGACCTATTACTGAAGTAAACACATACATTATTCATCAAATATGGAGAAGTTGGGCTGGAGTCTACACAGAGCCTACATCCATACATGCTAGAGTCTTTGATATAATAAGGTTCTTTATATGCTATCAAAAGAGAAATGTAAACACCAACCCAGACATAAACACTTTGATCTACAATCGTGCCTTCAAGGTATGCTAGTTTAATGGTGGCATAAAGCTTCTGGGAGTAACAAACCAACACTGTTTTGATTTAAGACTGACTCCATGGGTTGGAACCCATATTGACACTGCTTGTTTGACCAACAGTCTGAGACTAGTTAGCCCAGAGACCTAGGGTAAAACATAATATTACTCTTCTGAATAAAAAGAATAAGTATCAATAAAATGACACTTAATGACATCCTGCTATACTCATAGAACAGTGCCTTGCTCAGTTATCATCAGAGAAGTTTCCTCCTGCAGCAGATGGGAACAAATACAAAGTCTCACAGAATAGCTCTGCAGATATTCTGCAGAGAGTGAGAGACCTTGAACACTCGGTTCTAGGCTTTAAAAGGCATGTCTCCATCAAATCTGTCCTCTTGGAGCTAGCGAAACCCATGGAAAAGGAGGCTGAAAGAGAGTCCGTGCTTCAAGTTTAGTGTTTTTACTGGATTCCTGAATGTGTGAATGAATGTGTCTATGCTTCTTATTTCTTTCTTGGGCTTTTTCTTTCTGTTTTTTTTTTCTGTTTTTTCCAGTTCTGATTTGTCAGTTTTGTTTTGTATATTATATATTATATTACGTATTATATTATAATCCCCTAGAAGCCTATTTGTTTTCTAATAAGGGGCAGAAATGGGCAAATCTGAATGGGAGGGGGGGTGGGATAGAATTGGGAAAAGTAGATGGATAAGAAACCATAAGCAGGATATATTATATGAGAATAAACATCTATTTTCAATAAAAGAAAAAGAAACAAAACAAAACAAATTTCAAAACAAAGAGGTAATTGTATGCTGATAAATGGCTGATTATCTAAAAATAGAAGCTTATAAATGGTGCTTTCTTTTTAAAAAAAAAAGAACTATTGTTGTGTAACATAGGCACCAATGACTTGGTTACTTTGGTAATTGTGTTCATAGCATTCTATTCAACAACAATGAAAGGTATGTGGTATAAATCTCTATTTGTAATTCCTACAGAGAATGAAATAATCTTATGCTTTCACCTTAAAAATAAAAACAGAATAATGTTATATGTATTATTTTTATTATTATTTTAGCTTTTTGCAATTAGCTTACATTGTTCATATCATTTAAACTGAAAAGCGTCACACTTGTGGGATCTTTTCACAGTTTAGAGCTGACAAATTGCAGCATAGCTTAATGTCTAAAAGTTATTCATTAATATATTTGAGGTTAGATTTGAACTAATATTATTCTTAAAATATATGTAGCATATGTTTAGAATATTACATATACATGTGTGTGTTTCTGAGTAATGAGTCTTAAACACATTGTACAAATGTATCTGAAAACTTAATTTCATTTTTTGAGACATTTGCAACTATGTTAAAAATTGGTGAAATTTGTGGGATTCTGAAAAATATTTATGCTGATGTGCTAGAAATATCAATCGATGTTGTCTGTCCTAGTAGATTTCTTCCAACATTCTCTGCAAGGCAAACCCAAGAAGCATTTTACAATTTGGCCACATGTGTATAAAACAACACAGGGTACATAAACAGCTCACATGAACTATGAAGGGAAACAGTGAGCCAGTGGCTACCTCCATGGAGTGAAAGCAAAGAGCAAGATGTGGGAATAGCATCAAACTGATAAAATGCAGAAAATAGAATTCAATCTATCTCTTCAAATAATGAAATTGTTTCAGACACACTTTGTCTTGAAAGTGGCTCAGCCAGCTGCAAGGTAACAAATTCAAGAAAGTTCAGAGTATACAAACATTAAGGAGTCATTAAATGAAAAAAATACTGCTTTATGAGTGATGCTATTTTTAATATTCAACACTCAATTTTTCTTTCTACAAAAAGATAGACTGAAAGTGGAAATAATGAATAAGTCTCAGAACTTGTATACTATGTTCTAATAGAACTTAAATGAATTATTTTTTTCTCAGAGTTTCATCTATCCTTTTTACACATGGAGCTCAGTTCTAGAGGCTGATTATTTGGTTGCTCCTGGTCATGTCTACATGGGACTTGTTCTCCTGTGTTGTGGAACCCTCTGATCTCCAAAAGATTTTCCCCATCTTCCTTGGGGTTCCTTGAGCTCAACATGATAACCTTGGGCCTCTGCCTCTTTTCACCTAAGCTGCTGAGAAAGCCTCTCTGATGACTATTGGGCTAGGATTGACCTATGAGAATAGCAGAATATCATTAGGAATCTTCACAGGGCTATTCAGTCTCTGGTTCTTGGTCTGCACTGCAGTGTCAGGCATAGGCACCCTCCCTTGGAATGGGCTTCTGCCCTTCCATTGCAACACCAGATCCTACAGGTGGATTAGGTTATAATTGAAGGTTTTGTGGCTGGGCAGATGTTCCAGCCCCACCAATGGAAGCCTTCCATAGTTACAGGATTGTTGTGGAAGTTTACTTTTAGCTATTTATAAAATAATTGTTTTGTTCACTGTTGGTTGAGGGGATGCCTAGGTCTTGGTGTTTTATATTTCCTGCTGGTGTTGAATTTATATGGGGGAGTGTTTGATTGCTAATGATCTGCATGTGCTATCAGGAGAACACCTGAGGATTTCTGTATCAGTAAACACACCTGGGCTGGGAGACTCTTTGTTCCATTGCCCACTATGGTACTTGCTGTGATGGTGGTTCCCTCTGCTGAGGTCTGAAAGGGTTTGTGCCAATGAGGATACCTCCTTGTTTTCCTTGCTGAGCCTCCACAGCAGTGCATTACTACAATGGTGTACCAATGTGGAGCACTTACATCACACCAGCCACATCCGGGTGAAGACGAGGAAAAATGAGAAAGAAACTCCAGATCTTGCAGTGTCTGTTTTGTTTTGTTTTGTTTTGTGTCTCTCTCTCTGAGCTCTTGCTGCCACATGCTACCTCAGTCAGGCGCTCTGCTTTTCTACCTTATCCTAAGTCAGACTGCTTTGTTGTCTCTGTGTCTTGTCCTCTCTCTGCCTCTTATCCTGGCTTTCTGAGCTGAGACCTGCTTTTATAACATGAGAGTTGGATGTGTCCTCACTTTGCTCATTGCTAACTTTTCCTCTGATTAATCATTTTGCCTGCCCTTTCCTCTGACTCAACTCAGACTTCACTTCTGTCTGACAGTAACTCCTTCTGAACTCTGCTTCCTGTCTTTGCTTTTGTTTTGTGGATTAAAGGCATGTGCTACTGCTGTCTTCTGAATACTGGGATTAAAGGTGCATACCAACATTCTTTCTACTTGAAAACAACCATGCTGCCAGAAAAAGGATTAAATATTGTACAATTTTCAACTTAAATAACAATTTCCTCACAGTTGTTTCAGAGTGAAATAGATAAAAAGGAGAATACAATTCAACATATGGTGTTTTTTTTCTGATTAATTTTGAAAAAATGATTATAGGTGTGGGGGTCCCTAGTAAATAAAAAGATAGAAAGAGCAGCTAAGCAGCCAAACTTTAGTCAGGCTTCTAAGAGCACCAAAATTGTATAGGCCCAAGTCAGGGGCTGTGTGATCCAGAACAGTTCCCAGAGTTAAAGAAAAACAATTTCTGTAAGAAAAACACTTTCTAAGACAAATAAGACGGCCTTGGGCTAAAAGAGTTTCCCTACGTAGACAGCCCATGGCCTCGGGCTAAGGGTCTTCCCCCCCACCCGCATTGACTAAGACTCTAAAGTTTACATTTTCTAGGAGCCCACAACCTTGCTTTATGCCAGCACCAATCAGTTTAAAGGTTAACTGGCCCCTACCTTTCAAAATGGGAAAACAATTTGGGAACCAATTAACTTGTACCAATTCGGTTTGTGCCCAACAACTGTATAAAAAGCTTCACCATTTGCTCCTCGTGGCTGCTTCTGTCCTGCGTGTTAGAACTGTCCCAGTATGCTGGAATAAATCCTCTTGCTATTTGCATCGATATCCTGTCTGTGAGTCTCTGTGGGGGTGCGGCATTCTGGTTTGGGCCCTGGGGGTCCCAGATTGGATCTCTGAGGTCCAACATAAGCAGTTTGACAGAAACAGTCTCCTTACCTATAGAAGTACTACTGACAAGTCTAGATTCAGAGACACTGTCCTCTTATGGCAAACAAGACAGCAACCACTGTGAAGTAAAGTTTAAAAAGTTCAAATTTCTTGACTTTTCTCCTACAAGATTAAATGTGAATTTTGTATAGCATTTTATTTGCTCAAATAAATTGTGGTTGATATCTATTAAATATCATTTAATTTTATTGGCAGAAATAGAGAAATACTACATTAGTTGTGAAGTGATTGGTACTGCGAATAGAGTTAGTTAATTATTAATGAAAGTTATATTTTATTGTGAACCAAAGAAATATTTGATGTAATATATGTATATCCTAGTTAGAGGAATATTCAAATAGCATTAAGAAATTATATGTGGATAAAGAAATTATAGCTATAAAACTATTAAATCTGAATTATATTTCTCAGCACTCATCTCTATTAAATGCCTCAGTCAGGACTTTAGAACTTTGTGAGAAATAATGTCCTGCTCTGTTGGGATTATAAATTTTGGAGGATAAGATGCAGTTTGTTCTACATTTTAACATTACATTATGATATCAAGCTGAAAACTCATAGGTTCTGTTTCATTGATTTGCCTTCAGAATTGTGGCAGAAAATGTATATGAAACCTTTCTGGAAGACAAATATTTCTCAAAAACAAATTGTAAAACAAGCAAAGAATGAATATGTTTTTCTTTCATTGTATAATCTTAATTAATGGAGAAGGGAAAAAAATGAAAATATTTTTCCTGGTTAGAATAGACAAACTATTTTATGATGAAGCAAAATTCCTATCCATATTTATCATCAAGTCATTGATATTAATTCACTATCATGTTTAAGAAATGCAATACCACTACATGGATATACATGGTATTTATTTATCTGCAGGGCTTAAAGATTTTCACTTTTTGATGTCATCATATCCCTTTGCTATATGGCCGCAGGGCATATACAAAATACTGTTGCATTAATAACTTATGAGTGGAAGAATGGTTTGCATGTTAGCCATAGTACATGATTTATAAATATTAGGTTAGTGAAAAAGAAATTTTGATTTCAGATGAAATTTAAACCATTATAACTAGCCTCAAATGCATGTTAATTATTCAAAATAGGAACCAATACAGTCGAAGCATTTTTGTCAAAAAAAATGAGTTGCTTCATTCTTGTACTGCATTGCTTTGAGATTGGACAAACTCTTTGAAAGTATTGTCTGCATTCTGCTGATTGTGAAATCTTTTTCTAAGCAAAAAGATGCCCAGAAGTTTAAAGAAACAGTAGTCACTTGGGAGAGGTCAAGTGATATTGTGGATGAGTTACCCATGCTTTCTGTGAACTGAACCCAACCTAGCCTGAAATTCTGTGGTGTTTGAATCTTGTCATGGTAGGAAGCACCAAGTAATGACTAATGTAGTAAAATAAATGTTTGAGTTATCTTTATTTGAAGCTCACCTCAACCACTTAGAAATTGGTTTTTCCAATCTTACATTTTTATAAAGGAGATATTCATATACTATATTATATTATATATTGCAAATATTATAATCTATCAGTTATAAATTATCAATTCATCAAAGAAAGAAAAACATAGAAAAACATAGAAGATTGATTAGAAAATAAAAATTCTTAGCTGGAGATTAATATATAAACTCTCCCCCTCTCTATACACACACACACACAAACACACAAACACCATATATATACATATATATATGGTGTTTGTGTGTTTGTGTTGACTATTCTGATATTTCTTCTCATTTGCAAAATACTGACTTTGAGTGCTTCAATTAATTGTTGTGAGAATAAAATGAAAGAGTGAATTTAAGACCAGCTAGGCTGGAGATGCAGGTCACCTGGAAGAGTACATGCTTATCATGTGTGAAGCACTAGGTTGGATTTGAAGTACTATATAAAACTGAGTATAATGGTACAGGTTCATAATCCTAGAATTCCATAGGGATGAAGGTGTGAGGATCAGCACCTCAAGGTTAATCTTAGCAGCACTGTAAGCATTACAATTATCTTTTACTTATTCTCATAGTTCATAGCAGAGGACAGTTGATTCTTTGCTAATTCAATCCCTGGTCCTAGCAGGTTTCAGACTCCATACAACCTAATTTTAAACCCAGATCTAGGCTTCAGCCTCTGTATAATCTAATCTTCAAAATGCTAGTCTGGACCTAGAAGGCTTCAGCCTCCACACAATCTAATCGGCAAACTAGAATGTTTCAGGCTCTGATCTGTCTTTTTTCACTCTGAGCTGTGCTGTGAACTCCAAACTTTAAATCAGGAACCATCTGATTCTGACTCTCTGCTTTCTCTCAGCTTATTCTGGACTGCCTCTGCTTGTCTTGGCTTCTCTTTCTGAACTGAGCTGTCTGTAAGCTGAATGTGGTCAAACTTCCTAACTGAGCTAATTCTCCACTTCTCTCTCTGAGCTCTGCTTCTTGTGTGCTTCCTCCTCTGTTTCTCTTGCTTCTTTCTCTGAGCTCTGCCTCTTTTCTGATCCCTCCTCTGCCACTTGCTTTCCCCCTTTCTAAACTCTTCCTCTGGTCTCTGCTTATCTTCTGTGAGTTCTGAGCTCTGAACTCTGCTGATTGCTGCCATTTCTTCCTTCTGAGTTGGGATCTTCTTAGTTGGGCTACTTTGCCTTAACCACAGAAATCCCTTTCACCTATTATCACAGAGAGGACAGGATTAGCCTAACATTCTTTCTGTATTCCAGTTGGATAACACAGGACTCTGAAAGTGATCCCTTGCTAGAGCCCTTATCCTGACATATTAAAGGATTAAATGTTCTTTTACACTAGGTAGTGTGTTAAGGCCAGTTTGAGCAACATAAGTCTCAATAACAAACAAAGAATAAGACAAAAGCTTCAGTGTGTGGCAGGATTTTTGTGTCAGTAACATGAATTCCCTTAAAATATCTATTTTATTTCTATCTAATTTAATTTCTATCTAATTAAATTTATTTATTTATCTATTAAATTTCTATCTAATTCCTAGAAAGCTAAATAATGAAGTTTTTTATTTGCTACATATAGTTAATTTCATTGGTAAAGCAATCTATGTTACTCTCTGATGAATCTTTGGTTGATGCCTGCTTGTGTCCTCCTTGCAAATTATCAGTGTGTCAAAGAAAGAAAAACAGATGGTGTATTAGAAAATAAAAAAAAAAAATCTTATTTGGCGATGAAAGCATTCAAGTTCTAATCATATTTTCCAGTCCAATGTACATTTTTTGAGTAAAGTTTTATCTCTGTTGTATCAATTATTTTTTTAATATTTTCCAGTATTGTAGCCTGCAACAACTTTTCCTAACACTACAAACTTCATTTAATTAGGGTCTATTTCAAGGCCATGAGAGCATAAGGCAGATTTGCTTTTTGTTGCAATTAATCTCAAACTATGGAGACAAAGCAATAGACAAAAATAATACAAAACCAGTTTGACATAATTAGTCCCATAAATTAAGGATATTACATTTTGTATTATTTTACAAGTTTTACGTAGTTTTACTATTTTTGAATAGTAACATTTTGTCATATATAATTAACTTTTTCACTTTCCTTTGACTCAACAATTATATTGGTATTGATATAATTATATTGAGCTATTATTTCAATCCTTTAAAGTATCTTTACACTTAAAATTTTTCTCAATTCATTTTGTCTAATATGGTATCACACCATCATATGAGTTCATTTATTCTTATATATACTTAAACTTATGAAGATATAAATGTTTTGTACTTAATATGAACTGGCTTTCCTATTTAAATACCAATAATTGATACTCTTTGAATAAAAATTTTGAGATAGCATATGTTTATTCTATTATAAATTATACTTCTATGAATAACATATCTCAGAATAGTTTAAATAATTAATGATAGTAGAATCATTGTTATTTCTCTAATAATTTAATGATATTTTATATTCTTTCATTTGTTCTTAATTAGCAGTCTTAGACTATGTGGGAGAAAGGGTGTATTGTTTAGCTTTAAGAACAATATTCCTGTGGCCTTTTTCTAAGCCCAGAATGAAGACTATTTTCATCTCCTAAGTTATTCAATATGTTTCTTTCTCAATTTCCAGCACCCCCATAAGGCCACAGATCTAATTAACCACACAAAGAAGTTTATACGTCTTAAATTGTTAAAAGGTCAAAATGTTAGTGGACTCTGTATATGTATGTCACAAAGCTTTTCTTTCAAGTATGAACTCTTAAGTCTTTGTTAGAAGTTGATATCCCATAACCTGTTATGTCATTCGCAAGTCACACTCTTCTAAATTAATGTTATTCTGATGTACCTGCGCATATTAACATGCATCCATTTGTCTACTAGGAATCTGAAAAAGAGGATTTCCCAAGTCCCCTTTGCCTCTTTTTCAACATTTACAAAGATTGTAGGTAAAGTCTCATGTTCCAGATGGCAAAATTCTTTCCAAATAGCTGTAATTAGAACCATAGTTGACATCACCTAGCTATGCTTTTCATAGAAATCAAAATCTCATCTTACTGATGTCCCTGGGTAGTTTCTACATTTATTATTAAATATGTTAGAACTTTTAAATTTTAATTTCCTTTTGAATTCTTTAAAACAATTTTGCATACATTTTTATCACTTCATTTAATTTTCAAAATATGCTAAGATTCCAACCAAATGTGACTTTCTAGGAGAGAACCAGAAAATAGGTAATTTTTTGCTTGCTATTTTTATTACTTTTTATAAAAAACATATAGGATCTCTATAACTCAGGCTATTTCTCATAAAAATTATATTTCTCAGGCTTTAGGAAATGCTTGTGATTTAGCTCTCTTGTTCCAACACCCGAATTTTGTTTTAACAATTCTGACTCTCTATGTGGAATATTCCTTTCTGGACTTGTTTATAAAAACACAATATTTTGTGATGAACCACAAACATTTATTAGAAAGTAGAAAATACAAATATTATTAATTATTTGTGCTTTTTCAGTATTTGTGCATGTGTTATTCAATATAGACTGATAATCAAAATAGTAAGAAAAAACCTCTACATCTCATTTTTTCCTTAAAATAATTGTATTATGACTGAAAACCATATGACTTGCTTAGACATGATATTTTTTTCAAGTTGAAATACTATTTAAACACACACACACAATTTATGTGTCCCCTTGTGATGTTATTCACCAAGGAAGGACACTTGTGAATTGAGTCTAAAGGAGTGACTATGACCAACACTCATGGAGCTATGCTCTGATCCACATCACTCCATATTCCTTTAGGTAACCAGGCCTTAAGGAGAACCTAAGTATAGGTGTTTAAATGGTACATTGTTGTGGAAGTTCATTTTTAGTTGTGTTTGAAATAATTGTTTTTGTGCACTGGTGGGAAAAGGCATGCATAGGCCTTGTCATTTTGTATTATCTTCAGGTGCTGGCTTTCTGTGGGGTTGTTTTATTGCTTATGATCTGCACATAGTATCAGTAGAACATCTAAGGAACTCTGAACCAATAAAACACTAGGGGTTCCACTGTGAGTATGGCACTGGCCATGACGTTGGTTCCCTCTGCAGAGGCCTGGTAGGGCTTGCAGTTGTGAAATATGCCTCCTTGTCTTCCTTGCTGAGCTATCCCAGTAGCAGCAAACTACAAATGCTGCCTGAAATGTTAGGAAGGACATCATGCCAGTTAATCCAATGTGGAGACAAGGAAGAAGAGAAAGAAACTCTAGAGGATAGAGATTAAGGTATTAGTTGACGGCTCCTGAAGGAAGAGGAAAGAAAAGATATAAGCCTATATGAAGAGAAAGGCTGTGAAATTAATAAGTAAATGAGGAAAAAGGCTCTGAGGTGACAGCCATAGAATGGAGGCCCTTAGAGATAAATAATTCAGCTGGGACCAGGAAAAAGCAAGGTTGCTTTTGCTGGTCCACTGATGGTGGTAGCAAGTGCTGTTTCACAAACTGAGTTTTCTGATAGCTGCATTGTATGTGTGTGAAGATCAAGATTTTGTGTTTGAGATCTATGAAAGGGGTTGTATGTTTCCCCTAGAAGTGGTGAAAAAAATTGCCAAACTGCCAGAATGTTTCATCCAAAGATTCTTCTCACTAGCCCAGGACCCCGCTGTGTGTAAGATGCAGCTTGGAGCCAAAAAGCCACGTAGTTTAACTGGACATTTTTTTCCCCACTGCAAACCTGTCTACAAACGGTAACTCTACACCATGAGGGAACTCTTCAAGCAGATAAGGACTCTATCTTAAAATCTGGAAAGTGTTTCCTCAGAGTCAGCACACAGAAATTGTCTTCCAAAATTGGTCAAGGTTGTATCTCATGCTGGTAGCTGAACTTGATACTGTACGAGTTATCTATGCGCACTGGTTATGAAGGCAAGAAGGGGTCACGAAAAGTAACTGAGGCTTGGGACTATGAGAAGCCAGGAGAGGAAACTGGTAAAAGTGTAGCTTCATTAGTAGTTGAAGGCCCGGCCCAGAAGGGGTCATATAAAAAAGTTGAATCCTAGCACCATGAAGAGAACCCTGTAGAGGCCATTGGTAAAAGTGTGGACTCAGTGTAATTGCAGGCCCAGAATGAAGGGATCACTAAAGCAGTTGAGGCTTGGTACCATGAAGAGAGCCTATGAGAGGCTATTGGTGAAAGTACAGCCAGTTGCAACAAAGGAACCCAGAAGTTTTTGAGGGATGTCAGTGTCATGGGATAACCATTAAGAACAGCAGCAGCAGTAGAGTGGAGCCAGCTGGAGCCTGGAGGATAAACTGTGTGTGCTACAGAGGGCAGAGTCAGAGAAGTTACCTAAGCCCTTTAGAGGAGCCCAAAAGATTGTGAGTGAATTCCATATAATTGGACGTTGATAATGTTTTTCTGACGTCCAAAGATATTGTGAAAGCTTGATAGATGTTTGATATCATTTGCTCCTGCATATTAGCAACCCTCAGTAAATGGTTTTCTGGTATAGTATTAAATAACACTGTAAAAGTAAAGAAAAAAAATTTTAATCCAGAAAAGAGAAAGTGCTGTGAAAGTTTATTTTTAGTTGTGTTTGAAATAATTGTTTATGTGAACTGTTGAAAAAAAGGATGCGAAGGCCTAGGTTTTTGGCATTTTGTATTGTCTACAGGTGTTGGATTTCAGTGGGGATTGTTTAATTGTTTATGATCTGCACGTGGTATCAGTAGAACAGGTAAGTAGCTCTGAACCAACAAAACACCTGAGCTCAGATGCTTGAGGTTCCACTGTCCAGTCTGGCACTGGCTGGGATGGTGGGTCCCTCTGCTGAGGTCTGGCAGAGTTTGAGTCTGTGAAAATGCCTCCTTGTCATCCTTGCTGAGTCACCACAGCAGGCAAACAACTGCAGTACATCAACTAATTTAGTCAAGTAACCCTCAGTTTCCAATGTTATGTAGCTCATATCTTATTACTCCTTGCCCTTCCCTTTCTCAAAAATTTTCTTAGCAATTTGTCCACATGGCTGCCTACTTTTTTAAATTAATTCATTCTTGTTCTGTGCATTATCCAATTGTGTAGTTTACCAACATATATTTATCTAATCTGAGAAGGAATTGGATTTTTTGTCAACTCAAAACTCTTGTCATGCATGAGGTGAAACGTAAGTTGTGGCTCAGTAAAAAAAAAAAAAAAAATTAGTACCAAATTTAACAAATATTCAGAGGATCAGAGCCAAGCCATGTTCAGAATTTAAGGTACTACATCATAAACGCTATTTATCTCATGTATTAGGATTCTTTCTTCTGTGAATTCAACATGAGTTTAATCAAAGCTTTACCAAACACCTGTTAAAAACTGAAACTTCAGTAAAAGTTAATTAGACTTTCTCATGTGTCTGTATTAAAAGGGGGAAACAGTCTACATGCTAACTTCTATTCAGATATCTTTTATCTTCTCATTCAGAAACATGTATTTAGTTACATATGTTAATTACTGTTAGTTAATATGTTTACTCATATTATCCTTCATTACTTAAATATATGAGCCTGTATATTTCACACACACGTATAGAATATACGTGTGTGTGTGTATGTGTGTGTGTATGTGTATGTATCATATGACGTGAAGATCAATTCATAGTATTTTCCAGTTGTGTTATCAATTGACCAAGACCATTCTGACTTTGATATAAATAACCTTCTTTTGGATGGATGAATGTGTTTTTGTGTGTCTTCTATATCCACTATAAATTTTAATGATTACTTTTATAAGTCATTCAATATAATCTTACAACATGTTTATTAGCAGAAACTGCCATGCATAGTTTTCTATTTTGTTTTCTTCAGCATTTAAAAACTATATTTAGTTTCTGTATTAATTTATAAGCTTTAGAACTAAATTATTGTTTTATCCATAAATTATATATCAGAATAATAATAGACATTTTATACTTAATGATACAAATTATTGAGTTACTTAGGGTTTAGTATAGAATTCTTATATAAGAATTGTTCACTCCATAATCTTGGGATTTTGCTCCTTATATAAAAAAAGTATCTTTTAAAAAAAAATTCTTCTAATGTAGTCATAAATGATGCTAACATACTTGTTCTTGGTATCCCTTATTTTCAGTACATTTGCTAAATTGATCTTCTAGTAACACAATTCATTGAATAATGAGTTTTATTTCTTCTTTCTTTAGTCTCATTACAGTAACTAGAACTAATAGACTGAAAGGTAGAAATGGGTGCTTTTTCATTTCTGTCTTGATGTTACCAGATAAAAATTCTCACATTTGACACAGAGTATACCATTTCAGGTTTTTTAATGGGTGTCCCTTATTAAAGGCATTCCACATTATTCACAAAGTTATTTATTATTTGTGGGGGTTATATATAAACTTCTACATATTTTCTGAAACCCGTGCTGGTTTCAGGAATCAGGTATAAATACCTGTTTCATTTCTCTTACTATCTGTTAATAAGCTTTTCCAATCATTAGGAACAGATTTCCTATAAAAGCAAACAAAATTCAACATAAACCAAGATGCTACAGCATTTTTCATATTCTTATAAAGAAGTAATAAAGCCCTTTAACTGAAATCCAGTCATCTCATAAGAAAAGAATTTCCTGTACATATTATGACTAGTAGTTTTCTTTTTCCAGGAAAGGGATTGATTTCATCTGCAGTTTCCTTCTAGCCTCTGGTTTCTCATGAGTTTGTTTTTGTGTTGTCCTTTTGTGTTTCTGCAGATTGGACCTGGGCCTCACAAGCTAGGCAAGTGCTCTCTCACAGAGCTCTGTGTCCTGGCCTTCATTTATACTTCTAAGTCTCTTTTGTACAATGTCATGGAGAAGTGTTTTCTTTGAGGCTCATGCCTCATAATATTTCTGCACATGGTAACTCAATATTTTCTCCAAAAACAGTGCCTATGGGTATAGCAGTCACCTTCTTCTTTTTTTCTTCTGTCTCTTAAATATATGGTTCAGTACACTTAAGTAGCACTTATTGAATACTCTGTTGTCACAATCCCTCATTATTATCAGCATTCAATTCAGCTTTACTCAACTGAAATGGTCCCAGTTTGGTCTTTTCTTTTTTTTTAATTTAGGGCTGTTTCCTTTCTTATCTCAAATTTGATGTGTAGCTGTTTCATTACAAACTTCTGCCTTTCCATTCTTAAAGCCAGTGCAGATTTCCTCAGGCAACAGCATGACCTCCAGGGTCAAGGCCAAATCTTCCATTTTCATTAGTGTTCTGCATCTTTTGATTTCTACCACATGAGCAAATCAAAGCCCTGAGAGGTTTGTATGCTGTCAGGATACCTCTTTTGTTCACTTGTTTATTATTATTATTATTATTATTATTATTATTATTATTATTTGTAAGTAACACTGGGGATGGTTGCATTCAGAGAGGAAAATACAGAAAAGATCCTTGAACTATTATTGTCAGGCTATATGCATCATCTGTCATTTTCTTGGTAGTTCTTGGAAGAGAATTCATATCTGTTGAACTTTATTTCTTGATACAAAAGACCCCTTCTTTATCCACAACTATATTTATTTTTTCTTGTGTATATTCTCGAATTATTGGTTAAAATGTATCTTTCCACTTATTTGTCTAAAATTACATTCCCCTTATTCCTTAGGGCACTTTTTAGATAGTTATTTTTTATTTATTTGGATCTTACTGTGTATTAGCACTTTAGTTGCTGATATGCATATATTCAAAGCAAATGTATGGAGAAATCTGCTGTTTTAGAAGATACATCACATTGAGATGGACGAGATAAACATTTAACAATAAATCACATAAAAATACCAATTGATAAAGCATTTTAATTGTGAAATTTACTATAAGGAATAAATTATTATGTTAACATAAAATGAACATAAGCTGTATTTCTATCTTAAAAACTGGAGCTAGTAAAGGAAAAACGGAGTATAATGAGGTAGAAGGACCAAAAGTTCTGTGTTGAAAGATAAACACACTAAAATATTAAATAGAATATGATTACTGGCTTGATTGAGAATGCAAGACATAAAGCAAGAGGTCATTTGATAATTGAGATATTGAGAACATACACTTTTGTATGTGTGCAATAATTATGTATGGACTTAGTGAAATATAAATCCCCTGAGTACAAAGATCTCACCTAACTCTCCAGGTAATGATTTTCAGTTGTTCCAGTAGTAGAATGATGAGGTTGTGTGATTTTCTGGGTTTTATTTATCTATAAATTCTATGAGCTTATATCAATCATTAATAATTATCATAATAAAATGTAGAAAATCTTATATTTATTTCTGGAATAACTTTGCAAGCCTTATGTGCACTATCACTCTTTACTCCTGGAAATTTCTTATTTTACAAATGTTCTAGTACTAGGATAGATATGTAGCAAATGGTTTTTGAGAAGAAAACTAATCTTCTAAGACTATGTATCAAGAGAGTCTTAATTACAAACATGAAATAATTAGTCTAGTTCTCCACTGCTGCTATTTCTCTCTATTTAGTCGCACTCTGACATTCATCATTCTAAAAATCACTATTGCACACAGTGTCTGGAACCTTCTTAGAAGCATTATTGTATCATGTAGCTAATAAAATTTTAGGTGTCAATAATCTGACTTATAGAGTAGAAACTCCTTTTGCTGTTTTCTTCTTGTTTTATTGCATCTTAGTTGCACAACTCATAAGCTGAGTTTTTGATTTCTCCCCCCTCTTTCTTTTTGTTGAAGTAGAACTGATGTGTGACAACTGTGACTACAACTTCTATGGTAATTTGATGGTAACAAATTCTTCTGGAATGCATTACTAGAGCTGCAGGCAGTGAAGCAAGCAATGTATGGAAAGGAAATGGGTTCAGGAGCTCTGGAGACATCTGTATTGCTGGAGGTGGAGAGGTAGGCGTCTACTAATAACTACAGCTAACCAGTGGGATACATGAGGCTTGTCTCACTGGTCATTATATATCATTTGCACTTTGTGGTTATGCTCAAATGTTGCTTTCCCAAATCAATTAGCCTTTATCATGGTGCTAACTAGTGCAGATGTGGCTTGTAGCTAGAATGATCACTGGACCTTTGATTTTAAGTGTTCATGATAATAATATGGATTCCCATTGCACTACTGAAGAAGAAATATTTGTCTTCTAATCTTGGATACTTTTTTCAAAGACTAAATTCTTGTTAAGTGACTTAGTGTGAATTTATAAAACCATATCTTTATGTTTTTAATAGAGGGCTATGAAGTCCAACAATACAAATATATTTTATTTATTTATTTATTTATTTATTTACTTACTTACTTATTTATTATTTATTTATTTATTTATTTATTTATATTTCATTTAATTTTTTTGAGATAGGGTTCCTCTCTTATAACTCTGGCTGTCCTGGAAATCACTCGGAGACCAGGCTTGTCTTGAACTTACAGAGATCCACCTATCTCTGTCTCCTGAGTGCTGGGATTAAAGGCATGCACCACCACAGCCCATATACAAATATTATTTTTATTATAATATTTATTTTTGTTGGCCTCCAGAGAGCTATTTGCTAAGGATCGAAAACTGCACAGGAATATTGCTTGAATAGAAACAAGTGATGAGTTTCATTATTAGATTCATGAAAATTTAATAAAATATTTTGAGTATCTATGCTGTATTTTGCATAGAGCTTAGGGTAGGAATGAGAGGATTCATGTAGTTGATACATGAACATAAATGAAAAATGATTACTTCAATGAACACACATGAAGAGAAAAAGAGGAAATTACTAATTTCAATCAATAGTGGGAAGCCAATGAGGAACACACAAGCATTCCACCATGCCTATATTAAGTGGGGAAGCAAATGATTTGTTATGGAGTCTACATCCAGCAGAAACTGTGGGTAAATTTGTAAGTTTTACAAATATCAGAAGTTACAGTTTTTCTAGCTGGATTTGTATTTGTTTTATCACAATATGGAGAAATTAAAATATAGGTAGGTTTTATCAGAATCCAAGAATCTTTATATTATGAAACATGTCTTGTATTCACTTCCCCAGAAAAAAAAGCATACATTCTATGCACTTGCCATGACTAATTTCACATGTTAAACAATGAACAAAAAATGCAGGCATACAGTGTGACTCATGGTTTTCACACTCTTGGTTTGTCAGTAAATCCTTATCCCATGGCTTCCACACATACTCAGTCTTGACACTAAAGATGACATCAATCACTCAGTTGTGTATAAATGTTCTGTGTTTTCACATCTCTGTGAATAATTCCTTAAACAGACATATTTCTTTGCAAATAAGGAATCCAGTATGAAGTTAACTCTCATGTCCAGTTGGGAAGAATTTAATGACTTCAGCACCATATGGAGTCTTTCTAGCTAGCAAGTCTCACTAAATGTGAAAAAACAAATCTCTCCACAGAAAAGCAGAGTACAGCCTCCTGCTGAAATACTTAAAGAGTATTCAATATTTTGTCAGTATTCAGCAGACATCTTGATGAATATGAATGTAACAGAAATGTCTGAATCTGTGTATGAATCAAATATAAAACAAATATTAGCTGCCTTCTGAGAGGAAATTGTGTGGTTTCTTTGTAATTTTTCTTTCTTTCTGTGTGGTCATTTCTGGAATCATCAGATATCTGACTGAGCTTAGTGCAGGAGTCAAATTATCCAGGGAAGAAGGACAAGTATAAGAGATGTAAACATATGAAACTTTAAAAAATATTATTGTTAATCCATTGAGAATTAAATAAACTGGTTTTTGATCATATTCACCCCTCAATTTGTCCAACCTTTCCCAGATCCATGCACCCTTACCTACTGACCTAAATTTGTATTCTCTCTCTTTTTTTTTTTTTAAATCTATCAAGTGCAATTTGAACTGTCTATATATCCTTAGTTATGTGGTCTTCCTTTATAGTGTGTTCAACCTCTTAGGGGTCACATTCTTAGAAAAAAATCAACTCTCCCTTCCCAACAGCTATCAACTACCAAAATTTTCTTAAGTAGAGGTGAGATTCATGTCCACTTCCTCCTTCCATGCTGGGATTTTGTTTGGTGTGAACCTGACAGGTCTTGTAAATGCTGTCACAATCACAGTGTAACTGTGCTGTTGTGTCTGGGCAGCATTGGTTTATTTTAGTTATCTAATGCCCCTGGCTCTTACAGTATTTCCACTCCACCTTTGGTGATGATCTTTGAACACTGGGAGAAAGAATATGGATATTACCTTTGAATCTTTAGATAACTATTTTCATTTGGAATACTCACAGAGGTAAAGCAATTAGCAAGAGGCCACGAGGTGTCACAGAGAGTTGACTCTCAAGAATAGATTCGGATATCATGTTCCCGAACCTCCAAGAATTAACTTGGCGGAGATAATCAAGCTACAATCTGTAGCACCACCAAGGTTAGGTATAGAGTAAGGGACTAATAGGGAGGGACAACTCTCCCTAAGAAGGTACAACAGATTAGATAATTATGGATTGATGGGGGGGGTGGGAGCAGGCTGGAACAGGAGGAGGAGGGAGGAAAAGGATGAATGAAGAAATACTGGGAAAGGCAACTAAACTTACAGACCATTTAAGGAGTTATATGGAAACCTAAATAGTTGAACCGTCCTGAGTATGACCTTATGTTTCTCTGGATTTTCTCAGTATCAGGTGTTATGTTCCCTTTTTCCTTTCTAATTTTGTTAATTTGGATCTTCTGTATCTGCCTTTTAGTTAATTTGCATATGGTTTGTCAATGTTACTGATTTTCTATACGAAATAACCCTTTACTGCATTCATTCTTTGTTTCAGCTTTGCTTGTTTCTATTTTATTCATTTCAGAAATGTGTTTGATTATTTCCTGTGTTCTACTTTTTTTTTTTTTGGATGTGATTTCTTGTTTTGGCTCAAGAGTTTTTAGTTGTGATGTCAAATTGGTAGTATGAGATCTCTACAGATGTAGGCACTAGCCTCTCAGAGCTGCCTTAATGTTCCATTAGTTTGTACATGTTGTTTTCATTATCATTCAATTCTTGAAAGTTATTCACTTCTTTCTTAATTTCTGTCTTTATCGGTTTTTCAATCAGTAGTAAGATACTTTCTATGAATTTGTAAGACTTCTGTTTTTCTGCTTATAATATCCAGCTTAAACCTTGGCGGTCAGATAGGATGCAGGGTATTATTTAAATTTTCTTGTACCTGTTAAGACTTACTTTGTTTCTGAGTATATGGTCAATTTTGGAGAAAGTGCCATGAGCTGCTGAGAAGATACTATTCGTTTGTGTTTGGGTGAAAAGTACTGTGAATATCTACTATGTATCTTTGGTATATGATGTCAATTAATTCCAGCATTTCTCATTTTAGTTTTTGTCTGGATGACTTGTCTACTGGCAAAGAATGGAGAATAGAAGTCTCCCATTCTCAGTGTGTGAGAATCAATATGTGATTTAAGTCATAGTAGTGTTTCTTTTATGAATTTGGATGCCTTTGAGTTTGGTGCATGGATATTACAGACTGAAATACCATTTTGGTATTTTTTTTTCCTTTAATGGGTACATAGTGTCTTTCCCTATCTCTTCTGATTAGTTTTGGTTTGAACAAAATATCTATTTTGCTAGATATTAATATGGCAAGCACAGGCTTGCTTCTTAGGTCCATTTCCTGGGAATACCTTTTTATACCCTTTTACCTTGAGGTGATATCTATCCTTGATGATAAGGTGTGTTTATTGGATGCAACATAAGGGTTGATCCTGTTTTCCTATCCATCTGTTAGTCTGTGTCTTTATATTGGAGAATTGAGAACATTGATGTTGAAAATTATCAATGAGCAGTGTCTGTTTATTCCTGCTATTTTGTTGTTGTTGTTCTGTTGTAGTGATGGTGGTTTGTGTTTGTGGGTATTCCCTGTTTTTTTTTATTTGCTTGTCTGGTATTATTTATCCCCCATGTTTTCTTGAGTGTGGTTAGCCTACTGAGGTGGAAATTTTCTTTATGGCACCTTCTGTAGATCTGGATTTGTAGATAGACATTGCTTCACTTTCATCATTGAATGTCTTAATTTCTACATCTACTGTGATAAAAGATTTTCTGGATATAGTAATCCTGGATGGCTTCTGTGATCTCTCAGAGTTGATAGCAATCTGTCTAAGCCCTTCTGGCTTTTAGACTCTCCATTGAGAAACCAACTGTACTTTTAATAAGTCTGTCTTTAGATATTATTAGATTTTTTCCCCTAGAAGCCCTTAATATATTTTCTCTGTTCTGTATGTTTAATATTTTGATTATTATGTGCCCAGAGCAATTACTTTTCTGGTCTAGTCTATTTATATTTTTGTATGCCTCTCGTATGTTGATGGACATCCCCTTCTTTATGTTAGTACAATTTTCTTTTATGATTTTGTTGAAAACGTTTTCTGTGTCTTTGACCTGGGTTTCTTCTTCTTCTTTCTCCATTTATATTATTTCTTCAATTTGATTTTTTTATTATGTCCCAACGTTTATGGGTGTTTTGTTCCAGATTTCTGGGGGGGGTGGTTTAACATTTTCTTTGACTGAGGTAGTCATTTCTTTTTTCTTGTCTTCAATGCCTGAGATTTTCTCATTTATTGAGTTCTGTTAGTGAAGCTTGCCTCTGAGGTTCCTGTTTAAGTTCCTAAATATTTTATTTCCAGATTCCCTAAGTTTGGATTTTCTTTATTGATACTTTTTCCCCTTTAGTTTCTTGAACTATTTTATTCATTTCCTTCCACATTTTGCATTTTCATAGATACCTTTAAGGATTGTATTCTTTCCTCTTGAAGGGTCTCTATCATATCTACACAGTGTCTTTCAAGGTCTTCATCTTGTGCTCCCACTACCTTGCAATTCTCAGGGCTACCATGGTAGGATTGCTGGGCTCTAGTGAAGAAATAGTGTCCTTGCTATATTGATTGTGTTTTTACACTTAATATCTACTTGTATCTGTATTTGGGATGATTGTAATTCTAGGTGTTGATATCTGACCTTGCTTTTGTTGGCTGTGTCTTTTGTTCTTTAGGGGTTTTTTTTTTTCCCTCTCAGGTTTTAAGGAGGGTATAAAAGTTATGTGTTGTTTGATAGGGAATTATTCTGGGATCTTGCTATGTGTGGCCATTGAGGATTCAGAGTAAAAATTATAAGTATTGGGAGCTAACACTTAGTATTGGGGATGTGCAGGGGGCATAGGGGGGCTACAGGCTGGAGGAAAGCAGGTGTTCTACCAATACCTGCTTAGTTTCCTGGGAATGGCAGTAGACAGTGAGTGAAGGCCACAATAGGTAGTCTGCTAAGGACCTGTGGTCAAGACTAGGAGACTGGGATTGGAAAACAAGAAAAAAAATGAAGATCTTAAGCTTGCCTACCTGCTTCTCTGGTCTACTAGCTTCTTTGGCATGCTTGGTTGGTAGTTTCCCAGGGAATGCCTGCTGTTTTGGGGGGAGCTGGTATAATGTGATGAGTTGAGGCAAAGAAGGTTGAATGGGAGGTGCATGTTTTCCACTGGAGACGGTGGCAGAGAGGAAAGGAAGGACACAAAATGTGGTCTGCTACACAGCTGGGTTGATACTAAAGGGCTAGATTTTGAAGAAAGGAGGGAGAGGTGAAGATCACATCCTTAGCTGGCTGGAGTAGCCTATGAATTTCCAGGGAATGCTCTCAAATGTACTTCTCTCCAAAATAATCATAATGCAAAAGACTATGTCTGCTAGACTGAAATGTTAAAATGTCAACCAATCTTATGTAAATTAAGTACTTCCTTGGTCAGAAAAATATTCTCTTCACTCTATTTGACAATTTAAAGAAATTAAGTTCTGAATACTGATTTAAAGAAAGACAAGGAGAAAATAATATTAGAAATGCAGTTGTTTTAATGAAAATGACCCCCATAAGGCCTATATGTATGGATAATTATTTGGCAGAATTCTTCTGGGTAGTATGTATGATGCTGTTGGGAGAAGTGTGCCACAAAGCCCAATTTGTGCCATTCTGAGTTGGTTCCCTCTCTGCTTTGTGGTTCTTGTTTCAAAATGTAAGTTCTCAGATACTGCCCAAGTGCTATGCCTGCATAACTGCTGCCATGCTTCCTGCCATGTCCATGGTCTCATCCTCTGAAAACACAAGCCCCCACATTCAATACTTTCTTCAATAACTTGGTTTTGTCATGATGTTTTATCACAGAAATAGAAAGGTAACTAAGACTATGGTTTTCTAATCATAGACAATGTAGCTCCACAAATTATATAAATTGCTGATTAATATATGATTAAAAATTAAAGAGTATTCTAATCAGAGTGTAAAATTGACTTTGGAGCATGGTTCATATTGAAAGCTTTATACAGTTCTTTTTTATTGTATATCTTTGGTGAAGAATGATTTTTTTTAAGACAATATTATATGAAAACTACCCAGTGATGTATTTCTCTGGTTATAACTGACTTTGCATAGTTTTAAGAGATCAGTGTTTGTATCTGTCCATTTGTACATTGTCCAATGTTATAGAAAACGAATGCTTACAAATGTTATTTCTATTGCATTTCCAAACAAAAAATAAAATATTTATGAAACAGCTAGAATTGGTAGAAAATTTGAATAGGAAGTCCATAAACGGATTGAAAAGCATGTAAAAAAAGGGTTGGTTTCATCATGTGTTAAATAAGGGTTTACATAAACAAAATTTTGCATCTAATTTGAATTGCTTTAGTGTTCATAATATTGATTCTTAAGGACCATTGGGCTTGCTTATTTTATATTTTGTTTCTTCTTGACAAAACTATAATTTTTACATAATAATACTAAAAAGCACTCTGTGAACAAGTCAAACACTCTTCTTTCCATGGTTCTAGATATTTAAAATGTATTGAATAGGTATTGTATGCATTTGAATCAGCAAAGTTTCTATTTCTATAGGGCAGACATATCCCAATTGTTTTATGTTGTGAATCACAGTAGATGTAATGCCTCTCTTCATTTCTATAGTACTTCTTTGGTGTCTTCTATTTTATAACAATATTACTGTTAACTTTCCCACTGATCTAAGGATACTAGGAATGAAGATGTAGGTATATTTTTTAAGATTTATTTTTTTGCTTGTCAAAGGTTCATGGTCCTTCAAATGTTATTTTTAATGTGGAACTTCAAAGGTACTTTAATAAAATAAGCATCATTAAATGAGACCTTGCTGAATTAACTTGATGAATTCTCAATCAAATGACAGTGTCTTTAGCAAAGAAGAGAAGGTGCGATGTCATCTATAGAAGGCACTGATATGGGGAAGTCTAGATGGGAGGGAGCAGCCTCCCAGCAGACCTGAAGCATCAGAAGAAGGTAGAGAAGCAACACATTGCTTTCTCTCAAGACATTTTAGGAGAGTGTTGTCTACCGACTTTTGCACTTCATAATTTTAGCCATCAGAAATATGGTATGATAAAGGTATGCTATTCTTATTCATCCAGTTTATAACATCTCTTTTCAGCAGCCCCAGGAAACCAAATATACCATCATTTCCACTAACTCTAGGGCAAGAACAGAAGAAAATAAGGAAGTGGAGTTCAAATAAGAAAATTACGGTAAATTGGCTAATTCAGGAGGCTGCAATAGAGTGGATGTTTATGGAGGTTAGGTTGGGGTTAAGAAAAGTTGTTGTGTGGTGAGAGTAACTGACTAATTTCCTAAGACCAATAAGCAAAATAGCTCATATAGAGAGTCATAAACTTCAGGCATGCATTTTCTTATGTTTCTGGAGGCAGGTGCCAGCAAGATTGGTTCCTCATACTGCTGTTCTCAGTGGCTTGCAGTTGCCCACTCTTTACATATCTTCTAACAGGTGTGTGTGTGTGTGTGTGTAATCATTATGCATCTTCTAGTGTCTTTGTTTTATTAAGACATCAATCAGATATGATAAAGGCTCATGCCAACAGCTTTCATTTCAAATTAATTACCCATTTAAAGACTCTCCAAATATGGGCACAACTCTGAGTTTCTGGCAGCTATTGTTTCACCATATGGATTTTAGTATTCAAGTGTGTCTGTAACATTGATTTTGGAAAAGTTATGATCTGAGGGACACAGAAAACAGAGAGCTGTTTGGGGGTGGATATTTAGGAACTGATGGTTTCATCGGAGGGACAAAAGAGATATCAAAGGAAGAGAGGCTGAAGAAAGAATTCTCCTTTCTCTTTATTTTTCTCCTGAAAGAGTAGCAAGGCATTGCATATATGCATCTTAATCTCAGAGTTAGATCAAAGGTGGGAAGGTTAGAGACAAGTTCTGAAGGGGATAGGCATGATTGAACAATGAAAGTCATCTCAGGGAGACAACCTGTCTGAAGGCATGCCGTGTAAATTAAAAATTATAATCTCTCTTATTATAAATTATTTTGAGTATTTTAAATCAGATATATATTTACATACTAAGTATATATTACATACCCACAGGTTTCAAACCGTACTTTAAAATGTCAAAGAAGAGGGTAAGTATTCTAAGATTAAGCTGTTGTATATTAAGCAAATTTGTGTAAGGATTCCTCCTAAACACAGCTCAAATGCTTCTTTCTCTGAGTTTTATTTGTTATGTCTCTGTATAATCAATATCCAAGGACCCAATGAAATAATGGATATTGTTTTACCAAGACAATTCCTAGAGGAATGTGTTTAATGAGGGTAGCATACTAATGCATCTTCATCATCCACAAACTAATTGATATTTGATAAATGTTTAATTAAATTAATTAAACTACAAATAGACATAGGCTTATTTCCCCAGGTACGCAAATAAACCACAAGAAGGTAATTATTATTTGGATATCTTTATGTATTCTAGGCAACTAAATAATAGGAGTAAATATTTGGATTTATTATCATGCTATTTCTTTTCCTCACAGATTCTTTAGTCTTCTTAAATTACAACGTTTCATGGATAAATTAAAAGAAAACATTAGTTCACAAAATTCCTCATATGTTTCTATGTATGCTGACTGTCTAATCGTATTTTGCAAATACATGAAGCCAGTTTTGGTAGAAACCTGATGGAAGTATCTCTGAGACTGGGTTTCTACATTCAAAAACTTGATGATTAAGTTCCTCAAGATAATTAATGATTACATACATTTTAGTAAAGTGTATAATGAATAGACAGTGAAGAAAATTGCATATTTGTTGTAATTTCTGATAGGAAATAATTGCCATCAGAAAAGTCAAATTTGAGGGATTTAGAAACTGTTAACAGTATTTGCAAAGAAAGAAGCCACTAGAGGGCACTGCTGCTCTTTAGTGCACATTTCTACCCTCAATAGACAGTGAAGATTTAAAACACAGGGGCTGATTGGCCAATGTGTCTTGAGGTGTGAAATTTTCAGAAAGAGGAAAATACATTCATTAACGTTCATATAACTAATCAGCGCTTTCAAGAGAATAAATTCTTAACTTTGAATTTCCATCAAACAAATTTTACCCATCTTTGTGATATACATTTGGAGACTATTACAAAGAAAGAAGATGATTTGGGACTCCACAGAAATTTTAAAAAGATAAATCCTGTTTATTCATTGTAAACATTTCTGCTTCTTATAATGTGAAATGATAATCATAGTCAAAGCTGCGTAGACAAGTTTCCCTTTGTGACTCTATGACACAGTTAAGCAAACATATTTTATAGTCACACCATATGAGAAGACAGGTAGTTTCATGACTCATTTATAAGAAAAGAGATTGAGGAGCAGAATGCAATGGCTATGTAAGTCACATAGGAGTGAAGGTGGAAATATACATATATACATGAAAATATAAAAAAAAAGATGAAGGATTATTTTTCTGCTACATTAGTAAAATTAAATGCTAAATTAAATAGTCATGTAAAATTTGTTGGGAGACAAAACTTATGTTTCATTAACAGTACTGCAATCTTCAGTTAAAACAAACTTAAATCATGCTGGTTTTATTATATGAAATTATATGTTTATTATGTGAAATAAAAATATTATAACTAATATAGACTGTCATATATATTCTGACACAAAAAATGGAAGTTTGAGAAGGTATGATGCATGTGCTGTCATAGTGCACATCTTGTACTGTGTGTGAAAAACATGCTTGTTTTGTAGGCAGAGTTAGGTGTTCCTTGTGGATTACAGTGAACTACAGCTCTCCACGGAGGAAACAGATTTTTGTACTTGAGGTTGAAATATGAGTTCATCATCAAATTCCTGTGTAAGACATTACACAAAGGAAAATTCAGAGCCCTGGGTGGTCCAGGTAGACTTAGTGGCAGTCAATATATAAATCAGGAGACCTTCAAGGAGTAAGGTTAAGTAGGATAGTTGAAGCAATTTCATAATATAAATTGAGACTAGAGAGATACTCAGAAGTTAAGAGTACTTGATGCTCTTGCAGAGGACTTGAGTTTAGTTCCCCAAACCATGTGTTAGCTCACGACTGTCCATAGCTCCAGCTCCAGGGTATCCAGCCCCCTAGTCCAGCTTCACCAGGTACATATCTAGTGAATTTAACATGCTAACAAAACATTCATATATAATAAATGAAAATAAATCTTTAAAAGAGACAAATGAAGATAAAGATTGTGTTTGTCTTTGAACAATCATGTGTGTGATGTGATCAAACCAGTAATTATGAAAAGATACCTGTTTGGGAATTATTTAGTGAAGATTCTCTTTCAAAAAGCTACCATGAAATGGTAAGAATATTAATCAAGACAGGGAGATAAACATGGAAATTAAGAGACTAAATATGCCATTTGGAAAAACTGAACCACACTGATTTTTACCAATTAATGATAATGGTCATAAAACAGATAGAAGGTAGAAAACAGGCTTAACTTTTCAAGAGAATTAAGCCTATAAGACAAAAACAATAGAAATGAGGAGGTATATTAAAAAGAAAAGACAAAAAAATCTACTGTTTTGCGGGAGTTTGAGTCCAGCTCTAGTCCCCGCAATGGGTTCCTCAGCTTCCACGAAGGAGGATAAACAATCGAAACTATGACAAGTGAGCACAGTATCTCACTCTTCTATGGGACCCTTAGTTGGCAAGCTTAATGCTCTTTAACAAGACACATAGAATACGTCTTATGGCAATTATGACACTCAAGAGCGCTTCTTTAATAGTAAATTAAAGAAAGATAAAGAAAAGCAAAGAATAAAATCAAAGAAAATAACAATGTGCACATTAAGGGAATAAAACAAAGTTTCTCTAAGCTAGCAATCCAACTCTCTAGGCCTTACAATCTATCCTCCTCAGTTAGTTCATTTTTCCTCATCTCTCCTGAGCTGTCTGTCTCTGTCTCTACGTCGTTGTCCTCCTTCTCGTCTCTCGTGGTTCATTGTTCTTCTTCTTGTTCTTTGTCCGTCCTCATTTGTTCTCTGACCAAAACTTTTCTGTAGCTTAAGTAGCAGACTACAGGAATGCTTATCTAAGGATGCAGATCTCGGGCATATCTCAAAACAGGAACCAGTGCGAAGGTGTCTTTCCTTCTTAAGGCTGCAGGCTTCAAGGTTTCTTAGTTCTCACCAAAGATCAATTAGTGGATAGTAGGGATGTCACTGCCAAGGGAAGATTTTATGTTTTTTTTGTTCCTTGGTATGTATCTATTCTTCTGAGTCAAAGCTCTAAATTTCTAATCTTATCTGGTGGCCTGGCTAAGTTGAAGGCTATTTTTCTCTTTAAGTCCTGGGAATGTGTACTTGTAAGTTGGTTCAGGCTTGCTATATTCTTCGTTAGTGAAGGGCTAATTGTCTGTTTGTTTTTCCAGGTGCACTAGCTTTCTAACTAAGCTCTCTGGATTCTATCTATTAAGGCTTATCTCTTCCTGGGAAGATCAGCATTTACTCCAGGAATAGTTTTATGATGCACTTGCAATAAACCTGGGTTGCTCTCACGTTCCAGTACTTTGAAGTCTGGATGTGATTACAATTTACTTCTGAATAGCATGGCTGTGTTTCATTCCAGCCCACAGTGGCCAGCTCAGGGATTAATTTTGATATTACTATTAGGCTTATGCAGATCTTATTATTGATGAGAAAACATATGTCACCGTACAATAAAGATAAGAAAGGGGCAAAGCAGTTAAGGAATTCCAGTTCCCGACAGCGGATGCCCAGGAACCTTGTCAAGCTGAAGCTTCCATAGTCTGGGTAACCTGGATCTCAACATTGTTTTATATATTGAAATGTCTTTCATTTGATTAAATACATCCATTCTCCCTAGAAATGCAGGGCACGCAGAAAGGAGTTAGATTGTCATAAATTTAAAGAGTTATATTTGGAAATGCTAATTAAACCAGAAGGAGGGGGTACATTTCTGACTACAGTGGAAGAAAGAGAATAGGGGATTAATTCTAAAATGTGGGTCAATCTGTATTTTCATATTTAGAGAAAGGCTGCTACCATTGAGATATTAAAAATAATTATCTTCGATGTGTGTTTGAAGAAGGATATAAAATATTCATTAGAGTTAAAGAATAGGAATTCCCTGAAGTGAAATTCTAACTTGTCAAGATTTGGAGGTGAACATACTAGAGAATAAACTAATTCAGGGAAAAATGATTTCCATCTAAGAAGGCATTATTTCATAAAGGTTTTGGGTATAAAATTAAGATCAGTCTGTTTTGAAAGGAAGGGAGGTGACATATAAGCGATGAAATGAAATGAAATTGGAAACTAGAATCAAAGGTTTAAATATTAGGATGAAATACTGTACATACAACCAGACAAAGAAGAGAAGGAGAGAGGTCAGAAATGAAAGAGCTAAACTAAAAGAAATAAATTGGAGAACCAAGTGTTAGACAGAGAGAGGGACCGAGGATATAGTGGGAATAATTTCTTTAGGAGACTAAGACAACACAATTTCTCATCATCTAAAGGGATGTAATGTACTTTCGACTTGTCTGGGATATTCTCAGCTACTGCAAATCTATTTTGAAATTGCATTCAGGATAAATTCATCCATAAAAACTAAGACAGCTTTTGTCATCTCTGTATTGAGATGTATTGAGATCATACCCATGCAAGGGCTTGGGTATGTATCCTCCCTGAACCCTCCATACACTCAGATGTTCCATGTATAGTACAGATGGTAACTTCAGCTTACTGTACAATTTTTTTTCTGATATTTAGTGCTAAAAAGTCACCCCATTATAATATGCTCCTTGATTTACTATAGACTCTTAATGATGTCCATGTATAAGCCTGAAGGATAGAAACCTGAACCTTGTAAAAAAAAAAAATAGGGATATAAAAGCATGGTGATCATCATGCTATGTCGAATTTGTTTTAATATGAAGGGTTTCTGCTTTTTTATAGGCACTTCCATTATTGACAGCCACAGGCTATCATTCAGAAATGTTCTGTGAATCACTACAGAACAGCAAGGCAAATGGTTGCTGGTTAAGAACTTCTGTGCTGATCTGGGTGAGATCTGGACATGACTTTATTCTGCTGTCACTTCTCTGACTTTGCTTTTGTTATTCTTACACATAATGTTGACTTCTTTGATTGCTGACCACCAGCAAGGCCTTTCACTCATCCAGCATCTTCCCTAGGAACTTCTTATCAGTGAGTTTTTCATCCATGTGTCTGTCTAGCTGATTGACTACCACACTCTGATTTCCTGTATTGACACTGTTGTTTTTCTAATATCGCTCACTTTAGTGCAAAATTGCCTTCTCCACCTTGGCATGGATTGCATGGGTAGAAAGAATCCTGTAAACTAGCTTCCTTTCCAAGCCCTGAATTCTAAATCTTGACTCACTATTTACCTCCAGAACAAGATCCTTTCCCAAATGGTAGAGGAACAGTCACATTAATGTTAGTATCAAGATTTCTAATCCATAGATTTCAGAAATACCAGTAAGAATAGGAAACTAGAGTTTAAAAGATGATGATAGACACCTGCAAGATTTCATTTGAGAGACAGAGGCAGGAAGATCACAATTGCAAGGCCATCTTGGGCTATATATGGAGACAGAACAACAAAATGAAAGAAAACAGGGGTGATAGACAAAAATCAGAACAAATAATAAACATAGAATACAATGATGCAAAAACAAGCTTAATGGGGCTTTTATATAATTGATACACAGTCTTATCTTACTCAGTGGCAGAACTATGTTCAAAGAAATATGACAGGAAAAATAAGTATATTAATATCTTATGCTTATAACATATACAAAGCCAGATAGCTAAAATTTCACTAGGTGGAGTAATTTTATGGAACATAGACCTTCTTGTATATGATCCACTGCTGATCCCAAAATTCATAGCTTATAAATGTGTCAATTATTAATTTTAATACACATACAATTTAAAACAGACTTACTAATATTTTACCATTCATGGATATATAACTTCAAGTAATCTTGGTATGGTATGGGTCTACTACACTAAAACTCTGTTTTATAATTTATAAATCCTAGATATGGATTGATACAATTGAGGTCATTTTCTGTGGAAGTGCAGGATATGTTCTTTAAGATAACATTACTTTAGACACAATATTGTGTGACTTTTCCTCAAGAAATATGAACAAGTATGTACTTATCCTAGGTAGGATACTGAGAACACAGCAAATAAATAATTCTTCTGAAGTACACCTTATCAATCTAATGAGTTTATTGGAGTTACTCATTGATGTAAAGGTGAAGGATTACTTAAGAAGCAGAGATGACTCATGGTCAGCTGTATCACTGGAGAACCCACCCCAGCATGGACGACCTTTCAAGAAAGCAGTATCACTGGAGCACTCTCACAAAGTGCAGCCAGTTGATAGGCTGGAGACAACAATTTTGACTCATTACAGCCATATGTATCCTACCACTGTAGTTTCCTTGACAAAGTACCATAGACATTTTATTCATCAAGGATTTATTATGGCATGAGATTTGAGAGCATGTTACTTGTTCTTATGTGTTCTAAATTATCTATAAGTTTTCTTCCTAGTCGTTTTCTGTACTACACAATTCACAGAAAATGTAAATTTTAGGACCAACAGAAGAAATGAATACAGCTTCTTAACACCAATATTGAGATTCTGGGGAGTTCTTCTATTCCAATTCTTACTAAAACTCACAGGAGTTTATGG
This sequence comes from Cricetomys ansorgei, assembly GCA_026225945.1. Taxonomy (NCBI): domain Eukaryota; kingdom Metazoa; phylum Chordata; class Mammalia; order Rodentia; family Nesomyidae; genus Cricetomys; species Cricetomys ansorgei. Next base: position 23,068,547 of record JAMJFZ010000199.1, read on the forward strand.
TATCAAAATGTCTAATTTTTTTTGTTGTTGTTTTAGGGTATATCTGTCTGTGTACATTCTTACTTATGTGTATTTGTTTGTATAAGGGTTAGTGAGCATGCAGAGGCAAGAGGTTCACATTGGATGCCTTCCTCACTCTTCACCTTATATTTTTGAGACAGGATAACTGAACCTGGAATTCCTAATTCAAGAACTGATATCTAAGAATCTGAGTGTTCAGCTTGAGAATCATTTCCCTCCCTGTCAGTCATGTTCAGCCATGGATCATCATTCATACCCTTTCACTCTCATATTTCATCTTCTACCAAAATGCTAGAAATATTTTGAGTCTCTTCCTTACTTTTCCTTCCTCTATGGTCAGGGAGATCTTTTATTAGAGATCTTGACAGACCTTCTAAACTGCTTTTCTAGCTTCCAGAGTATTTTCCCCATTTTTGGTGTTAATACAATTGCACTTTCTGCCTACACTAAAGAAGGATAAATGTTTGTAAATCAGGCTACTAATTTCAAGAGTTACCTCAGGATCTATTATCCCACAAACAATAATCCTTTTTTTTTCCATCTGAATATTGGCATTTTTCTAATGAATTACCACTCATTGAAACACTACTGTGTTTCAACCATTCTGACTTCAGACTCATTCACTGCACAGGTTTCTTCTGCTTGCTTCCTGTGTTGAGCCAAAATTGCTTAAGTAAACTCTCTGTGGCTTGTTTCTCTGTGCTTTCACTAGAGCTGTGAGAGGAAGTTCCGTCCACTAACAAGATACTGCACTGTTGAAGAAGAGCTAACAGGAATAGAGATGATCCTGATACAGTGGGAAGCATGGGTTGACCTGATTTATTTTCATGAAATGGTTTCTAAGTGTACTACATGGGGTCTTATGAGATTATAGAAGGAAGATTTCCAGTTCCCAAGGTCAAACCAGCACCTTCGTAAGTTCAGTTCCATTTTCTCGATCTTGCCTCACTCTCTCTTTTATCTTCCTCCAGAAATTATAGTCACTTGTCTTAGGATCAGTATTCAAGGACACTAATTTCAAAATCAAGATGAAACACAGAAAGTGTTTGAATTTTACCTAAATTTAGAAATTAATCTAACATGTACCTAGTTGACAAGAGTAGGTATCAGAGAAGATCAGAAGAATGCTCTGACTTTCTGATAGTAAAACATGTTACTGATGTATTATTCATCAAATAAAAATACAGGGTATGATGTGATATTAACATAATAGTAAGCAACCTCATATTATCTGTAACGCCAATATCAAGTTCTAGAGACAAAAACACAAAAATGTGGACGATTCTCTAAGTAATGTGGCTAGTATGCATGATTGTAATTAGAAAGTCAGTACCCAAGAGAGGTAAAAACATCATTGGATATCGACTGGAGTTTATTTAATATATATACAAATATATATACACAAATAGATGCATAGCAAAAGATATACATCTAAGGATGGTCTTAAATAACTGATCCTCATATATCTATTTCAATAATGCTGGTGTTACAGGTGTCATCCCACTTGGCCAACAGAGGTATTTGTAATACCAAACATTATAAGAATTTTATAATAATTATAAGACAAGCCTAGGGTACAAGAAACCCTGTATTAAACAAACAAATATACAAACAGCATCATCAACAACAAAGCTTGTTAGGGAAGCCAAAAGCTAAGTATTCCAAGTAAATACTCTTTGTTTAAATAATTTTCACATCCTACGAACATTGTGTGTCTGAATTGTTTTGTTGGTTTCAATTTATTAAAAATTAAGTAGAACATGATTGGAGAATAACAAATCTGGTAACAAGTTTTCATCTTTTGCACAAAGCTCTGTGTTTGATCTTCAACAGCACTTAAACTGGGTGGCACATGGCTTTGAGTCCATTGCTCAGGAGGTAGAGAAGATCAGAAGTTCAAAGTCATCCTCTGCTACAAAACAAGTTTGGGATCAACCCAGATATATAAAACCATATCTGAAAAAAAAATATCAAGAATCTTATGTAAATATTGTGTTACACTTGAAATTTTGGAGGATTCTTGTTTTCTTTTTCCTTCAAGTATATGTATTTATTCCAAAAATAAATATAACATACAGAAATTTCTAGGAAAAAAGCTTGTTTATATACATTAACTCATTTTCTTAACTGAAAAAGTTTCTTTGTAATTATAGATTCAATTCAATTTCATATGGACTACTTTTAACTCTCAATGAATTAACTGGATCAAGAAAAATATATCAAATTTGCTGTGTGTCATTGAACGATTGGCTTCACTTATAATGTTTCATTGATTCTTTGAATTAATATATATACCTGTGTTTCAATGACTTATTATGCATGTGCATGCACACAAACACATACACACACATTCATAAATTCTATGTATATGTATCAATGTATCATCAGGTCAGATAGAGAAATTTGATTGTATACTTCAGGCCACTCGATGTGAACAGTGTTAGTAATCTGGCACTCAAAAACTTTTATTCTGGAAGATATATCTCATATGCTGTGTAGTAGTTTGGTCAAAGCAATGTTGAAATGAAACTAGAAAATCTGGTTCCCAATCCTGCTTCTGACATCAAATAATGACAACATTCCTAGTGCTGACTTTACTGATCTCCAGAGTTTTTTATTGGGAAGTTGATATTTCATTCATTTTTAATATCCCTCCAGACTGTGCCTTCTACCTTTTCAGATACTTAGTAAATGGCACAGAGAAGAAAATTTCTTGGTAACTTGTGTTTTTGATTAACTGATGAGATACTGAAATAATAAGATGCATGAAAATAAAAATAACGATTTTTGTTCTTACATAGTTTGTTCTTACATAATTTTTTAGGCATTTCTCCCTTGAAGCAGGCAATAATATTGGCCAAGTCAAATCACTTAGCATTTAAGAGAATAAAGAATATGTGGAAAATGTATTTTTACGGTAGAATGGTATGAATGGAAATGTACTCAATGGCAAAGACTTAGTCAATAATTGATGTGGAACTTGAAATCTTCCTAGACTTAGACTCACAATTTTGTATGTGTTTGACCATATTCATCTCTTCTGGGAAAAATAATGAGGACAACCTTTGAGAGTCCTTCCTTTGAGAAACTGGACAGGAACATTGTTTTGAATTATTTTGCAGTATGTTCTAGAAACAAATTGGTTGCTGCTGTTACTCCATTTGGACATTTGGGTCAACAGACACATGTCATTTTCCTCAAAGGTCATCTCCTAGATGTTGGGATTCAAATGAAAAAGGAGGGAAAAGTTCAACAAAAAAAATAATAAATAAATAAATAAATAAATAAATAAATAAATAAATAAAGGAGAAAATACTGCTTCTGAGGAGCAGAAATAAGACTGTTCTAGGAAAATAGTCACTTTTAACAAGAAAGGGAGAACAGAGTTAAGTGCAGAAAAATTAAAATGAGACCACTGTTTAATGATGTATGAAGCCTGTTCATGCAATAGTTCTTGTGAGTTTTGAACTTTGTGTTTGCATAATGCTGTTGATGTATATGATTTATCTAATTCATCTTGAATAAAGAAGTGGACTTTCTATAGTATCCTCCTCAGAAAGAATCTCACATCAGAGCACTTGTACTGGAAGCCACCAGGGACTAGGAACTTTGGAAGGTCCTCATCTATGTTTCATTGAGATTTTAGATATTCTCCTTTAAGGATGACCTACAATTTCTTTTCTCAATATATCGATGTCGGTTGAAAAAAGCATAAGTTGGAAAGAAAAATAGAACACCATTTAGGGGGATTATGAAATTGTGTTTCATAAATGGCTATCATTTTTGCTACTCATGGCATCACTTCTGTGGTCTTTGAGAAACTTTAGTTTCTTCCTTCAACTTGTCAATTAGATATGGTCTGTCATCTGTGTACTTCCCTACTGATTACATTTTTAGCTGTATTATTATTCAGATTACCATCAGCTTTATTGAAAAGAAGTAATCTTTCTGTGATGATTAGATTTTATTGTCAACTTGACACCACTTAGAGTCATCTGGAATGAGAGAACTTCTACTGAAGCAGTTCCCAGATTGAACTGGTTTTGGCTCTCTCTGTGAGAGATTATCTTGAATGGTGATTGATGTGGAAGGGTACACCTCACTTGGGCAACATCGTTTCTTAGAAGGCGGTCTTGGACTATATAAAAAGGGTGACTATATGAGCCTGCTAGTGAGCTAGCAAACTTGCTTAAGTTCCTCAGTGATAGATTGTGACTGGTAAGCCAAGTAAATCTTTTTATCTGCAAGTTGCATTTAGTTAGGGTGTTTTATCACAGTAACAGAATGAAATGAAAACATCTTTTCCCCATAGTTTTACTACTGTAATATCTCTCTCAACAAAAATACTTTACATGTAGCTATGCAGTTGTAAAACATAGCTGCCACTAGCTCTAAATGTTGTTCATGCTCTTCTAACATGTAATATACTTTGACATGTTTTTCATGTTTTCCTTAAGGCCTGAATAAATTTTGGAAGCCTAAATCATCTGTAAGCCTCACCATCATTTTTTCCTAATTGAGTACTATAGAATATAGCCAATTATTTTTTGTTTGGGAGAAGATATAATAAGGTTAGTTACATGAGTCACAGCAGATGTATAAACAAGAGTAAAATTCAAGTGTTGGCAAATATTCTCACTACTGTAGGTTTAGTCATGTGGGCAAAATGATCTCATTATTTGGAATCACAGCTCCATGAAGTGTAACAAGTCCTACATATAAAGTCAAAGCATACTAGCATTCATTAATTTACTCCATTCTCAGAAGAGCATATATGATTGTCTGCCATAGTCAGGCCTTCCAAACATACCTACTTTGCAGCTTCATTTTACAGTACTGAAAATGAAAGTCACCTGCTATTAATACTCTAATGACTTTCATTGTGGGATATTGAGAACTGCCAGATCAAGGCTTATCTAAACAATTGATCTCAATCATATGCTTTTATGGTTCCGTTAGCTTGTGTCAAAATGCTTTACTGTCAATTGAAAATTAAGAGCAAGGCAACACAGACCCCTGGAGAGTATACCATATGAAATATATGATTAGAGACAAGCACAGTGACAAAATGGAGTCACAAGCCACATAGCAGGCATGTCTGGGAGAAGCTGTTACTGGAAATCAGGGAAGCAAGCACTTAGCTGACATGGATTTTCCTCTGACTATCCATTCTTTATTGTATCTAACAAATTAGCAAGTGTGTTATTGCGAGTGCCATACTCCTGGGAAGGGGCAATGATTTCTTCTCCTTTCACTCATATTCTAGCTTGACAGTTCCCTAGGGGGACAGCAGAAGTAAATTTAGACCTGCCCTGATGGAGGCGAGTCAGCTCATTAGCAGCTGCCTTCACAGCACTTTACCTTCAGCTCACAGATGGAGACAAGGGCTCTTTGAAGGCGATTTTGAGGCAGCTTCGCATGGCGCAGCATAAGTGTGGTTTCTGTAAAGTATCGTTCCCCTGGAAACCAAGTGTAACAAATACCCCATTGTCATCAGGTCAGGATGCCTATAGTTCACACATAAATGCTTGGCTTGTGATGAAATTTGCGCAGTGGATGCCTGTGTTATAGATACATGTAAGCAAGAGGTCTTTAGGATTTTCAATCAGTTCCTTCATGGAGTCTCAAACTCCTTTGAAAGAGCAGAGTGTTATAAAGCCTGGCATAAATCTATGATGTATGCATGGTACAGAGTTTCTGTGTGAAATACAATATTCCTCTGTGTAATTTAGAAAGAAGTATCAATTTTAATTGAATTAGATAGTGTTTTACTATAGAGGCCTATCTTATTAATTTAAATCCCAAGATTCTCACTTGTGGGAACAATCATAGTGGAATTTTATTTTATTAATAATTTAACTCTATCCACTCTCATTAGATTCAAAATATAAGTAAAAAAGGTGTTATTTTTCACAGTGACTTTTATCCAAGTAGAGTTGTTCTTCTAGGTCTGTGGGCTCTGTATCTGTATCTGAAGATTTAACCAACTGTGGATTTAAAAAGCACTTGAAAAATTCTGCAATGAATATGTACAGAATTCTTTTCCTTCTCATGTGTCACTTAGAAATATATAACATCCATTTAGACATTGTATTCTGAATAGTAAATAATTCCTTGACAATTGATAGTAATGGCAAGAAGTGCAAGGGTAATATTCAAGTTCTGGCATAGAAGAGTTTTGTGAGAGACTTAATCATTTATAGTCTTGGTATCCACAGTTGGTTTCTAAAACCATGGATACCCAGGAGAAATTGAACAACATAAAGGAGAGAAAACATGTGATAAAGTCTGAGATGTGTCTGATGCTACATTCTATGTGATTGAATACTCTGATTATTTAACCTTAGCCTCTAATGAGGAGGAAAAAAGTGGGTTTCAGAAGTTAACATTCTTTATAAAGAAGTCCTAGGGATGAATCTTAAGAAAAAAGTCCACAAGTGCATGAGAACCCCTCTATCCCCGGTACACACAACTGTCTGCACATTAATATTATGTAGACTACAGGATTTACTTAGCATCTGCAACTTAAATGGGTCCATTAATTGCTCACATTCCCAACACCAAGCTTGGATGTGGTTTAACATGAAAAACCTTGTTCCTGTTTCACATTTCTTAAACTAATAACTCAATGTTTTTAAGTAAAATTTCTAGTATTTATGAAAGTATCATAACACCGTAAATGAGCAGTCCTTTTTACCATTTCTGTATGTATTATCAATCTTTTCAATATTCCTGCTTGAAGACTCACTCACTTTGAGTGCCTTGGTTTTATAAAAAATGTTTTAAAACTATCAGGTCTATGAGATATATTATCTTGAAATCACATAAAGAGAAATGGAGACATAAAAGACCCCAGTCACTCTTCTGCATTCACACTGTGCCAGGTCTTTGAATATTCCTTCTTCATATTTAATCACTAGTTTATGATAGGCTACAATTCAACTTTACCTAATTAGTCTTTACAAGCATAAAGGTTGATTAGTTAATCGAGACACATGTAGTTACTTAACTGCAATTTGATCTACTTAGGTTTGAAATATGGTTTTTCACAGTCTCAACTGTCAGAGAATGAATCTCTTCCTTTTTAATTTCTTGCATAGTTAATGTCTCCTTGACTTGAGTATTACTGGATCATAGCAGAGTCTGCTCTGTGGATCCTTGACACAGGCTGATCTTCACTTTTTAGCTGTTATTCACACAGTTCTAAGTGCATTACAAAAATGCTGAAGTTGAATGTTTTTATTCCACTCTGTGTTACTAATGGGATTTCACCAAGGGGCATGACCTCTAATCATATTAATATTTAATCAAGCAATAAACATGCCTTGCTGTGAAGCTCAAAGGCAACTGAATTCTCTCTAGTGGTGATTTTTCTATTAAATTGACAAGGATTTCTTTTGCTTTATCTCATTATTGTAAAATTGGGGTAAGTGTCTCAGTGTTCAATTCCTTGTAATTGCCCTAAGGGCCTCTTATTAACTTTCCTCCCTAAATGAATGAAGTATACAAAAGTGAAATTTAATATACTCCCAAAGCATTCTTTTGGACTGACCTAAGAAATTCCTACAAAAACCGGGAGACTTATTGCATAAGGGTTTTGAATAGAAGCAAGAAGGGATATTCAATTGTTACTTATAAGTTCTAGAATTATAAAATATCACATTTATTTAAAGTATGACAACAAAATTTTCACGTAATAGTAGAAAACTAGCCCATTGTGTTTTTATTATATTTTGGTGTCCCAGAAAAGGTGCGGTAAGGAAAACATTGCACAGTTACAACATTCTTGTCTCCTTGAGAGCACATCAAAATGTTTCAGATTACCTTCCACCCACTGATGTCATACTGGACACTGCATAATTTTTGTGAATGTGTGCATAGATATTCTCAGACCCTTCCACTTTTTTCTTTTAACTATTCTCTGTCAACATCCTTCCTACTTCTCTTCTCCATCTGCATTGACTTTGGATGCTCACCTGTTCCAGTGTCTAGGTTCAAGACAGAAGCTGGGACCACTATAACTCAGGAAATAGTGTCTAGTCTAACTACTTATAGAGAACAGTTACCACTCAGGTTTCATAAAAACAAAATTTCATCAATTGATTCCAGGAGTTATGTGAAATCAGCTAAGTCATGAACTCATTTATCTTTTGGAAGATGATATGAATAGTTTTGTAACCATTTTATTAATTAACAATCTTAGTTTTTGTATTTGGCTTTTCTTTTTCATGATTGCAAAGTTGAAAAGCTAGTTAATCATGTTTCCAAAAAAAGTGAAAAGTGTGAGTTGTGTGTGTGTGTGTGTGTGTGTGTGTGTGTGTGTGTGTGTATGTATGTTGCATATGTGTGCATGCACATGAACATTATTAGATGGGAGTGAAGAAAAATGAGTGCTCCTCTCATCTAAGCCCCTGTGTGATATATATGGTTTTAATATGTGTGTTGCATGACACAAGAGGCATTTATTTCGCTTTCAGGGAACAACTCTGTAAAACAGATTTTCTGTATTGATGGCTCTCAGGATTGCCCAGGTGTAATCAAGGATCCTGCAGCTATTTGGGGATGGGGGTGGCATGTTTAATGTTGAATGCCTCCCTATTTCAAGGGTGCTAGCACACGTCCTTTTATATCCTTACTTAGAAAGATAAGGCTGCTTCCTTTTAGCACCTAGTCTTCATGAAACAAAATATTCTCCATGAATGTTTTGCTGTACATGTTGGATCTCTACTTATTATTTCAAAACTGATGCTAAATAAATGAGAGTGCTAAATATTTGTTCCCAAAGAATTCATATATGGTCTGAGATGTGTTTATTCCTTTGATTTTTTTGTTTTGTCTTTCAGTGATTTCTTTTTGTCCATCTGAAATAATTAGTTTTCAAATTAATATGCGTGAGTATATTTGGGTCTTTTGTTAGCACATGATAAAAATTCTAACTTGCATTATAATTTGAAATAGGCAGGAGAAGCTATCTCTATTTCAGGAGGAAACAAGGCTCAGAATAAATGGTATAGAAAGTAAAGCTGTTGCTGGAAATTTATTAAGTACTAGTTCTAAATAAATGCCACAGTGCAAGAGCAATTCCCAACATTCATGTTCTTAACTCAATTTCCTCTGGGGGGAAAAAAAAAACTTAAAAAAAAAACTATTAAAAAATCTATTACCTGCTGGGCAGTGGTGGCACTTGTCTTTAATTCTAGCATTCAGGAGGCAGAGGCACGTGGATCTCTGAGTTTGAGGCCAGCCTGGTCTACAGAGTGACTTCCAGGATAGCCTCAGTTACTAACAGTGAAAAAAAGAAATCTAGTACCTGTTGTTTAGGAACCAAAATAACCTTTTCCATGAGCTTCTTTTCAGGCAGTGGAATGTGATAGGGCGATGCTCAGTGGGGACAGGACCTAACGCTGGCATTAACATTTTCGTTCCTCACTTAAATGATTAGATCTTTGTTAAATTACATCAAAGGATTTAATTTCTTTTCAAGCTTTTATGAGCTTTCTCTGATACAGAAATGATTCAAGGCAGAACACTCAAGAAAATTAAGCACAGACAGCTCTTTCAGTCTGCATCGCACCCTGTGGAGGGCACTCACGAACTATCAAACACAGCCCTGTGATCAGTAGACAGCTCCCTGGTTATCATTTTAGATGCTAATTCTGACTTGTTTGCTCTATATTCTCAAGGTATTCCTGAAGTAAGACTTAAATGCAAGAGCTGGTAATAAAATGGACGCAAACCACTTTTTCTTAAAGTCTTCTAACCATTTCTCTCCACCTTGGATTTAGGCAGTTTTATCTGCTAGGCAAATTCAGTAAACATAATTTCTAATCTATATCTGACAGGAACTGAATTAAAGATACAGTGAGAAAAATCATTAGTAAAATATCTACATTTTAACAAGGGTCATATTGAATGTGACAGAGACCAGGAGGGCTACAGGCGAGGAAGCCACTCTAGAGCAAGTTAGGAGGCTGTTATTCCATCAGAGCGGAGAGCCGAAGGAGCAGCTCTTCATGAAAGGGAATAAATAAGACTTGCAGGTCCTCAAGATCATAGGCAGACAGAGTCTGAACCCTTTACAATCTAAATAAAGGTCTTCATGAAAAGGCTTGTGATCTCTGCTTCAAAACCAGTAGCTACTAGCACTGAAGAAAAATATTGACTTGGCTGTACGAATGTTGTTCAGACACACAATCAAATTAAAAAGCAAAGTGTATACTAGAGAGAATAAGAACTTTGACCATTTTGCTCTCTAAAGACCCAGTAAATACTAGCTCACACATGGCATTACAAAAACAAATATTTTCACTTTTAGGGAGTACTTTATCTTTAAAATTAGGTTTTATCTAGGTAGAGGAAATTATAGAAGAATTTATAGAAATTGTAGAAGAAAGTAGCATTTATAAAACATTTCTTCATTGTATGGAATAGTTATGAAAATATCGATCACTAATTGAAATGCTGACAAGTTGATAAAATAATATAAAAGAAGACTGAGTAGCATCCAACATTTGGATACTTTCTACAAAAGCTGGAAAAGTACAGAAGTCAATGAGGTACCATCCAAATAAATATATAAATACCAGTACAGTTTTTGGTGTTATAATTCAAACCCAATTAAAGACAATTTTCAATTTTCATATTCCTCTAGTTGTAAAGTTTAATAAACAATTTAACATTTTATCAGATTGTAAAAGAAACATGCAGTAGATATTTTGTTAAACAAGTAAACTCCAAGACTGATAGCTGTGACCAAAAGAACTGTTTTGAACACATGTAGCTATTTGAAGGATACATTTTAATATCCTAAGCCTAGAAAGTATATATTCTACATATTTAAATAGGACTTCTGAATCAATAAAATAAGAGTCTGACCTGACATTTATATTTTATCAAAATATTATGGCAATGGGAATTGTTGGGGGATGAATGGGAAAACCTCATCATTTGGAAGAATGGTGGTAAATTATTTGATAATAACACACATAGGTAAAGAAGCATCCTAATTAACCAAGTATTCATTTTTGCAGTATATTTTTGTGACTTTAAGTGAAACATACTAATTTTCTCAGTTTTAATTTATGCAGAAATGAGCAACAAAGCATGCTGGGTTGAGATTTTATGTTGTTATTAGTTTCTGAGTCTAGGGAGGTGAAAGGTGTTTTCAGAAGCCAGTGTTGTTTTGGAACATAGCTTTGCTTGTCTGTACTACAAGGAGCCTGAACTGCTTGCCATAGCTGTCAGACTCCTTCTTACTTGCTAAGGTGCTGAAATCTGAAAGGAAGCAGATAAATGTAGTGAAAAACTTTGTTTCTCCACTGTTCCAAACAGGAGCTCAATCTGGAGAGACAAGGAATCCTCGGAGCATGAACACCCTATAAATCATGACATGAATCTCCATGCCAGCTGCTGATAAACCATGCCTAGCTCTGGATGAAAGTTACAGATATGCTTCCCTTGAACTGGGACAGTCAGACTTAAAGAGCCACTTCTAATGCTGAACACAGGCCTGAAGAAGAGTGATTCCAATTCCATTGCTTTTTTCTGTTTTTCTCCTAGTGAAGGCATTTGAGCAGCATATGATTTCAAACAACACTAGGAACTCATCATTTTGAGCTGTCATGTTTTTCAGGGAAAATGATTTAGAAGTTTCTTCCAGATACTTGAATGTTTAGCTCAAGAACTTTTAAGTTTGATTTCACTTCACTGCTTATGAATTAGATGAAGAAAATTTCTGAGGAAAGCTTAATTAAATCCTCTGTCATCAGGAGATGTTTGCATCAGGACTTTTCTTCCCCCAAGGTCCCAAAGTTGTATTAGAACACCATGAAGCAGTCTCAGTTAATGATACTTGTCCAGTGAATATTTTCTCAAAGTAGAAATACCTGGTAGGCAAATTATCTATTATAATGTTGAGCATGCTGCTTTGGGATAAAGTGTTTTTCTTTAGTTTTTGATTCTCAAGCTGATTGGAAAAATCTTCTATTTAAAAATTAGTTTGGCTATATGTAGAAATACACTTTGTTAGCAGCCAGTTCGCTACTATATTTTTCATTAAATTTAATATCATAGTTAAAAAAACTTGAATTTGGTCAAGATATAAAATAGTATTGAAAGGTTAACAAGTTGATGCAAAAGTTTGAACATTGTACTCTACCTTTGTTGATGATTCCATTGGCTTCTGTTTTGTCTCCCACACTCCTGCTCTACCTTCTTTAAATTTTAAAATTGTTTACCTTGAGTTGTCTAAAATATTGACCATCAAATATTTATTGTCCTTTAATATATATGGAAAAATTTCCCCCCTAAAGCATTGCAATCATTACAAATGTAAGGAAAATGCATTTACTCAATTATTTAGCAGGTAACTGGAGAATAAAATAAGTAAATGATGCACCCACAGACAGTAGGCATTCATTTCAAATTCTAGATAAAATATGCTGATTTTAGCCTAAAGACTTTGATATAATCAATTCTCTGAGATCATCTATTGAAACACTGTCAGTTTTGGATTAAGTATCTGGTAATATTTCCATAATGTGCTAGAGAACACATCAATTCTAGCGACTGCTAGGTAAACACTACCATTTAATAGAATCTTTATCCTTAGAAGAAGCTTATTATTTTGTGATTGTATCTCAGGTTTGGATACAGTTCTAAATATTCCAAATTCTGTGAATCTTGACTATAATTTGTATATATTTTATTTATTCATATATTTTATTATATAACATATTCTATAAGTTCTTGTATATAATTATTTATGGGAACAAATCAGTAACAAACCTTACACTTCATAGAATAGGTTATATTCCAGACATTCCAGAATAAGTTATATCTGAAGGTTATTATTGTTATCTTTGCTAAGCTAAACATCTTATCGACTTTGAAAACATGTATGTTTAGTTTCTGAATGAGTAATGAAGTAGAACATAAGTTTTAGTAAAAATTGCCATATGAGTCATGGTCTTTATTACTCTTTGATTACTTTTTGAATTGTTTATTATTTGTAACATTGTTTTTTGAATTAATGAATGTTTGCATATACTTAAATTTACTAGAATCCCCAAAAGTGCAATTCTGATTTCACAATATGAAAGAAAGGGTATGTGATACTTGCTTTAATGTGAAAAAATACTCTTTCTATTCCTGTGAAAAGCCTCTAATCTTGATCACTTGCTCCATCTACAAATGCCATGAAATCCAAAGTAAAGATTTAAATATATACATTACATACTGTGATTTTACTGAAACATTGAGGCTATCCTGTTACATGTAGTTCTTGTTGTTTCTCTTATATTTGACATATTTATAAAGCAAGACACAATGATTTCAAGAGAAGTCTGCATGTATTTTGACAAACCAAACAATGGTGACAGTAGATAATGTTTTTCTGTCATGAGCATGTGCTGTCATTTCTTTCTATTTGAACGTGTTTAATTTAGTGAAAGTGTAATACATATTCTAAAGTTTATCATTGAGCTGAGCTCAAGTGTACAGAATCTATAATGCTATTTCAAGACTGGATCCTAACACTGACGACGTCTGATTCTTACCGTATAAGTCAAACTGCCAGATTCCAAGTGTTCTTCACAGAGATATACCTGAACCTTTATATACAAGAACCTTTCTATTTCTGCTTTTAGGTGGGGTGATCTGACTGCCAAAGTAATGCATCAGTCACTACACACAATGACTCACACTATTCATATCTTGGCAAGGTCGTGCGTACTTCTAACAACAGCATTTCTTTGGAAGACTTTCAGCATTAATATATTCCTATTTTTAAGTAAATACTTCCAATCGAGACGTTTTATTTTCAACTTCTCGTATAGGTTTATAACAAATCGTGTGAATTTTCTTGAAATACACTGGAGGATAAGATTGTATTCCTTATTAATTTCTTATGTGAAATAATTATTGAATTATTATAGAATTACAATTTTCATCATGGTGTGTTCACATTGAGATTTTCTTTAATGCTAAGTTTCCATTCAACATATGCTAGTTTTTCTATGTTTATAAGAATTTTCATTTGTTTTCGTTTGCTATAGCAAAAGACTTGGTGCTCTACAGTTTGTGAAGGGAAGGTGCTTGTTTAGATCACAGTTTTAGAGCCTAGATCCACTGCAGCCAGGGTCTCCTGAGTATGTCCTTTTTATACTTATGGTAGCAGGATATCAAGTGTATAATAAAGATACCACATGGAGAGACAGTAAGTCAGAGTGTGGAAGAAGAGATTCTTGCTCTTTACAACAGTCCCGTTCTACAAAGTAATTACAATCTCACATGAACTACTTACATTGAAGTTTCTTAAAACAATGCCACCAAAGGTACAACCCCCTTTCTCTGTTCCTCAACTCATAAATGTTCCTCTATTCTTAACTTTGGTTCATTCAGGACAAACTTATCACATTGAAACATTAATGGAACACACTCAAATAACGTAACAACTGAAATATTTAGCCATAGGCCACCAAGGTTCACGTTTAACTGAAAATAAAAAATATTTTCATTCCATCCACAGTAGTCACAAAGTTTTATCCCCACCTCAGCGAAAAGTCTGAAATCAAAATCTCATCTGTGATTCAAGGCAACATCTTTTTAGCTATGAACTGTAACCATGACAAAAAAATGGAATTTGGAGAGGATAAATTTTCCTATTTTAAAACAGAAAGAGAGAAGTAAGAAGGAACAATTGACTCAAAGAAAGACTAAATTATCAGGGAAGTCATTAAATTTTAAAGCTCCAACAGGAGTCAGATATTGTAGCACACACTGTAACAGCCTGGGGTACAGCATATATATATATACATATATATATGTATATATATATACATACACACACATATATATATAATTATATGTATATATGTGTGTATATATGTATCTCATACATATATACAATATATACATATAATATGTATTCAGTATTATACAATACATATGATATATATATATATATATATATATATATATATATATATAGCAGGCTGACTATACACACACACACACACACACACACACACATACACATACATATATATAGTCAGCGTGCTATAAATACAAAGCTTTTTGCACATTTTCTAACACAGATTGACAGCTACATTTTTCCTTCAAGTTTTATAACATTACTTTTCATTGTCATAACAAAATACATGAGACTCTATATGATATTTTAAAACTTTAACATTTAGCTCAGTTTTGAAAACAAAAAGCTTAATGTTGAGTTGATTTATGTATTTATGATATGATTTATGTACCCTTTGATGGGGGTACCTCATTGTGAGTGACGTCATGAGAGGAATTAATGGGAGAAAAAGAACTCATATAGAAAGACAGGAGGCCACAATCACTGCTGAGAGGCTGATAATGTACTTCCAAAACAAATCCTATAGTTTGCAGAAGTCACAATCCAAACCATGTCCACAGTGATATAATGACTACTCAATAGGTTCTACTTCTTACTGATGTAAGGAGCAGAAATACCACTCCTTAGCATAGACATGTTGAAGACCAAGATTCTAATAAGATTACGTTTGTAGGGATAAAGTCAAATTATAGTAAAATTTAGTTTAAAAATAGGAAAATAAAATTAGTATAAAAAGTTATTAGTAAATCTGGTGCTCTTGTGATACTATGGTTTAGTGGGTCATGCATCTTCAATGCGACCAAGTAAAATAACAATGGCAGCTACTCTACACTCTGCTTCATCTCGTCCCATCCAAAAGTTCTTTTGGAAATTAGATCAAAAGGTGTCAGTTTGTCTATTAAATTATAAAGTGTTAAAGATACCGGTTTTCTTTTAAATTTAGCAAAATTTGGTATTTGAAGTAATCCTGGAAACAGACCTTGGAATATTATATTTTTGTGGGTATCAAAGAAAATTTGTTCTGTTCATAAATTTTTCATCTCAAAGTGTTGCTCTTTTAAAATTTATTTTATATTTAAAATATAGTTAAATCATTTCCCCTTTCCCTTTCCTCTTTCTTATACATTCCATGTACACTGCCTCACCTTTTTCTCTCAAATGAATGGTTTCCGGATTGTTTATTAAAAAGTTATTATTGTATATGTATGTAACTACAAACACAAATACTCTCTCTCTCTCACTCACTCACACACATACAAACACACATATACATATATTCCTAAGTTTATAAATGCAATATCCTCAGTCTGCATAATAATAATAATATTACTCATATGTATTTGTGTGGCTTATTTTTAAATGAACATTGATTTTTTTAATTAATGGTTTTTCAAATCATAAATGTGTATCACCTTATTCTGAATATAATAGATATATTATGTACTATGTTTAAAGTGTAGTCTAATTTTAAAAGATTATAACATTTAAATTACTTCTGCAGTAGTCTGAAATAATATTCCATGTAAAAATGAGAATCTATGAGTTTAGAACACCAATTATTATTCAAAAGAATTTAATGATTTAGTTTATTTGGTATCAAACTGACACCAGAATCAATAATGGCTTCCAAATTTTTAATCAAATGTTAATGCCTAGAATTAAAATATTGCACTTCTTTTTGGAGTTACTGTTTAATCCACTAAATAGCATTTAAAGAAGTGAATTATGTTCTAATATGATTATGTGTGCCACACCTACATATAATTCAAACTCACAATTTAAAACTGCTAAGAAAATAAAAACTTGTGTTTTATATTTTTAATGTTAGTTAAAATATTTTAATAGTGTTAGGAGATAAATGTAATGGATCATAATTAATAAAATATGCTATAAGTAATATAATCCTAACTAAATAAAGTTGACTAACAAAATCATATAATAGAAATAGATTGTCATTGGAAAAACAGTAAATAGCACATTAGGAAAAATGCTAAAATATAATATGAAAGTACTGATGGTTAAAACATATCACCTCTAATAAAAATTAAAGTCACTTTGTTTATTCTGAGAAAACACAATTCATATAGAAAGGAGAACATAGTCATCATCAGACACTTGTCAATTTCTACTTTCAAAATATGTTAACCAGTTTTCAAATTTTAATAGTAGTTGTAAAGTTAAAATGTAATTTAAAGAAATCCATAATTCCCAGGAAACAAACCAAGAATGTGATTGGCAGACCTTTGACTGAAGGATACAGGTGGAAGGATGCTGTTCCTTTGTTGTCTAACAGCTGAGCACAAACTGCTATTCAATAGAGTATGATTATGGACTTTGGTTAGGGATGATAAAAGATTGTAGCAACTAGAGGCCCTTTAGTGGTGACTTTACCACAAAATTTTATCCACTTGAAGAGCTATCTTTGCCACCAATCACCTTCAGAAAAAGTAAAGAAAAGAGGTGAAAGTTCAAGGTCAGTAGAGTAATTAGAAAAGTGAAGAAGGCATGAAATAAAGAGTTGCTCACATCATACCCCCACCTCCAAGTAGTAGAGAGAGGATTATTAATGAGGGCTTAGGAGTGAGCTCAAGGTTTCTGAACTGGCATCCAGTAACTGGCTTTCTATGGTAAAATTAAGTACTGTGTCCCAGAGTCACTCCCCACCCCCATTTCAGTGTCCTGAGCCAGAGCCTCTAAAATCAAGTTAGCCTTAATGCTAACATGCTATAGACACAATCTCTGCACCAACTTTGTGTCATGGAACATGGAAAATACTCTACCCACTAGGACAAGGATGCAAGATAGTATATGTCCTTGAAATTTATATTTTCACCAGAGAATCTCAATGACAGTAGGTAGGCGAAAATCCATCCAGAGTCTAGCAAACATGGACAGATCCTCTGATTTTGTCCATGTTCTAGAATGTATACAGTCAGCTAGATTTCTGTCATGGCAATTATTTCCCATAGTTGACTTAAGAATCCGAGATCATGAGTACAGACATCTTATAGAACCAGAAGCCTTGAACCTACCTGTTCCTGCCGCTCCTATCTCACTGGACTGTGTACAGACAATGAAACTAAGTGTGATAACACTGACGAGTTATTGGGTTGTTTACCCCTCTTTTCCTCTCCTCATTGGTGCTTTGGGAACTAAGAAGAAATAAATGGAAGTTGGAAGAGGCAAAGGTTCATTTGATGTTTTCTCTTAATTTATATTGAGCAACATAAGCTTCAGATTTGGACCAGTGGTCTGGGGCACACATCAGTGCTCACACAGTGACATGATACTGATACTGAATTTCCAACAAACCTGGATTTATAATGAAATATGATCCTGGGTTTGTGTTAGTAAACTGGAACGATAGAAAACCAGCCATCTGCTTAGAATGCCTGTTTTCAAGTAGGTAGGTTAGTGTTCTCAAAGTCAGATTACACAGAATGGAACAAACTCCTAAACTTTTAGTATACTAATAAAAAGATACCAATAAGGTCTCAAGAACTTTCAGAGACTCATGATCTCTCTAAGACACAAATATTTCTTTTCAGAAAATAATGATACAGCAACTACTATGTTTTAACTCTCAGAGAATGTAAAGAACTTCCATCAAAGAAATCCTGTGAACTTAAATAAAACACAAAGAAAAGAATCAATACTTTAAATAAAAATTGCAACAGAAAACTCCTGGAATTAAATAATATAAACAAAATTCTTGATCTAAAAGGTATACAAAACAGACTCTAAAATAGAATGGTTATAAATAACAGAATAAATCAAACAGAAATTAAAGGAATCAGAGCTTATACACAGCCTTTTCAAAATATTTGTCAGAAAGAAAAAAATGGAGGAGAAAATGAAGAAGAATAAAGAATGCTTATTGGAAATTCAGGGACACCATAAATAGAATAAATGTTTGAGTTGTTATGGTTCATGATACACTTGGCAGGAGACTAGAAAAATAAGAATTTGGGTGCCAATTCCTACTTTTCTAGACAGTCACAGATGGTGTTTGAGTATTAAAACCCAAGAATTAGAAATGTCTGTAGTCATTAAAATAAACAGAATATGGGGGATTATGATGCTTGTCTTCCACATAGAAGCCTAATGAGAAATATGTAGCTTCTACCATCAATTCTTTTCCTTGAGCCTTCTAAAGTATTCAGTTGAATCATATCCATGTGCCAAATTTTCATTTCACTATACAAAAAGCATTTATTATAATTCTCTATCTTTTTTTTCCAAAAATTAGGAGACACTAATTTATGGCATTTATTCAATTACTCTATTTTTTCAATATATTGCATATATTACTTCCTCAATTATATATATATATATATATATATATATATACACACATACATACACACAATTATAGATATATTCATGTATATATAATATAGCATATAGTATATATAGCATATACATATATGTAAGTAAATCTACACATGCACACATACACACACACACTCAAATTCCTAAATACATAAATACAACCTGCTGAGTCTGTATAATGTTACTCAAATGTTTATATTTTCAGGGTTGATTATTTGGTATTGAATAACAAATTGGTGTCTTCTTCTCTGGGGAAGATTATTTTTCCTATTTTCATTATTCCAAGTTGCCTATAGTTCTTTGTCTATGGTTCAGGCCTTCTGGGCTATTTAAAAGCAGACACGTAATATTTATAGGTAATAATTAATAACTTTCTTGTTAAGAAAATTTCATATTTTCCTTTACTTTACTCATTATCTTTTTTCTAACTTTACATATTTTCTTCCTTCCTCAGTCTTGTTTATTTTTAACGTAGCAAACCTTTCCATCTTCTCCTTGGTCAGTGATATAAACCTGTAATTTCACTGACAACAATTAAAATGATTATTATGGCTGTTCTTAAGCCTATTTCCCCTAATTGGGTTTTGGTTTCCACCAAAACTTGTGCTTTGATTTAAAAATCACACAAACAAACAACAAAACAAAAGTCATAATAACCAAAATTGCAATTCATGCTTTTTTCTCTTTTTCTAGACCTTCTTTCATAGAACATATTCATAAATTCTCTATATTAGTAGCTATTTTACAACAGTCTGATCAAAAGCAAAAGACAATTAAATAAAGAAAAAATCATTCAGTGAAGCCGGGTTATTGCCATGGACATGTTTGTTTCATCAAATTAGCACATGAGGCCAAACGTGCTGAAAACAATCCTTAGTTTATATGCTATTGAGAATAATGCACACCTACTACTTTTATCTTTACAGGTTGTTGTTATGTTGAAAATATTGTAAACAAATTAAACTTTCTGGGAAATCTTAGATCTTGGATTAGTTTATATGAAAAAAAGATAGTATATGAAAGCTCCATTGCTAAAAAGAGAACAGAAAACTTATTTTATGAGAAAATGCACAGCCAATAGGATCTTTATACATACTAATATTTTCAGAGAGAGAAAAAAGTTTTGTTGTAATGAATAAAATTCTCCAATAATTGTTGAAATTTGATTAGGAATTTCAATTGATATAGATTTTAATATAGAAAATGTAGTTATTATATAAAGTGAAAGATTTGGAATCCTATCCCAGTCTTTTAGTTAGATATAATTCTTAAGTATCCACTCTTTTCTCTGTCTTCTGACAAAACAATTAACATACTGAAGGATACCTAAATGGCTCTTACATAAAAGTGGTTTTTGTGTGTTTGTTTGTTTGCATTGTATCCATATATGTGGATGTTTGTAGTGTATATTCTGTACTCAAATCTTCAGCAAATGTAAGCTCTGTTCTTTTGTATTCTAGACATTTTCTTACAAGGTTCACCTTACCTATAATGACCTCAGTAAATTTTGTATACAGTGCACTAACCTCTTAAAATGCAGATAACATTCAAACACTTCGGGGAAAAATTATGTTCATTTATTTATTTAAGTAAAAGTATATTTTGTACCATTCTCCCAATGACCTTTGAGCTTGTAAAACTTCAATTTCATTTTTCTGTGTGTGCTGCATAATTATTCACTAAATATCCTACCAGGGATTAGAAATTAAGGACTGGTCACCTTTATGCTCCATTGAATTGACAGATATTTTATTATAGTTGCTGTATTCTTTTTCCTACTGATTCTTTAAAAATGTTATTGTTTTATTGGGTTTTATATATTTATCTACATAACCTAGTGAAGAGTTATACTTTCCAAAACAATCAGCTTTGATTTCAATTTCCCAGAGTATCTGTGATTTTTTTCTGACAAATATACTATGTATCATGATGCATATTATAACTTTTGTCTAATGTATTTTGTAAGTACATATCAATATATTTTTCAGGAAACATTATTTTTATAACACAACCACTTATTTTGAAATTCTGTGTTGACTGAATATCATAACATACTCAATATCAAAGAAATGTATGCTATGTCTGCTCAACTTTGAAACTGAAAAAAAAACTAACTTCATTTATTTTTATCAATCTGTATTTTACTTATAGAAGACACACATAATCATTGAATGATACTTTTAATTTATATTTCATAACATAAAACAAATAAAAAATAACTTGTTTAAAAAGCAACCCACATCAAGGTCAGTTACATTCCAGGGCAAGGCTTTTTTTTTAAATAAACACTACAATTATATTAAATTTCCTTCTTTAGAATAACAGAAACAAAAAAAGGCTAACAGATTTTAAATGTAAATTGTAACTCATTCAGAAAAAGTAAACACACAGGCACAAGTTTGAAATTTATTAGCAATGTCTAAACCAGAGTCTCCAATGCCACCAACTTAAAATACCATTAGAGAATAATTTTTACTTTATAGTTATATTTAAAAAGAGGAAATCATTATTCATCCCTATGTTTTTGAGGAACATATTTTTACAAAAGTCATCATTGTTTTATGGTGAACACTACCTAAACACTTTTGAGTTCTAAGGAAAAATGACTTTCATTGTGACATGTTCTTATCTGCATATAATATAACTTGGTCACATTAATCTTCCCTATTTCTCTCTCTCATAATCTCTCAATACTCCCCCAGTACCATTCATTTTCTCAAAAAATTCCCCATTTTCTTCAATAGCCTCTTAATTTTAACATTCCACATTTTAGAGAAGACATATGACATTTATCTTTTAAGGTATTAATTCTTCTCATTAACATTTTAACCCCCAATTCCATCTATTTCCTGCAAGAACTATATTATTCCATGTTATATCTAATATTCTACTGTGCATCCTTGCTTACCTTGATGGGTACTTAGGCTGATAATTCTCTAATGTGGATGTGAGAAATAATTCTGTAATGTATGTGTGAGTATGAATGGTTCTTATCATTTGATGCTTTTGATTCATTTAGGTATATATGTAGAAGAGGTATAGCCAGATCTTATAGTAGTTTTATTTTTAGCTGTTATATTTTGAAAATTTCATACATGCATATAATTCATTCCTGACAAGACAGTATGGCTGAAGATTCCATAAACCTTGGCTGCAAGATATTGAGAAGTTAAGCTGGAACTGAGTTTGAAAATCTAGTGGCTAGCTGGGAAAGAAAAGTCATCAGTGGTATAAATTACCTGTGAATCTACAAACTTCAATATAGTTTGTGACCATCGGCACAGTAGTAGTTATGACAACTCTAGGTATAACCAACCAATCTCTAGTTAGATTTGAGGACTAATCCATAGGAAAGACCCTGTGTTATTATTATAATCCCAGTCTAAAGCTCATAGTTGATGCAGTCATAGGTGCAAGGTGGGAACTTACTTGGTAGTTGGTAGATTAACTTGATGTAGTTTTAAAATGGCTTCTAGATTGCTATGTTTATATTCAGAGTCAAAGTTATTTCTCACCATTAATTAGAGAATAATCTCTACAGTGAGTATCAATGAGTGTATAGACTCAAGATTGCTCAAAGTGGTGAGAATAAATGATGGTACAATGTTCAATTGTAAACAAGTCATTTATGACACACCCTTTCAAGCTCAGAAATGTTTGGAGAATAATGAGTAGAGTAAAACAGAAGATAAGGAGAATGACTTCAAAATGCCTTCTTATGGCCACAGCCCAAGCATTGCACTCATAAACTTATGACAGATACATCAGGCCTGTTAGACTTATGTAAAGGGCTTCGAATTCATTAATAGTCACAAACAAACAATCTATGTTATGTATCAAGGACCTATCCTTGGTAGGTCCTAAGTTCTCATTTATATCATTGCAATACTGTAAGTTTTCCAACATATTTTTTCAGCTTCCCATACATAATATATAGAATTGGTAAATATTCTCATTTGGAGCACTATACTGGCTTCTCTGAGCTTGGCTCCCATATTTCTCAAGCTCATGTTACTTTCTCCTTTTTAACACTGTCTCACTGTTCACATCTACAAAACACTCCCATACCTAAGGCTAAGAACACATTGTAAAAGAAAGGCATAAAGACTGTAAAAGACAGAAGATCGGGGAGATTTTTTGGTGCTATGATATGTTTTAGTAATACCAGAAACTAAAACCATAAAGTCTCACCAACATGACTTCCCAAACACAAGCTGCACAGGATGACACCAATGAACAGGCTAAATAGGACGATAACAAGTCAATGAGGCTTCAGCCCAATACTTAGAACTATGGACAACTGAGAATAGCTAGATCAGTGGAAGAGATGGTCTTTACCATGGAAGATCCCACTAATTGGTTGTGCAGTACTCAGCAGTCAGTCCTGAAAACATACATACAGGTAGCATTATATAGACTGTATAGGTTATATTTAGAAACGTATATGTATATATAGATACATATATACATGCAATGACAATTAGTATAAAAAGAGGCCGTGAATTTGAAAGATAGCAGGGACTGATATCAGGAGAGTCTAGGGGAAGAAAAGGGAGAGGAGAAATGTCATTAATTATAATCTCAAAAATAAAATAAGTAAATAAAATTAAAAAAAAGAATATTTGTCATTGATTTCAAAGTGACTTAAGATGCCCATCAGTTATTAAATAAATATTGTGTGGTAGAAAAAAATTCTGATATATATCTAGATTTTTGGTCCTATAGAAGGCAGATGGGTCTTGAAATTGAACATCTAGGAAATCTCTTTTTACAGTACATATAAGCATGGAACATATTGAGATAAAGTAGAATGATAGTACATTCTTACCACTTGAGATAGCAAACAGATAAAGCAGTTATATATTGCAGTAGACTGATTCTGATGATGATGTGTTTTATTTATAATATCCATTAACAATGTTAAATTAGACACTCAAAACAATTACTGGAATTATGTTGCGCACTGGGGAAGACTTTATGCAATATATCTATCCATTTCTTGGTCAATGATCTTGGCACAATAACTTACTATTGATTTTTATTTCCACTCACATAAATTTATTTCATAAACGTGTAAAGTATTGATTTTTGTATAAATAGTTTTCAAGGCAGATCATGCATTAAGCAATCTGAGATAATATTTTGTTAAATATTTTCAGTACATGATGTTATATGGTATTTTATTTCATAGAATAGTTTTTAGCATTATGTATTTATAAATAATTAAATAATTTCTTCATCGATTAATTTGTTTATGTTTTTGTAACTGTCATTACATTGCATTCAACTTTTTATTCCTGGTTTTTACACTTTCAAAACAAAGTCTTAAAGGTACTTTTCCATCTAAATAAATACCTACAGGAAGAATTGGGAGATGGATCAGAGTAAAGTACTTGCCATATCAGCATGAAGACCAGAGTTTTATGGGAAGACTCCCTGAAATCATGCTGTTTCTGCTAATGTATCTCAAGAAGTTTGAAATCCTGTTTAACATCATTGACACTATGAATAATAGTGATAATCATAATAATAATCATTATTGTATATTTATTAATTATTGAAATTTTATTATTCGATAATAGTCTATTCTAAGAATACTCCGATATGAACAGTAATTTCCCAATACTATAGATAAAATCCCAAAACACCATGTCATAATAAAAAAACTTTAAGTAACATCATCAGAATTCAAACTTTTATCTCTTATTGAAAATCAGATTATAGACTCTGAAAGAGAAGAAGTTATTGTTTCTTAGAGCCTGCCTCTCTACTCATCCAGAAACTCTTCTTCTCTTTATGCTAAGGAACTTACAGAATTCTCAATGGGTTCTATTTCTTGAATTTGAATGATTGTGATCTACAAAGTCAGTGATTGTGAATTGTGCATTGTGAGTTATGTTTTGTCTGAATATTACTGCCTAGAACTGAACGTTGAAGTTGCACTAGAAAGAAATAATGAACTGAATTTCCACATAAAACTCTATTCATGAATATTTCTAGAAGTGTTTTGTAATTGATTAACAGTATTCGTCTCAGTCAAGCATTACTAAAGGTAGAATATGCTGAAAGAATTGGTGTATGCACTTAAGCAATGTGCTATGGTTGGATCAACTTTCCTTCTCCAGAACCCATTTTATTCCAGCTCATGAAGTGTTTTTTATAACCACAATAATTTTTAATTAAAAAATGAGCAGTTGATCTTACTCATACAAACATCTTGTCACTATTTCTAATAGATTGGTACTTACAAACTACATCAGGAGGATTTTAAATGTTTTTGATATTGAATGTTAGACATCTACAAATGTGCCTATCAGACGTGAAGTTCAAATAGAATCAACTCTGCAGAGTGCAAAATAAGAATGATGACCTACAAATTGTTCTGAAAGAGACAGGAGACTCCTGGAGTGACATAGCTTCAGAAACCCAGGGTGCAGTAGGTAGGAGCCTTGAGAGTCCCTGTGAAAACTGATTTCATCAGAATGTAGTGCTTTCAAAGCTTACCCGTAAATTCTAAGAGAACATGTACTGTCATCTAAAGGCAAACAAATTACTCTTCATGAGTTTTCTAATTATTTCAAGTGACATAGAGATACTTGTGTTATTTTGCCGTAGGAATGAGGTAGATTCTCCATTTCTTTTAACTTCATGAATAATGAACATGCATCTTATTATTTCTAGAGGTAAAGTAACATGTTAGAAGCTAGCCTGATTTAACTAATTGCTATGTTCTCTGGAATGCAGTATAAGCTGATTCACATGTAGAAGTCAATACAAATAAATTATACAGTGCAAATCCAATAAATAAATAAAATACCTGAACAACATGTAAGTATTTAATTTGACCTTTGGCAGGGTACTTAACATTTTGTTCTGCAGTGTTTAAGGAGTTTTTAAATCACCACGAGAAAATTGATTCAGCTACTTTTTGCTCATATCTGACACATATGTTACAGAAAACCCAGAATGTTCTTGAATTAAATAGACAGTACTCCTTTTTTTCTGCTTTAAGTTTCTTTGGTATTAATTTTCCATATATTATTATATGATCATTTGTAAGTTTTACTATTCTGGTAATATTTGTCTTTGATACATTTCTTTTAAAGTCTTTATTTCCTGGTATTTTGGACAAAAAAAAAGTTTTAAAAGAAGGAAAAGAGATAAAAGTCTTCCTGTAACTGTCTACAAATTTATATAACAGAAATACTGCCTATATACTGCACAGAAGTTTTCCATTTACCTGTAGCACAAGAAAAATTTCTGTCCTATGCTAAAACATTACATACTGCCAATAGCACAATTATATATACTTTTATAGTTCATTACCCAAACCATCTCTCTCCCTGAGAAATCCAGAAATTTAACTATGCCTCATTGATTCACAGTAGATATGTCAGTCTGGATGGAGCTTTTTTTTTTTTTTTTAAGAAAATTTATATTGCAGAATTAAAAACAACCACATGGATTTACATATGTAGCACACTATGATATTGTCTGTATGACACTGCACCAGAGCTTCTGTCAGCCTAATAGATGTTATTATATTTGTTTCAAGATGTTTCTAAAGTGAAGTATAGAAACTGAGCACATTGTAGAACAATTGCCCTTCCTCAGAGCCATGTTTATTCAAGTCTTTAGAGTGTTAAGCAAACAAAAATCTGTAAATTCCCTAAAACCTCTTTTCTCTGTGTGACCTTGTTTCTAAGTGGAGAATATAGTTTATTATAACATAGTAGCTATTAATACAGGATAGAATCACATTAACTCAACAATAGATTCTCTGTACAGTCTCTCTAAAGTCTCTGATACATACAAGGACAACAAGACGGTTATTGTTGTTATGGTTATTATGACAGGGACATTACTCAATTGCAAACAAAAAGAATACTTCATTTTCTTCAGTAACTTTCACGGCTGTGTCTATCATGGCTCTTTTAAAAATATAAAACTTCACTAATCTTTTTTTGTATACAACCCATAAATGTTATGATTGATCAGTCAAATTACAATATTGCATAAATACTATAAATTATAATTATAAATTAGTTGTGGAAATCATTAATACATTTCTATGTGTGTGGGAGTTTCAGTTGCTTTAATAAAACTTTATCATATGGTACCTCCTGGTACTAGTTACCAAAACCACTTTTACAGTCTTAGCATAGCAAATGAATATATTCAAGGCAGAATGTCAAGTTTGACTGAAACAGTACATCCAAAAATTCTAAATTCAATGACCTCCACAAATGTTTAAATGTAAAGAAAGGATTTTAAGAAAACTAATTGCATAAAAGTCTATGTTACTTTTATATAGGCAAGGTATACTTTCATCTAAAAATATTGGAATATGTCAATTTCACATAGTTATAGGATTTTTGAAGATATATTCCTTTAGCTATAACATGTTTAGCAATATTTAGCTCCAACAAGCTTGCTTACCACTTCTTCTTTTCCCTCACCAAAAGATTTGATTCTGCTAATATGTGGATGATTTTATTCATTTAATGCTATAAGTCGGCTAATGTAATTACTGATGTAGTAAACATGGATGCACAAGTGTCCCTGTATTATGTTGGCTTGAGATCTTCAGGAATATATTCAAGAGTATGACTGGATCATACTAAATATATTTTCACTATTTTTAAAGTAGTGTTCATTTTTATTTCTATAATAGCTAGAATAGAATTCATTTCTCTCAGGACAATATAATGGCCCCCATTTCCTGTGCCTCTATGAGCATTTCCTCTATTTTTCCGATTGGCGGTCATTCCAATTGAGCATTGCAGTGGTTGTGATTTTCATTTCTTTGAGAGCTAAGATATCAAACATCAGTAAGTTTTTGTCTTAGTCAGTGGTCTAGTGCCACCAAGAGACACCTGATCATGACAATTCTTGTAAAGAAAAGCATTTAATTGAGGCTTGCTTATAGTTTCAGAGGTGTAGTCCATTGTCATCATGGAAAGCATAGGGGCAGGGAAGCAGCCATGTGCTGGAGAAATAGCTGAGCTTTCTATATCCAAATCCTTAGGCTAAAGAGAGAGAAGGTGGGGAACCACCTCCACACCTCCTAATCCTTTCAAATAAACCAGGTTACTCCCTGGTGACTAAGCATTAAAATCTCTGAGCCAAGAGGAGGACATTCTTATTCAAACCACCACAGTGTTCATTTGTATTTCATTCTCTCTTAACTATTAATTATGATTGGTTAATTTCTTGATTGGACTGATTTTCTTTAAATTTAGATTTTTGAGAACTTTATATAGTCTAGAGATTAATCTTCTGTCAAATATATGGCTAGCAACTTTTTCTTCTGATCTGTAGAGTGACTCATCATTGGATGACCTGCTTCCTTTGTGCAGCAGCATTTAATATCACACAGTTCCATTTGTTTTGTTTGGTTTCTTTTGGTTTAGTTTGGTTTTTGGTTTTATTTCTCTATATATTGGAAATATTTACAGACTGTCTTCACCCCACTTTTGTCTCTATGTGTTTTCTGTATTTCCTCCTAACAGTTTTAAGATTTTAAGTTGCATTAAACCTTTAATCCATTTCAACTGATTTTCATACAGCATGAGATACATAGATCTAGTTTTATTCCTATAGAAGGAAAACCAGGGTCCCAGGACCATTTGTAGTAGAGGCTGTTTTAACTTCTATATTTGATTTCACTTTTTTTTTGTAAAACATGTGCCTACATGTCCATCAATTGATAGATGAATAATACAAATGTGTCACATTTATACAGCTGAATGTTATCCAGATATTATGAAAAATGAAATTGCAGAAATTTGGTGGTAAATGAATGGATCTGGAAGTAACACAGACTCAGAAAGACAAACATTATATGCTTTTTCTCATTATTGGATGTTACTTTTGAATCTTTAGATATATCTCATTTGGAATGCCCACAGAGGTCAGGAAATTAATAAGGGAAAATGTAGAGTGTGGCTTTCAAAAGCAGGAAGATAAAATGTAGTCTTAAAAAGGGAGACAGAAGAAGGGAACAAGGAGTGTTGAATAAGGTAGGAGATGTGGATATTGTTTGCCAGTAGGGCTTTTACCAATTCTTTCTCTCTCTTTATCTGTCATCTGTTAGTTAGTCTGGTACTGATCTTCCACTGAAAGCAGAGTGTCTTCAAGATTCTTTGTCTTAAGCTTTGATTCCAATTCTCTGCAACTTCACTTGCTCCCACTGGGATCAACAATCTATGATTGGGACTGAGCTTTCCAGGAAACATGTAGTCTTTTGCTACTAAAACTTGAGGTTTACTCAATGGCCTTTTTTGTGGAATGATTGCTCTCCCATTGACCCTAGTCCATATCTTGTGGATTCTAGCAGTTGCAGCATGAGTGTCTTCCACCATCTTCCCTATAAGATATAAACCTCTGATATAGTAGATCTGTCTTCACCCAAAACTCATTGAGAAATTTTCCAAATAATTTTTGGGAGTTTTTTTTTAATTCAGAAAGATGGAATTCAGAAATCTGATAATTATGAAAATTGTATCCAAAATTTTAATTTAATTAATCAGTTATATTATCAAAATTGGCTTAATATCTTTTAACACTGAATTCTTTCTGTGTACTCTGGGGTTCTTAATTGTATATTGTGTTCTCCATCATAATATCTTCAAAAATCATTTTTTTAACACAAATATCTTAATGCTGTTCAACAAGAGAATTTTAATTTCAAATTATTAGACAGAGATTACAACAGTTTCTATGCTATGTATTTCTTTATTTTTGTTTGAAATTTTAGTGTTTACCTATCATTTGAACTTCTGTTAATTGTTTTCAAAGTTCAGATTTCTGAATAATTTCATTTGGATACCAACACAATTAATATGTTTTGTTTTTAAATTGATTAAAAAATATAAAGTCTATTCAATTTAATTTAAACTAAAACCTATTTAAATCTAATTTATTTAAAAACTATTAAATGAGCTCACTAGAATATCATGGGAATATGAAACATTGGTATGCTCAAACAGAAAACAAAAACAAACAGAAACCTAATTTCCCTTGAAGGAAATTAGTACTTTATGCAATTTCAGGTCTTGGTAATCAAGGAAGCTCACTAATCAGTAGATTGCAACAAGCTAAAATAGGACTCTTTTACAGCTGTCAGTGCCAAATTACCTCTATCAAGATCATAATAAAAGATACAGAAAGTTCTCAGTAGTAGGCTAATTACCTTTCCCAGTATGAGCTGGTACAGTTCTCATTGGAAACAATTAAGATTAAAAATGTTCATTTGTAAGTTCTTGTTTCTAATCACATATGTGTAATATAATGAAATGCACAATATCTGGAGCTTTAGGACAAATGATCTCTCTATATTAGATTATTCATGAGGTTTTATGTCATTTACATTATTATATATTATATGCTAAAGATATAAAGATTAATACAGGAACAGGTATGTATCAAGTGCATGTATGGAAATATCTGTTTGTGTAAAAACATGCATTTATGAGAAACAGAAATATATGTAGGGTATAAATGTTTTTCTAGAAGTAGAAAGTATCATAAGCATCATATTGAAATATTTAGATAACATAAAATCTTTAAATTTTAGTAAACTAATGTCTTCAGGGAGAATTAGTCATTTGATTTCCTTATATTGTCCATTTGCAAGTTCCTCTTTACTAGTGCTTGTTCTTTCTATGGAACTTTTTCATTTCTTTGGTTTTAAGCTTACATTAAATTTGAGAACCATCCCTAACAGTTTCGTATATTTCTACTGAGTGCTGTCTGATTTTAAAACCAATCACCAGTGATCTTAGGAATGAGATGGTGGTAAAAGCTCCATCTCAAATCTCTTTCCTATTAACCTTTTGGTTAGTGCCTTGACTTGTTTGAGATGAAAGCAAATGTGAGGACATTCTTGTAATTTTAATTAGTGTCACAGCTTTACTCTATGAATCACAAACAAAATACTGCTTGAAGTGTTAAACATGTCATGAATGATTTTTTTATAAGGAAAATTAGAGTCTGAGACAAATGGCAACTAAAGCTTTGTCAACTCCTCTGTGCTCTTGGGAACAGTGATTAGAGTCTTTTCCTGTGCTAGTTTCATCACCAGTATAATATTATGTAACATAATAAAACGCAGATGGATATTTTGTGAATATTCTCAGACATGAGGAGACACAGGATGTGATGGTATCAGAACCCAGCCTGTTTAGATAGCACAAGTAAATGCAGATGCAAACTGATCATTTTCTAGAAATGACTGCTTTCTTGTTTCCTTTCTCCTCCCCCCTTATAATTGGCATAGAAGTTGGCACATTATTACTGCTTTAATATAGAGTTGTGCAGGCTTACTGTCTAGAAATTATGTATGCAGTCTCAATTCATTTTGTAAAACATCTGTGTTCGTGTGATATACAAAGAATTTACAGTTAGTCCTAATCCACCCAGAGCAAACCTCAAATAAAATGATTATTTTCCCTCACCACATCACCTACCATTAATTTTATTAATGAGTTCAGTCTTCAAATAACACAAAGTCCTTGGGTAATGACGAAGGACAATTCCTCTGTGAGCTGGACATTTAAAATATTTTTGAAAGGTCGAGCTAGTTTTACACATTAAATTATTCCTATTTAGCTGTTTTGATCTTCAACTGTTCATACTGCTGTTTGTCCTAGTGCAGAGTAAATTCTTTATTGAAAAGAAAGAAAATGAAATTCTGCCAGTCACTGCCAGGGGTCAATATTAAAAGCATTTTTTTTCTTTTAAAGTTTGGTTGATACTGTTAACTATACACAATTTTAGTAAATGCTAACAAGCAGTACTTTATCCATTGCTCTTAAGACACATACTACTTTTGCATGACAATTTCTATTGTTATAGTATTTGAATTTCAGCCACTAAGTAACATTTCTAAGCGTTTAAGTCTACAGAGTGACACATTCAATGCTATATTTCATAGAAGATTACATATTCCCAGCCTCCCAAATACATTGAAAATAGATGGATGGGATACCTCTGTTGGGTATATACAGCAGTCTTTGGCATGCCTGTGAGATGATCTTTATCATTTAAACTGAGATGGGGAGCCTTGCACTATAGCAGTTAGCTACCATGTTGTATCCTCAATTTCAAGAAGCAGAAAGGAAGGCTAGAAAGAAAGAAAGAAAAGAAAAGAAAAGAAAAGAAAAGAAAAGAAAAGAAAAGAAAAGAAAAGAAAAGAAAAGAAAAGAAAAGAAAAGAAAAGAAAAGAAAAGAAAAGAAAAGAAAAGAAAAGAAAAGAAAAGAAAAGGAAAGGAAAGGAAAGAAAAGGAAAGGAAAGAAAAGAAAAAAGAAAAAGAAAGAAAAAAGGAACGAAATCTTCATTTTCATTGTAGGAAGCCTTAATAGAGAGAAAGAAAGGAAGAAATATTCAGAGCCCTTTTTGGCTATCAGAAGCTTGGAGAACAGGAACTGATAGTGAGCTGAACTAGAGTCTCAGCTCAATATCATAGAATCCAGTTTCTCCAAAGGATGCTCCTCTCAGCAATAACCAACCAGCCAACAAAACAACCCACCAATGACAAATCAACAAACCAATCAACTAACCCAGGCTCCTAGGTCCTCAACCCTTATACACTCTCTAATTAAAATTTCTGAGAAGTGCAAGTGGCAGGCAATCACAAAGACAAGCTCTATGTCCAAAACAGCTGCACCTCACCTAACCAAATTATAGCCACTGGCAATGAATAGTTCAAATCAAACTCATTATTATCAAACACCTGGGATAGGAACAAAAATCATAGTCCAAATGCCAGTTTGTGTTTTTAAAGAAGCCAAAATAACAAAACTCCTTCCAAGTACCCTGCTACATTGCATACTTGGTATATCCATTCAAACACTGGGATCCTGGACTGTGTAAAAAAAAAAAAAAATTGAACCAAGAAGCTTGTTCTTATCTTCTCATTGTGAACATAATATGACCAGATGCTTCCAGCTCTTGCTGCTTTTGACTTCTCCACCATGAGGTGTTGTACACTGAACAGTGAGCTAACATAACCCTTTCTATTTTATCACAGCAACTGGAAAAGAAACTAAGAAAACACTTTTAATACTTAAATTTTCACACGACATGTTTGTAGACATGAAGCCATATGACGTTATTGTCATCATTTTAAGATTCTGAATGGAATTTCTATGGCTAGACATAGGAGAGAAAGCAACAGATTTTTTAATCTTTTTAAAGATATTTTATAAACAGTGTATTTTCTACCAAAACTTTTCTTTTAACCAAATTTATTCTTCTAGTTCTTTATTTCTACAGTACTGTGATATATTCATGCAGTTTGAGGTAGAAGTGAAAAAATATCTTCTTAAATTGCTTCTTCTTGCTCCCACCCCCAGTAAACTGGGTTACATTTCATTTCTTAAAAGTGTGTGATGAATAGGAAAGAGACTCATTTACACTTGTATAGCACCTTAGAAAAAGCATAGAGCAGGTTGAAAGCTGTGATGACACCTTTTTTAGCAGTAATAAACTCAGGATTACATCAGACTTTTACAACAGTTCATAGAAAAAAGAGAGAATTGCTTCACAATCAGAGAGATAATGCCCCATTCCTATAAGTAGCTATATAGTACCAATCACAGGACCAGTTTCTCTTTAACAAGAGATCTAATGACTTCTTTCAAGGAGTTACTTAATCTGTAGAACAGGACAATAAAGAGACTGAACTTTACTCTGCATTATTCTGAAGAAAAAAAATGTTAGTGTCATGGAGCCTGGGCAAGGATGTAGAGGAATATTTAGGTAAAGGGTGATAGTGAAATTAAGAATTTTAAACCAGGTAGGTGTGATGTGTAGAGGAATATTTAATCTTTTAATCCATCAACATGGTTGTTCTAGGGTAGAAAAAATGTTGGTACATACCCTTAATCCCAGTAGTGGTGGCACTCACCTTTAGTCCAGAGTATTCAGTAGGTAGTGATGGTGCATGCCTTTGATTTCACCACTTGGCAGAGAGGTAACGGAGCATGTACACAGGAAATACAGAGCTCAGAAGGAGTCAGTTTCAAACAGGAAGTTACTTCTGACATGAGTCAGATTGGAAAGGTAGGCAAAGTGACAAGGAAGAGGAAGAGTTGTCAGGGTAAGTAGGAGTGAGGACATACCCAATTCTCATGAGGTAAAAGCAGGCTCTCAGCTCAGAGAGTCAGGATAAAGGGCAGAGAAGAGACAAGACACAGAAATAATGATGTGGTCTGACTGAGGATAAAGCAGAGAAGCAGAGAGCCTGATTTAGGCAGTATGGAGCAGCAAGAGTTCAAAGAAGACACAGAGGCAAAGAGAGGAGTCTGAGCAGAGACTCAGAGTCGGCTCAGCAGAAAAAGTCAGTATCAGATGGGAAGGGTGAATCAGTTTGAAGCAGAGCAGAGTGATTCAGTCAGAGACGTTGCTGGATTTGACCAGAGTCTGCCAAAGTCTGAAGAGTTTGGTTAGAAACAGTCATTCAGCTTTGAAGGTCAGTTTTTAATTAATTAATTAACTGATTAATTTACCTATTTTTACATTTCACTTCTCTCATACAATTTATAGAGTACATCCTGGCCACCCTCCTCCCCTACCTAAACTGGCCAGCTCTTCCCATCTCCCCCAGATCTTCCCCCATCATCACCCACAAACATCATCCAATTCACCCCAGAAAAGAAGTGTCCCTCCAGGGTCACGGCAAAATTAGGGCATGACATAGCAGGATGGAACAAGGCCAGGCACCGATCCCCATATCAAGGGTGAGCCAGGAAGCCAGGCAGGAGAAAAAGGGTCTCAAAGGCTAGTAAAATGCTCACAGTTTGAACCAGTCATCTTGGAGTAAGAACAGCGAGTGAGTTAAGTTGAACCAGAAGATTCAGTTGAGGTCAGTACAGCTCAGAGTTCAGAAGCAGCTGGTCAAACTGGCTCAGTCATCTGTGAGCCTCAGAGATTTAAACCTTTTGAATTGTATAGATAGAGGCTGAAGTTGAAGCCTTCCAGTTCTGTCTAAATGTTTTACATTGTATGGAGGCCAAAATGTTCCAGGGCTCCAGGACTAGGACCAGAGATTGAGTTAACCAAAGAATAAAAAGTCTTTGAACCTGAATCAATGTTTACACCTATACAAAGAGACCAAGTATATGTTGCTATATAATGTGATCTTTACTCAATATTCTACTCAAACTTTTCACCCTGACTTCAGTTCCAACTCAAGGATTTCCTATAAAATTTCATAATTTCTGCAACCAAAACAAAAAAGAAGAATTTATTTCAGAAATCAATTGCCATAATTCAAGTGGAGACTAGAAAGATCAACAAGCAATATGTGGCTATATATCACTTACTCTCAGACCACTCTCGCTCCATCAAGGCTATGCCTTCTAATATATGTATGGAGATATTTGAGACCTCAATAGATTTATAAATTGTTGTATTT
This sequence comes from Cricetomys ansorgei, assembly GCA_026225945.1. Taxonomy (NCBI): domain Eukaryota; kingdom Metazoa; phylum Chordata; class Mammalia; order Rodentia; family Nesomyidae; genus Cricetomys; species Cricetomys ansorgei. The sequence goes on from JAMJFZ010000199.1 coordinate 23,104,193, forward strand.
TGATACATTTATATGTTTCAGTTGCAGGGGATTAAAAATTGAGCCCATAGTCGGTATTTATAAACATTTTAAAACAAGTTAGAATGATTCCAAGATAGATATTTTAAAACATTAATTATTAGACATTGAATTAGACTGGAGTCTCCAAAGAAACCAATTCATAGACTATCATATAGACTTAATAATATTTGTCAAACATATTGGCTAATGAAATCACAGAAATGGGCTAATTCCATGATCAGTCAGAATGCTAAAAACTGGAGGAAGCTGATGATATAATTCAAATATTTGGACCCCAAATCAGCAGAAGTATATCTAAATGTAATATTTGGTGGACTCAAGCATAAACAGACACAATGCTTCACTAAGAATCTATATTTAGAAAAATGAAAGAACAATACTTCACAACTCCATTTCTTCAGGCTAGAGGAACTTCCTGTACCATAGGAGTGTCATCAAATTTTCTGCATTATAGCATTCAGCTGATTGTAGGGGTCTAGCCACATCATGGTGGGCAATTTTTATTCAGTTGATCTATTACAATTTAAATTTCAAATAGGCAGATTTAATGCCTACCAGATTCATGAGGATTCTAATCTTACATATTGTTTTTTTTTTCTTCTGATAGCATCAAATACTATTAAATTGAGTTTATAGCTTCACTACCTATATATGATTGAAGAATATTTATTTTGACCATTGTATTTACTTATTCTTAGTATCAGAATCATCATCAGCTAAGTCATAATATTTCTTTTCTTTGCAAATATCTTAGCTCGATTCTATTTTTATGATCAAACACTGATCAAAGTGCAACTTTATGGGAAATAATTTATTTGGTTTATATGTAAAATCACAGTAAATCATAACATGAAGTTGGGATAGGAACTCAAGTAAGACCACAGGAAGAAACTATGTAGAAAATATGCTCACTGTGCTTCAGCCTGCTTTCTTACATCACTCAGGACCATCTGAACAGGAATAGAATCATACTCAGTGAGCTTGGAATTGCCACATTAAACATCAAGCATTAGTCAAGAAAATGCCCCATAGATACTCCTTCCCACAGAGTAGTCTGAAGGTTTTTCCTCAGCTGAGTTTCTGTCTTTCAGGATGTGTCTACATTTGTATCAAGTTAACAAAATCTACTAGCCCAGAAAGTCTTATAAATTCAATTTTAACAAGTTTATTATAATTTTCCATATCAGCTATCTTTAAAATGTACAATTGTAAACAATTTTCACCTGTGTATACATCTGTGAAAACATTACCAGTGTTTAACAAGACCTGTCAGTTAATCTACTTTTCACCCAGATCTTCCTAATAATTTCTCATTAGTATTCTCTACCCATCTTTAAACAATTTTCAGGAAAACACTAATATAATTATGTTCACTTTATTTTAGCTTGTATTAAATAATAACTCCATAGGTTGAATCACTTATGGCATATATTTGTTTGGCCTCATTTATTCAGAGTAAGTATTTTGATATCATAACAATAACATTTCATTCAAGTGATGAATTATATTACATTGCATGCTTGTACCACAATGTACCTATTGACTGACTAACAAGTATTAGATTGTCATATTTCTTGAGTATTAAAAATAAAGCTGCTAACTGCATGTACTTATAAGTTGTCATTTATGTGCTTTTGTTTTTTATGATGTTGAATAAATCTATAGAAACTGAGTGTTTGAGGCCCAGGTGTGGATATATGGCTACTTCAAAAATCTCTATGCTATTATTTTTTTCTACAGCATTTTTCTAGTGAATGTTTGCTTGGCTTTTCATCTAAAAAGTCTAGTAACTACCTGTGTTTTCTAATAACTTTCAGCAAACCAAGAATAGAAGGCCCTTACTCCAAAATGATAGGTCACATTGAAAAACTTATAGTCTACATTAAGAATTCAGAATGCAATTAGAACAGATCAATGTATGAGGTAAAGTTCTATGAATTAGTGGTAACATCTAGCTATCTAGCTCAGGGACACCTGGACTCTGCATCTTAATTTTCAGCAATTGGGACTTACTTTCACAAAAAAAAAATTACAGAAGTAGTGGGTTATATATAAGGATATGTGTACATTTACATATATGCACGTAACAATAATTAATTTAAAGAGAGGTCATTCATTTAAAATGGAGCAGGGAGAAGTGTATGAGGGTTTGGAGGGAAAAAAGTGAACAGGGATATGATGTGATCATATTATAATCTAAAAGTGATAAAATATAGGTAAACATCACATCTAATAGCATAAGTCTATGATATAGTTAGGAATGAACCTGATTCAATATGAGAAATACCTACATTCTATTTTCTGAAAAGCCTTGAAAACTTCTTAAGATGGTTAAGAAAAATTAAAGAAGACATAAGTAAATGGAGAGATAAACTAAGTCTATGATTTTCTAGGGATTGAATGGTTTTAAGATGTAAATTTGTCCTAGGAGTTGAATGAAATTCCAACTGTAACTATTTTGACTAGAACTAGCAAACTGATTGTAAATTTCAAGGTGAAAATTCAAAGTACTATCAGGAGTCAAAACAATGTTGAAAATGAACAATAGAATGGGAAGATAAACATTTCACACTTCCAAGACATTTTATAAAGACAGAAAGAGAAGGGTTTACTTTGCTATTAAGCTGGGTTAAGAAATGGAATGAATGGAAATCATTGCAGTATGCATGAATGCATACATGTAGATAACAGAGTTTTAAAATATATGTGAAAATTATCACTAGAGGTATAATACTAATGTCATAGGTAGGGAGAGAGTCACTTGGTAAACTTTTGTTTACATCTCATATCAAACATGAGGTGAAATAAAATAGATTATAAACATCAGTGAGAAAGAACAAAATTAGCTCATTAAAAGTGGTTTAAAATACAAATAAATTATTCTTTATATTAAAATAAATAATAAAGTGAAACGTGTCCATTTCTTCAACATTAAAGAATAAATCAGGGATTGTTATGTATTATTATTTATGTATTTCTATTATGTATTTCATAACTGAATTATTCATGTATTAATAATAATTCATGAAAGACGATGTAGAGATGGGCACATATGCTATAGGTTAAGTCTTAGACAAGAAAGTGATGGAAGTCAGACTATTTTTTTAATAGGGTTGAATTTCAAATAAAAATGATTAACATCTAATCAATTTGCCTTCATATACCTGAGTTTAAGAGTGAGAGAGTTGGAGATTACTCTCATCACTGATATTTATGAAAACAAAGTTTATTTCTCAGCTTGGTGTCCTGGAGTTTTTGGAGACAAGATTTCTCTGTTATAACTTTGACTGTCCTGGAACTGACTCTGTAGACCAGGCTGGCCTTGAAGTCACATAGACAGACTGCTTCTGCCTCCCACATGCTGGGATTAAAGGCATGAGCCACCACTCCAAGCAATAAATTAGTTTTTAAGTTGATATAGATGTATGTAAGGTATATTAGCAAGAGTTGTTAATGTTTCTGTGCTATTATGGTTTGACTGTGAATGTGATCATTTGAAAATTGAAAACATTTGATATTTATTGTTTAACCTTGCTCAAATAATAAAGAGCATGTGCTCAATAGCTAATATGTTCTATGTGAATGAATATTTTTGGTCCATATTGTCTGGCAGTATTTTCGGGAAGAAGGTAAAAGCAATTTCATCAGATTCATAGTTGCTATGAAAAGGAAATCATAGAAATAGAGAAGTTAGGAAATTTCGCATTCTCAACAACTAAGCTGTGAAATTAAACTTCTGTATGTGATGTGGAGTGAAAGTCATATTTAAATGTAGTTTTTCATTGTCATTTATTTTTTAGAAAAAGTTTTACCACTGAGACAATTTTGAGGGTGGCATGAAGCCTGTAAATAATTAAGAAAATACATAATAATTTGAAAGTAAGAGTGATTGGAACATATAAGATAAACATTCTAGTGTAGACGTAATGCAGTTTCCTATTCCTGATGTGAATAAAAATTTCTTTCATTTTTCAACTCAATTAGCATCAGTGTCCATCATGCATATTATGGAGCCAAGTCAGATTCTAAGCTGGATTACTGGCATGTATTTGATCTTCAATTCTCCAGATTAGGAGAAAAGCTCAAATATTGCCTTCAATTGAGCATGTTCATTCTAAGGTTTCTTGCTGAAAATTAAACATGAATTTCCTTTTAATTTTAAACTAGTCAGCAACTATGGGATAAGATCATAACAAAAGTAGATATAGCTCATGCTTTTATCCTGATATTCCTTGTAAACTCTGTATACCCTTTGTGCAAGCTACTACAGACATTGTGAGTTTATTTGAGAAGTTTCCCATGTTTCCTGAAGACACTGAAATTATCCCTGAGCCTTGGGAGTGGGGTATGCAGTTTATATGTCCCATTTAGTCTGAGAATTCCATTGCTTTTTATTGTACCTTGGACAGCTGTAGGTCCATGTGCACTGTCTACTGCAAACAGAAGCTCCTCAGATGAGGGTTGAAAGTTGAATTGATCTATATATTTATGATAAGTCATTAGTAATCAGCTTAATACTATGTCTATTTAGCAGAATAATACTAGCATATGGTTTTTGTCTTGTGGAATGGGATTTAACTTCAATCAGAAAGTGTTTTTTTTTTTTTTTCCTGTGATGTTCTTACCATTTTCATATGAGTGGGCATGTCTAGCCCTGGTAGACATTGGAGAATATTTGGGCAGTCCAAATTGGTCTTTAGGTGTTTAAAATAAAAAATTTTTAAAAGGGCATGAATTGTGCATGTGTGTGTTAGGGTGGGGGTGGGAACACAAAAGGGTTGGTCTGAGAAGAATTTGGGGAAATGAGTAAAAATGGCCAAAGTATGTTGTATGAAACTCACAAAATAGTAATTAATATGTTTTGATAAAAACCTTTAGATATGTACAAGGGCAGGAGATAAAGATAATATATGGCACAAGCAAGTGAAATGTTATCCAACATTCTCTGTGGTTATGAGGCCACATAAAGATTGCAGACCATGTCTGTATTTTTACTGAGTAGGAAATTTTCAGTTAGAAACCATCATTCTTAAAGTTATAAGTGTGCACACATGATGAAATATGCATATTGCAAGGCTACAGAAGATCCGTGTTTTCCTTTCACATGTACAGTTCTCAGACACTGCTTTAAAAATACCAGACTTAGCATCATAACCAAATATGTTTATATCCTTACTATCACTCCAACATTATTCACTAGAGGGCGCAAACTGGATTATATGTATCCACAATTGTCAGCTGATGCTATATATTACAGGCATCTACAAAATATCAGTCCCCTGTAAAAGTAAATATATATAGATTCCTTTTCTCCCTTCAAGCTTCCATGAATAAGCCAGGGCCACTGTTTTAACATCAGCTGGGTTAATTCAGTCATCATCCTGTTGGTTGACCTAGTCTCAACACTGAGCAAATTGATGCTTCCTTAAGTATTTGGCTATAAACGAAGCAACAAGCATAGTATCCATTCACTTAGCTGTTTCATTTCTATTAATAGTCCACTGGAAAAATGTGCCACAGAGTCAAAAGTCAGGGAGATATATTCCATGAGAATGGAACTGTAAAGTTGTAAGGCAAGGGACTAGAGGATAGCAAAAGGCTGCTGATGCAATTGCCGGAGTGTAAATCTTACAGACTGATTTTAGTATATGCTATAATCAACTTCTCTGAATAGATACAAAATGAATTAGTACATTATACTGCCAATATCTCCCAACATGTCTCTCATGAATAGTTTGATTTTATTATTATTGAAATTTAATATCTTCATTTCTATTGCCACATATTGTTATGCTGGCAGGAACTAGAGGCCTTGAACATCTTTGGAAAGGGTTCTTCCATTGAATTTTATCTTCAGCAGAAGCTGAAGGAGATTTTTTTGTTTTGTTTTGTTTTGTTTTGAGACAGGGTTTCTCTGCTGTAACTCTGGCTGTTCTAGAAATCACATGTAGACCGGTCTGGCCTTGAACTCACTGAGGTCTGTCTGCTTCTGCCTTCAGAGTGCTAGAATTAAAGATGTGCACTACCACAGCCCAGTTCAGCTCCTGTTTTCTTGAGACGTGTTTTTGCTATGTAGCTCAGGCTGAGTGTGAACCCATTGTATAATCTATGGTTGTCTCAAATTTGTGGTGATTCTTTCTCATGATCCCCAGTGCTTATTTCTTTATACTACTTTTATAGTAAGAATTGATTTATAATATTTAATTTGAATCTTTCCTATTATATAACATACAGCAAAGTCACTATGATAACACCAAAGTCTTCTTTATTTAAAAAATTATGATTTTATGTGTATATCTGTGTGTTTGCATGATCTTTATTTGCACTACTTGTACTCAGGAATCCTCCGAGTCCAGAAGAAGGCATCAGATCTTCTGAAACTGAAGTTGCAGGCATTTGTCAGCCACAGCGTAAGGTGCTGGGAATGGAACTTGGGTCCTCTGTGAGTGTAGAAAATTCTATTAACCTCTGAGCTATATCATCAGACCTTATCAAATCTTCTTTTGCATAAGAAATTATTTTGCATATGAATGAAGGCTGAATATATGTCATAATTCAACATACACTATAGTTACAACTTCACAGTGAGGTATAATGGTGTGTACTTGAGAGGCTAAGGCAAGAGAACCAAGGCTGGGCTATGTAATACAAAGCAAATCAATGGTTGGGGGAAGAGACAGAGAGACAGACGACGATTATAATATTGTCAATAAAATTTAAACAATACTCAATTACAAGTTGTTGACTAGGTTCCAAATAAAGATTATCTTAAAAGCATAATATATAACAAAGACAACAGGAATTTAGCATCATTGTATGGCCAGATGAATAAAGAATGCTACTGGAATGTCTGGGAGTGCATTTAGAAGCTAGTTTTGCAGACTTGAGGAAAAGATATTGCCCTGGCTGAATTGCTGCTATAGGGAACAGGTGCTGGCATGAACAGCCCTGTTTGAAAAACTCAAGGAAGTTGCTGTTGAAGTAGGAAGGAACACACACTTTCCTTTAGCCTTGAAGCCTCCTGATACCATTATCTCTTGACAGAATAGAAATTAGATTTACTGGGTCCAATCTTTGTTTCATAAAAGGCAGCGATGAATTAGAAAGAGGAACAGAAGTCAGAATGCAGAGTTAATAACTTTGTAGGTGACACACTTCTGTTTCCTTCAGTTATCTTAATTTTTTTTCCTACTACTCTACCTTTCTACTGTCTTTTTAAAAAAAATATTTCTTCCTTTGTTTTCTTTTTGGTAATCATTTTGCCCCCTTTGCTTCCTTCCTTTCTGGTTACTATCCTTACAGATTTGTAAACACATGTCAACAGCAGAAAGAACTAGGCCACTTTCATTTTTTAAATGACCAGTGTGGAAAATTGTACCTATGAGAACTAGGGCTGTATGATTATTAAAATAAAATAACATGGTCCCAAGCCCATTTGCAGGTTCTTATTCACAGTATTCATTTTCACAATGATAGGGCTGGTGGCACTTCTGAGATTTGAACTCAGCTTTTTCAAACTCCAATTTTTAACTTTAACTTTTCTCTTTCTCTTAGCACTGTTAATTTGAATAATTTGGTATGACTAATTAAGTCAAAGCATCAGACACAACTACAGACTTTGTAAGCAAATTGATATCAGCCAACAAAAGCTACATAAACTTTACTCAATTATGGATAATAAATTGCAAAATAAAGAAAAGTATCAGTATTATTAAATGACATTATTTGGGAAGGAGTGTTTTAATTTGCTTAAAATATTGATATACTGAGAAATTTTAAGAATAAATGTGGAAAGATATTATCACATAGCTCAGCATATAGTTTAAAAGTTAATTGTATGCAGTAATAAAAACTTAAGATTTTTCAACTGCTTTTCATTAACAGCTGTATGGATGGTGATTTTAAAGGTACATTCTGTTACCTAATATTGCAATGATATCAACCCATGTGCTTCTTCATGATGAAGATAACAAAATTCAGAAATTATGAAGATAGAATAGTTACAATCACTCAAGATGGAAGACCAATTAGTTTGTTTTAATTATACTTGAAAACTCCAAAAGTCTGTGTCTAATTGATTTAGAGTACTTGCTGAACTTGGAGAGGAACCGGGCTCGATTCACAGCAACCACATCCTGGCTCACAAGCATCACTAAACTTTAGTTTCAGATGATCTAATGTCCTCTTCTGGCCTCTATAGATGTCAGATACAGGTGAACATGCATTCATGTGGGCAAACTATTCATACACAAAAAATAAGATAATTAAGTAGAAAATAATTAAATGTGCATTTTAGACTGTTTATCCTCTGCAATATGTATCAAGTTGTCACTTAAAATTCACAAGGCAAATGCCAAAGTGATGAAAAGTGCTTCATTATGATGGATCGCAGTACTGTTTGTCCAATAACTACCCTATATGGGAGTCATCAATGAGAGAAATTTAGGGTTAAAGACACATGGGGGTCAAGGAGAGAGAAAAAGAGAGTGAGGAGGAGATAATGAGGGGAGAGCAGAAATAAGAAGAGAGAAGGAGGGAAGAGAGAAGGAGGGAAGGGAGAAAGGGAGGAATCACCTTTACTATGCTGGATAGAGTAGAAAGAAAGCATGAAAATGAAAATTATAAAATTTAATCCCTCAGCCTCATTTTTATATATTAAATATGCTTTTCATCCTATCTTTTCTTATTAAATTTCTCCAATGCATAATGGATTTGAAAAATTACAATTTAGTTTTCTTTATCCATCTTAATAATTAATAGAGATTATATTCAAGTTGTAAGCAGCAAAAAAACAACTTTCATAGCTTCAATTTTTTGGGGGACAGTGGGTAATCATCATTGACAAATAAGGCTCTAAGAAACTATTAAGAGATCAATTCTGATACTGTATTTTTCCAGAATGTTCAACACAAGTTCTTTGGTCACTCTTTTGCCAGTTTCCCGATTCCCATGCTGTAATCTAGTTTTATACATGATGTTTGAACAAGAGTGATTTTTAACATACCTGGAATTTTGATACTGAATATTATAGGGAAATGAAGATGCTATAAGAACGTGTCTTAAACTCATAATATTTTCATGGGCACCTCGTTATATGTTTTCCTGTTTAAAGCTAACAATCGACAGAAAATCACTTCAAGCAGGACCTGTGACGAGTGAAAATATAAAAGACTTAAATTTTGCTAATGTATCCTAAATTGAAGATGTATTCCAACTCATTAGACTTGCAATGATTTGAACTCTAGTTGGGTGCTGTAGTTCTTATTTAGAGCTTATGATGAATTAAATTTATGTCACAATATCTAAATGCTGCAATGTACTCTCAATCCCCTTATCCCAGTACACAGAATAAATGTATTCCTATGTGCCACTGACTTTCTCCACTGTCCGCTTATATATCTTTGACTAATGGATTTCTTTGGGTGCTTCAGAAATATCAACCTGTTCATTGGAGAGTTCAGAAGCGCAAGTGTTAGTAACCACCATAGCAACTAACAACCAATGAGCTGCAATGATGGTGAAATAACCAACTCATGTTCTTACTCATCAGGCACCCAATGTTGAGATACTATTAATGCCACATATTGAACCTTAGTAACTTATGTTTGCCAACTCTTGATGGGATACGTTGTGAATCCTGTTTCCTTTATCTTGCTACCATTTTCTTTCCACATTTCTAGATTGTTACCAAAATAAATTCTTAGCAAAAAGATAAGCTATTTTAGAGACTACTTTTCTCCAAGAGCAAATGTGAAGACACCATTGTCACATAATATATTACCAGAGTGTTTGTCTACCAAACGCCTAACTAGCAGTCACATAAATTATATTCTCTAAAATGAAAATAATATACACATAATCTAAGACATATTATCTAGTGATCTAGTGAATAATGATTAACAGCTACTTGTGTCTTCAGAGTGACTATCAGAGCTAGACACAAGAGGTCAAATAATGAAAATTTGAAATGGCAATAATTAGAATCTTGAAAATGATTCTTTTTAATGGATCCAGAAATGACTTCATCTCATAGTCTGCTTTCCATTAAGGGCACCAAAGGGCCTTTGAGGTCACATAGCCATCTGTATATCTAGAGATCATGTACTTTGAGGTATATCTTCAATGGATGTGTTACATTTACATAGTATATGAAGGGTAGCTCTCTGCAGTGAAGGCAAAGGTGAGTTTGTTATGAATAGAATGGAAAATTGGTTGCCAGAGAGATCAGGAACATACTTTGAATTTTCTGGGTTTAGCTTCTAGTAAATCTGCTTTTGTTATTTGACCCTTGTCCACAGGCTAAATTCTGCCCACTGTTCAGGATCAAAGATGTTTCTAGTCTGGACAAATTTAGAAAACGTTATTTCCCCTGCCAGGGTGATTAGTATGAAAGCAGACTTGATGTGAATCTTCTGTCAAAGGATAGCTTGATTCTGTCACATTGCTGTGATCCACCCCAGGTAGTGCGCTAAGGCTGCTCTTCTAGTTACTAATGACTGCTAGCTACTTAAAGTCCCATGCTCTCCAACCAGTTCTCATTCATAGATATGCCCATAGTAACTGTCCATTCTATTTTTGAAACTGTGAGATGCATGAATACTGGGTTTCTATGCACTGGCCCAGGGCCTGCTTGATGCCTGGACATCTGCCGTATGCCCCGGAGCCTGCAGGATTCCCTGGTGCCTGTGGGATGTCCTGGGTCCTGCAGGCTGCCCAGGTGCCTAAGGGAGGCCCTGGTGCCTGTGGGACATCCAGGTGCCTGTAGGATGTCTGTGGGCCTGCAGGGTCCCCTGATGCTTGTAGGATATTGGGCTGCCTGCTTGGTACCTCAGTGTACCAAGAGTACCAGAGTACCTCAGTGATATCTAGGTGCCTGCTGGGGCCCAGGTACTTCTGATCTTGAGCAGTGAGGTCTAACTTTGGGTCAAACTTCTACATGCTTGGTCTCAGCCCAAGTAAATATCCAGGATTACAACAGCCTACTTCCCAAATCCATGGTGATGTTCATAATCTATGTTCCTGCCACACAAGCTGAACTTAAGATTCTTTTTCTTTTTTCCTTCCTTCCTTCCTTCCTTCCTTCCTTCCTTCCTTCCTTCCTTCCTTCCTTCCTTCCTTCCTTCCTTCCTTCCGTCCTTCCTTCTTTCCTCCCTCCCTTCTTTCCTTCCTGTCTGTCTTTCTTCTTTTTTGGGACAGGGGTTTGGGGGTTGAACAAAGAGCAATAGGAAAAGGTGTTATCATGATACATTGTATGAAACTCACAAAAGTATTATAAAAAAATAAACAAACTAAAAAGAATCTGGCTTCTTCCCTTCTTTTTCTAATCCAAATCAATGTCAAGAAAAGTCCATTCCTTTTAGCATTGTTTTATATCTTGATTCATCCAGAAATTCACAGGAAATGGTGAAGAGTAAAAAAATACAAAAATTAAAATTAAAATTAAAAATTAAAAATTTGGGGAGAGAAAAAAAATATTGCATAAAAATACAGGTCAAACCCATGATATCATACTGATCATGCAGCTCATCATAGGATTTTCTCATTATATTATTAGACATCATTATATGTCACTGATTTATCTATCACTAATTTTTAGACAATAGTGAGATTATTAGAACAAGAGATAAATTCCCTGTTCATGGTCATGGCCCTGACTTCTAATTTGTATTATTTTAAATCAAACACCTCTTATTTATACAGCCTTTATTGTTCTTGTCTAACATCCTAGGGCCAGCCTCTCTTAATTGTTCTTGGGCAAGCTCTCTCAGGAACCAATTTTGACATCAAGGAGGATATCCACCAACATATTTTGACACTTACAGTATGAAATTTTCTGTTCCTAACACTTGCTTTTAGCAATTTCTTTTGTGCTCATATCTACCTTATCATGTAAATATTCCTACTAGTCTCATTTTATGAGACTAGTTAAAATTAAAACACATTAGAGATGTTTTTATGTTTTGTTTTTTTTATTTTCATAGCCAAGGAATTTCTGTAGCAGTACACTACAATCTTTTACCCTCTACTTAGAGAAGGAGAAAAGAAGAATAGAAATCTTCAAAGCTTTTTACAAGTGGCCTTAATATAGAAAGAGAGAAAGGTAGAAATCTTCACAGCCTCTTTTCAGACTGTCCTAAACTTGAAGAGGACTAGCTGACAATGAGTCAGACTAGTGTCTCAGCTTATGGTCTATAAACTCAATCTCTCCAACCTCTGTTCTTTTAGGAATTAACGCACTAACAACAGCAACCCAACCAATGAACCACTAACCAACACCCACCTCAACTCTTGGGGCTTCTGACTTTTTATTACCTAAGCCAAAAGTTCCCATCAACCCATGTGATACACAATCCCAAAAATAATCTACAGGTGCCAGAACAACTGCACCTAACCAATTATAGCCACCTGCATCAAGCATTCCAAATCCTATACGTAAACAACTATACAACAGCTGAGGTGGGCACACAAACCTAATCCAAATGTATTTTGCATTTTTACAGAAACCAAAATAACAAAAACATTTTCTAAGTGTTCCTCTATAAACTTCTTGTATAATATTAAAACAGAGACTGCATGATTTGGGAATTATTAAAATGTTCCTCATGTCAGAGGTGTATTGAACCATGTATCATGTATTAACTCAGAATAAAAATCTTAATATTACTGTGAAGTGAATCTATGGGCTCTTCTATGAAGTTTCTAGTATTGCGAATGGAGTGGACATTTGGGTATATGGTTAATGTTAACTATTGTGTTATTTCTTGGCTCCAGTACAACCTGTGCTGTCTGGGGTAGGGAACCATGTAGTTGAACACTATCAGAAGTAGCTACTCATAAAATTGGATTTTTAAATTAACATTTTTGTTCTGCACTTTATACCAACTCCTTAACAGTCCTTATTCTGGAGTAATGGGTAGGACAGTTAAGAGACTTTTTTCTAAGGCCTGACTCCCATGTGAATTATAATCCCATTGGATATTTCACTCTTACAGGGTGCTTATGATAGCACAGTAGCTGAGTCCATAAGATGCTGATTCAATAGGACCAGGACATACTAGGACCTGAGTTTTAAGATATCCTTGGATTCATTAAGGTCCTAGAAGCTCTACTCTTCTAAACCTCTACTCTACTCTCTATTCTTCTTGTTGTACAATCATCCTTCTCCCCATTTCCTTTGCTTTGATAGCTAATTTTGGTTGTTAACCTGACTGGATTTGGAATCAATAGAAAGAAACTCCTGAGGTGAACTTTTTTGGTGAAATTATTTCAAGTGCTAAGTAAGACCCATGGGAAACATGGGCGATTCATTTCAATATCTGATTAGCTTAAAGAACATATGCATAGGAGAAATTTTGTTTTTTTCTGCTTATTTTCACCTGCATTGGCCAGTTCAATGCTTGGTCACTGTTTCTGTTTGTATTAGAACCTTTATTTGTGGTAGAACCAGCTGTTAGTCTTTCAAAGTGAATTCAAGACAATTAGCTCTCCCGGAATCCACTAGCCATTCAGGGCCAAGTTCAGACTTCTCCAGCGTACAGTCCCTGAATTGAGTTACTACAGATTTATGGTCTCTTCAGCAGAAATAGTCAATGTTGAATTACTTCAACCAAAATAATAGTAGCCAGACTATTGAATTGGTGTGTGTGTGTGTGTGTGTGTGTGTGTGTGTGTGTGTGTGTGTGTATTCATTCTATCAAGTCTTTTTTCTTGAAAAGAGAAATACATATGCTAAGAGGTTCTCTGTACACCCTCACCATACATGTATACTGGCCAGTAGTCTCTTCTTACCCAACTACGTAGACTATAAGCTTTGCATATGTTAGATTTGAATTCAAAAGAATAAGCTGGAGACTTCCTCTCTAAGCAAAAGTGCAATTCAATTAGGACAGTCTTTCTAGGTGTCTCTATATGAACTATCATTTTAGCAAGGATCTTTTCATTTTATTTTGTCTCAGGCAGGAACTGGTGCCTTAGTTTCAATTCTAGTAGCTGCCTTGCATTCTCTTTTCTCCTTTGCCACTAGCTTCATGACATCAATGTTGAATAATAGACTCATCAGTTACCAATAACTCTCCATATCTTCCTTGTGAACCTCTCACCACAAATGAATGTCATTAACAATGTATTACCACAACTTTTTTTAGGAGATTGTAGGCACAAACATGCATGCATAAATTCCATAAAAATCTTAGTGTTAAACAATGGTGCAAACTCCTCTATGGATTTTATATCATGATTTACACCCCTGGGAACTACAAGTTCCATGAGACATATAAATTTAAGGCCACATGACAAGGTGGCTATAATCAAACTAGTATTAATGTTTTAATTCAGTACATAACCATTTTTATTAAGAAAATTATATGCTGCCTTCAGGAAAACAGTATTTTTGACATTTCTTTTGAAGCATACTTATAAGAAGGTATTTTCTTTACTTCAGTCTTTTAAAAATGAGTAGCCAATGTCAACTCAGAAAAAATGCAAACTAATTAATTTCTTTAAACATTGTTTTATGCATATTTTAATTATATATAATGATGAGATTCATTACAACATTTTCATATATGTTGATTTAGTTACTTTTCTATCTCTGTGATAACACACCTTGACCAAGACAACTTATAGAAGAAAGAGTTTATTAGGACTTATAGTTTCAGAGGGTTAGGGAACATGACTATCATAGTGGGAGTATGGAAGAAGGCATGTAGGTATGCCTCTGGAGCAATGGCTAAAAGCTTATATCTTTGGTGAAGCTTAATCAGTAGTTCTTTGTGTGATATTCACCCAATGTCCTTGTGCCTGAGTTCAATATGTATGTCATACTATAGCTCAATTGTCAAAAGCCCAATAAAGATCTTTAATATTTCTCATTCCCCCACCATGCAGTGGTAGCACATGCCTTTAATCTCAGGTCTTGGGAGGCAGAGGCAGGCAGATCAATGTGAGTTCAAAGCCAGTCTGGTCTACAGCGTGAGTTCCAGGACAATCAGAGTTACAACAGAGAAACCCTGTCTGGAAAAAACAAAAAAAAAAAAAAAAATTTCGCATTCATATATTTCTTTCCAGTTGTACAAAGAATTCCTGTTTATTAACTTCTTTTTTTTTTCTTGAGATGCCAACTTGTTTGCCAAACCTCATACTAAAATCTAGTCTAAAACCTCTGAGACTTACTGTTGACTGAGCCACTCTGACTAGGTGCTTCTGAACTCAGGGCTATATTGACCTCAAAGTCTTCTCTAAGCTGCCTGGTTCAAACTGACCTTCTGAGCTGGCTGACTATTTCTAATCAAATTCTTCTGACCCTGGAAGACTTTCTGACTTCTGCTGAGCTGCTTCTGTGTCTCTGCCTCAGACTCCTCAAATTTCTGTGTCTCTGGACAGTCTCACTGCCTCGTATGGCCTCAGTCAGCCTCTCTGCTTCTCTGCCTTATCCTCAGTCAGACCACATCATTGTCTCTATGTCTTATTCCCCTACTGCTCCAAAGGGCTTACCTCATACTGCCAGCTATAACTGACTCAGCTGCAACTGATTTGTCACTTTGTCTGCACTTCACTGACTCTTCCTGTGTGACACTGACTCTTTCTGAGCTCTGCTTTCTGTGTCTGCTTCTACACTCTTGTTTCTGTCTTAGGAATTACAGGTATGGACCAAAACTACCCTCTGAATACTGAAATTAAAGGTGTTTGCTAACATTGGTTTCTGAATTATGGGATTAAAGGGATGTCTACATTCCATTCAGATCACAGGCCTCTGAATGTAGACCTCTTGAGTACAGACCCTTCCTAGCTTTCATTTCACACAGGCCTTTCCTTTCTTCCTCCCTCCCTTCCTCCCTCCCTTCTTTCTTTCTTTCTTTCTTTCTTTCTTTCTTTCTTTCTTTCTTTCTTTCTTTCTTTCTTTCTTTCTTTCTTTCTTTCTTTCTTTCTTTCTTTCTTTCTTTCTTTCTTTCTTCTTTCCCTTCCTACCTTCCTTCCTTCCTTCCTTCTTTTCTTTCTTTCTTTCTTCCTTTCTTTCTTTCTTTCTTTTCTTCCTTTCTTTCTTTCTTTCTTTCTTTCTTTCTTTCTTTCTTTCTTTCTTTCTTTCTTTCTTTCCTTCCTTCTTTTCTTCTCTCTGTCTCTCTCTGTCTCTGTCTCTCTGTCACTCTCTCTCTCTTTATTCTCCCTTGACACAGGTTCTCTCTATGCATGCCTAGCTGTCCTGATACTCTCTCTTAGTACATGCATGTCTTGAACTCACAGAGATATGCCTACTTCTACCTCCTGAGTGCTGAGATTAAAGTCATGTGACACTATGCCTGGGTCCCACGATGTTTCTTTACCAACTTTAGGTATACTACTTTTCAGAAAAGTAGATATATTCACCATCCCATGATCCACTTTTATATTGTTTACAATTTTTAATGGTGCTATTAATGCTGCAAAATCTAGACCATCTGGAAGAAGGGCATCTAATCTTGCCTGTGAGAGATTATTTTAATTGCGTTATTTGAGGTGGGATGACCTGGGTACTGTGAATGGAACTATTATCTGGCTAGGCTTTTCTTCTATGTAAATGGGTGAAAAGGAGGTAAGTAGTAGTATGAATCCATCCCGGTATCTGTTGGTGGATGTAACGTGACCAGTGCTTCAATCAGCTGCTGCCTTCATTTTTCCATCAGAATACAGAGTACCCTTGACCTGTGGACTGAAATAAACCCATTCTCCCTTGAATTACCTTTGTCTGGATATTTTATGCAAGCTACAGAAAGTAAACTGAAGTTCTTGCCCACTTCATTATGCTTGAGTTTAAGATAGTCATCTTTATTTGCCGCCAAATAAATACTTCTCTCTGGAAATAATCAAAACTCCGTAGTTTGTGTAATCCTGAATCTATTTACCTTTCTTTGCATTCTCATAGCACTTTATCCTTTTTTCAGCCAGCTTTCATACACAGGGGCCACATTTTTCAAGATAGCTTGTGAAAGGCATCATGAAGCTGAGGTGTTTGTTTGGTTACTCATAGAACTTGTAATGGCAGGTGTTATCAATGCTGCAGAATTTAGAACCACCTGGGAAATGGGCCTCTAGTTATGTCTGTGGGAGATTATTTTAATTGTATTATTTGAGAGGGTATGACACTATTTCCGGTCTGGGCTTCTCAGGAGGTAGATATTGTGATGCATCATGTAGAGGTGCAGTGAGTGATCAGTAACATTTCATTTATTATAACTTTTTGGGTGATCTGAAGCGAACTGCAGAGAGCTCTCAGATGTCAGTCACATTTAAGAATTGCTTCACCTGAATGGGAAACATTTCCCAATGGCACGACCCATTCTCTGATGCATGCTCCTGTGCCTGATCCACATGGGCCTAATGATCACAGCCTATTTCAAATGCAGACAAATTAAAAGTGTCATCTGAGCTCAGCAGTTCCTTGTAGGCAAGCTTCTTGGCTTCCCTGAAATATTAGTGCACAGATCTATAATCTGAAAAGTTTTGGGCTCCTTTTCCTTCTGCAGGCCTTAATCCTAAAGTTTAGTCCTGAGAAATATTCACACTCCACCTTTATCTTGTAATATATACTTTATTGTGCAAAAATCATACTGGAAATAATTTATACCAAAACACAAGGAATTATTTGTCATGTGAAAATTAACTGTTTCTTGTATGGTTGAAGGAATAAAGAAATAGGAAATAGCCTTGACTGAGAATCTAGAATGAGAGTTTAAATATGTAATTCAGATTCAGACAGGTAAGTGGCATTGAAGTTCTGATGGAAAAGCTGCTTTTTTAAAAAATTTTATTTCAAATGGGATTTCCTCAGTTAAAATTTAAAGCACTCCTTTCGGGTATGAATATGTTATTTATTTTTTAAATATAATTGCATTATTTCCCATTTCCCTTTCCTCCCTCTTATACCTTCCATATACAATCACTTTAGTACCTCATAGCATTTTTTTCTTTAGTATACAATACACACACACACACACACATATACACTCACACCTAAATATATAAATATATATAATGACTGAATATATAAAGACAACACATTCAGCCTGTTTAGTGTTACTTGTATGTAACACAAACAGAGCTGACTACTAGCTACTAGTTAACCAATTAGGGGCTCATCTATAGATATGACTATTTCTCTAAATTTCAGCATTCTTTAGTTGCCTGTAGTTCTTTGTTGTGAGTGGAATCCCATAAGATTTTCCCTTTCCATGCTATTAGTGTTGTACTTGTTCAGCTCTTGTCTTGGCAGCCATATTGTTAAGATATGAATGAAGCTTCCCTGTTATTTCTAGGAAACACAACCTCTCAGTATTTTTTTTTCTGGTCCTCTTTCTCTTCCCTTTTCTACAACATTCAGGGTTCAAGAATGGTGCTGTAGATGGATCAACTTGGATAGAGCATACCATGAACACTTCTCTGTATTTCATACTTGTGGTATTTTGTAATGGACTTGTTGTGTTGCAAAGTCAAGATCCTTTGATAAAGGCTGAAAGCTATACTTGGCTGTGGTTATAAGGATAGCTATTTAGAATGCAGTTAAGAATTATGCTGGTTCAGTAAAATGGTGGTTGTAGGTTTCCCTCTAAAATCCATGACCTTACTAGATTCAAATGATTGGCTAGGTTTCCATATTTGACATGATATCTTTCTTGGTATGAAAGCTTTAAGTCCAATTAGAGAGTGTTGATTACCACCAAAGCTATGAGTGCCTTATTGTACCTTTGTGGTTATCATGGCATGATGATTATTGTTTGCTTCATAAACTTTTGGTACTTTGAAAGCTAGTTTCCAGGGAGGAAACTTTTAGTTCAGATCAACTCAGATCTTCAGGGTCTTGTGTCTTCATCAATAGTGACTTAGCTTCAACCTCTAGGAGGCATCCAAGGGCAACAGCAATAATAGTCTCTTGAATTCCTCTGACCAACAATTCTTCAGGGTTTTTAAAGACAAAAATGTTTTAACTGACTTTGTTTTTTTTTTTTTTTTTTTTTTTTTTTGCTATGATCCTATATACAGAGATTTGAACAAAACTCACTCAGTGGGCAGTTGCTGAATTGATCTTATGTTAGAATCCTCTAGAAAAATAAATTCACATGAAACTTTTAACATTGGCTTCCTCACACAATGACTTACGGTAACTACAAATTATTTTGAATACCCAGGAAATCCTTTTGTCCCAGGGGTCTAGTTATTACTGAAAATATGAATTACAGCTAAATAACTATGAGACAGGAATGTCAGTGCTAAAATCTGAAAGAGTATTGAGGTTCATGCTGAAATAAATTGTTCTCATAATTTCAAGGACTCTGACAGATGGAGTCAGCTTGCTATACATGTAAGGACTGCCCTCCATTGACAGCCACACAGAAGCTATTATATCATGTATTTTTCCAATTCTAAATTGCTTTATCTCTCACATAACCCCTTGAAAGGCTAATGCACAAAGCATTATTTATCTACTTTTTTTTTTTTTTTTTTTTTTTTTTTTTTTTTTTTTTACAGAAAATTGTTTAAGAAAATTTGAGATGGTTACACAGGTCACTAAGAGCTTAGTGTATAAAAGTTTGAAGCCATGTTCTGCAGCATTACCTCTGTTAACCTATAAATGTTTCAGAAAAATAGAATTGACATCCAATGATCAGTACTAAAAATAAACTGTTAATTGTACTACTAAATATTTGTTTGCTAGAAAAATTTAAGAGAGTAAAAGTTTTTTAGGAACAATAATTTATTAAGAACTATATTTCTCCAAATATTGCCATTGGCTAAGCACATAATTTTCCCATTTAGTGGGAAAATATGGCAAATTAAGATACAGAGGTTTTTTAAGAAAGATAATGCAGAGATTTTAAATTAGTCAAAATTTATAATGATTCCTAAGATTTTAAAGATATTTTTGGGAGCCATACTTAATGGTGAATTCAAAGTTTGCATTTAAATATTAATATAGATTTGTCTCTACCAATGTAAAAGTCTTATAGTAATAAATTGATATATATATCTGACATTTTACAAGCATTTGAAATTTTCCCCACCTTTACTAAAGATAAATGTCTGAGAAAAGTTCTGGGAGAGCTTTCATATTTATCCTCTTCTATTGTTCAACTGCAACTTGAATTTGTTATTTCACTAATAGCTGATTGATAACTGATAATGAATTTGAATTTCAAATATGTCAAAATAGAAGCAAGAAAGATGTCGGAACAATTATGAACATTTGTTGCTCTTCTAGAGGATCAGAGTTCAATTCCCAGTGCCCACATTATGGCTCATAACCAGCTGTAACTTCAGTTCCAGGTAATTAGATACTTTCTTCTGGCCCCCTTTGGTTATTTGATTCACATAAACTCATACAGGATCATACATATAAATAAATACAAAAAATAAACAAATATTTAAATGAATGTGTGTGTATTTGTGTGTGTGTGTGTGTATTAAAAAGGTGTGTACATTTCTATTCCATTTTGATAGACTTGGTGTTTTATCAATTTGACACAAACAAATATATTTGACAAGAGAGATCTCAGTTGAGAAATTGCCTCCATTAGACTGACCTGTAGATGTTTCTGTGGGGCATTTGCTTGATTAATGATCGATGTAGGGGTCTTAAGCCCACTGGGGTACTGCAACCTCTGGACACATTGCCCTGAGTTGTATAGAAAGCAAGATCATTAAGCCATGAAGGAACAGTCCTCTGTGATACTATTTCAGTCTTGGGTTCTCCTACTTTGAGTTCCTACTCTAACTTAACTTCATGATGGTTTGATAGCTTTAAGATGAAATAAACCTCCTTTCCCCCAGTTGCTTTGGGTAATGTTCTTTATCACAGCATCAAAAGCAAACTAATGTACTTTGTATCTACACTGTTAAAATGATGTGCCTTTCTTTATAAAATGTTCAATTGAAGGCATTCTCCTGTCAAGCTATCATAGGATCAGAAAGAGCCACTAAAGCTGCCAAGGGATAAAAGTCATCAATACTCCTACCCAGCTGTAATGTTTGAAAACCAGAACAGCAACCATCATGACAAGATATTCTGAAAGTATAATAGTAGCACTTATATCCTACGAGGAAACAGTCACCTAATTGGAATCATAGCCCACTCAATGGGAGGCAATTCATACCTGGCACTGTAAAATTATCCATCTTCCCATGGTTGGTGAGGACTTGAAACCCTACTGAGATTTTTCTCATCCAGTGTAATTTCTGAATGCATTCTAAATACTTATCCTGATATCTACAGATAAGCATAGCTCACCTCTCATCAAAGTTTCTTTCGCAGCAGATGGAGATCATTACAGAAAAACACAACTGATCCAAATGTAGAGGTAGACTGATTGTGTGGTGCTTCCTCCCCTCAACTATATTTACATATGATCTCTATAGTTAAGGACCAGTGAATATCACAGGGAAAGGAACAAAAATATTAAGAGCTAGAGAACCATGGCATTTGCCATGAGATAGTTTCTTGTTCTTTTTCTTCTTCTTTTCCTCCTCCTCCTCCTCCTCCTCCTCCTCCTCCTCCTCCTCCTCCTCCTCCTTCTTCTTCTTCTTTTTTAAAAGCAGCAAGTGGTGAGAAAGAGGAGAGAGGAGGGGAAAGATCTGGAAGAAGGAATGAATATGAACATCCACTGTATGAAATTCTCAAGGGATCAATAAAAGTATTCTATCATTAATAGAGAGAAAGAGCTCATTGTTCCAATAATAATCATAGTAGTGATACACACATACAATACTAACCACATGTATGCTATATTGTACAGCTATGTAGCTTTTTTTCCCCCTGTGAACTGAGAATACTACTTGATTTTGAGTCCTAGGAAATGATGATTCCTCCCCCTCCTTACACACTCTTAATACCATGGGTCCTGCAGAGAAAGAAAATTTTCTTCCCACAATTTATTATCAGTTTTTGTCCTTTTCATTTCCTACTTTTCTGAATAAGATCATCTCATTATGCCAGCCAATTATCTTCCTCTCTACTTGGTACCACCTCCCCCCATCATTAAACACAATCCATGGCTTTCCTGAGGATTTTCCTTGAGTCCCTGCCCTCTCCTCAGTAATGTGGTTACATTGTCAGTATCCATGATCCTGACACCTGCTGGACTCTCAGTATCATGACTGTCCTTTTCTACAATGGTATAAAGGAATATTTTATCTTTTAATATGTCAGCATAGTTTTTCTAGGACAGAAAGAATGTTGGTACACACCTTTAATTCCAATATTCAGAAGGCAGTGGTTGTTTATGCCCTTAATCCCAGCAATTGGGAGACAGGAAGCAAAGAACAGAATACATGTCAGGCAGGAAGTGACTTCTAAAATGAGTCAGAGTAAAGGGCAGGCAAGGTGACAAATCAGGAAGATTCAACAGAATGAGAACACATCCAACTCTCATGATATAAAAGCAGGCTCTCAGCTCTGAGAGGAAGGATGAGAGGCAGAGAGAGGACAAGGAACAGGGTCAATGATGTGGTCTGACTGAGGAAAGATACAGAGGCAAACGGAGGATAAGGCAGGAGATATCATAATCACAAAGGAAGAGTAAGTCAGCTTGAAGCCCAGCAGAATAATTCAGTCAGAAAAATTGTAGGACTCACCCAGAGTCTGCTAGAGAGAGAAGGGTTCAATCAGAAACAGTCAGTTCATAAGGTCAGTTTAATTAAACCAGTCAGCTCAGAGAAGAGTTTGAGCCAGAGCAGTAAATGAGTTAGTTGAAATAGAAGATTCAGTGTTCAGAAAGAGATAATCAGAATAACTAAATCAGCAGTAAGTCTCAGGGGTTGATTAGATTGTATGGAGGCTTAAATGTTCTAGATTGTATTGAGTCTGAGGCTGAAGCCTTTCAGTTCTAGGCTTAAGACTAGATTGTGTGGAGGCCAAAATGCTCCAGGGCTCTCGGACCAAGGACTGGGGATTGAATTAGGCAAGCAATAAATTGCTTTCAAACTTGAATCTGCATCTACATCTACATAAATGACATTTTGTCCTGAATCTACATCTACCCAATGGTCAGTTTATCCATACTATTATACTGGCTGAAATGTTGTTTTTAATGACTGAAAGTGCTTGTTCACTCCATTGTCACAAGAAGAACCAGTTAAAGTATACTAATATAGTTACCTCTGTAGATTTTTATATGTAAGACAATATTGTTGAAGATTTTATAGACAATTTTCCATGTAAATTATTTTGATGCAAGTACAATACTAGTTAAGTATACACAATAAAGAATTTGATTCTTTGGGCTTTGCATGTTATGATTTCACTTCAGTTTGCAGACAGTATTAGAAAGAATAGTCTCTTCCTTTAAATTTTATTATATATACTTAGTGTCCCTTTCTCTCTCTCTCTCTCTCTCTCTCTCTCTCTCTGTGTGTGTGTATAATACAAGTTAAACTATGCCTGCTGAATGTACAGGAATACATTTTTACTTTTAAAAGTATAGAGAAAGGATTTTTTGTAAAGGATTTTTGTAAATTTCATGACACTCATAATTGTTTACATGTTTAATAATGTAATTTAAAAATATAAGAAAAAAACTGGGAAATTTTAGCTTCAGAACATGAAGTAATATTTTTGTCAAAACAGTAAAAGCATTCCTTTTGGCATATCTCACAATCTATAAGACCTCATCTTTATCAACTTTTAGGCTGTCCTTGAATTAAATATAAAAAAAAATTAAAAATAAAAAATGTATATTTTAACTTATCTCCATTTATTCAAAGTTTGTATCTTGAAAACCTAAACATCTCTATATTGAATGTAGTTTTACATTAATATTTATAACATTAAATAGTAAATTGCATTTTAGAATTTACCAGTCTAAAAATGACTAATCCATACCTGTACGGGTTTGTTTACTTCCAAGTAAAGAAAAATAAATATATGAGGGGCCCTTCCACTAGTATTTCTACATTAACTATTTCTAGAAGACTGTGTCATACAAATGCATTATTTGACGTTAATGCTTGGGTTGACAAATTCATTTAAAACAGCAAGAATGTCTCAAGACCACCTTCTTTGAACAAATGATGATTTCTAAACAAATATTTGCAAACTCTTATTTTTTAAATAACAAGTTGAGGTTTCTAGAAAGACAAAAATATTTAAAAGCCATTCTTTAAAATTCCAAAATGTATTTAAGATTCTAAAAAACGTACTTGGCATTTTACTTAAGAGTCTATCTAAAAATATGTGAGTTGAAGACCTAATTATTTTTCAATACTTTTTTTTAAGTGATGAGAATCCCTGAAGAATGTTAATAAACCATTTGAAAACCTGGAGTAAGATATTTAGCATGAGTTAAAGTGCTGTTTGTTTGTTGATTCGGTGGCTGTAATTTCAAGGTGCAGATGGTGTAATAGACTCTAACAGTGGTTCAGTGCTCACACTGTCTCTGGAGTTTTAAGTTCTGACTGCACCTATAAAAAGGGGCAATTAGTTCTTTCTCTTTTATTGCTGTTAAGGGAAGTAAAGCTATTTCAGTTAACTGCCAAATAGTGCTCTAGATTAAAATCCTGCTATACATTAATTTTTACTCCTTTTCAAATTCTAAGTCAAGAGATCAAAGCAAATGAGAAATGTCACCTTCATAAGTATGATTGTTGATTAATGATTTCATTTCAGTATAGTCATTGGTGTAATTAGTCCACACTAGGAGTATCGTTCTTCATAAGCTCACATGTGGTGAGGACAAGGTTAGTACTAATTTAATATGCATTAATGGCCTAACTGAGCACTAATCTCCACCCAGTATACAAATGCCTTCCTGTTTCCATATGAGAATTATTGAAGCACATTTTCTTGACAAATACAGTAGAGTTGGCAAATTGAAAATTAGTAATCATAATTAATTTCTAGTAAAACATGCAAATTTTCCCACTATACATACATTATTTTGACAGGAACTTTTCAGTCAAATCTAAAACAATTACTTGTCTAGAGAAAATGCTTTTAATTTCTCCCTAACTGTATATGTGGTTTTAATATACAAAACATTTTATTCTCAACAAAAACACACAGTAGGTATACTATTTTCCGAGACGATTCCAATCAAATGAAACAAATTAATTTCTAGCATTAACTTAATTATTTAAAATTTTGTGACTTATAGGAAGCATTGCTCAATTCAGGAGTTTTGGGATAGTTATACATAACCACTTTCATTTCGGAAACATGAAAAATGAGAAAAACAAAAATGATTTATAAATTGAAATGAGAAACCTGTCACCCTCGTTTGCAAGTGTGTTAGAACTTGTTTGTGAATTAATTATATTAATGATTATAATTAGAATAATTAGAGCTTTGCATTAAGATAACACGAGTTTGCTTGTAGTGTTTCTGTCTGACTTAATTCTGCCAACTGTGAAATGGAGAGAACTGTCAATACTTAGAACAAAGCACAATTTGCATGGGAATAGAAACAGCTACATCATGATAACCAGATCTCAAATTAGCTCATGAGATGAATAATTTCATGAGTTTTTGTACTTGAAAATTTACTTTTTTAACTCCATATATAACTTGAAGGATTGATCAAGACAGCTGCAGTTTTAATTCAAATAACATCAGCTGTTTGGCAGAGGAGGCAAAGCAAAGCAAATTGCTACAATGATTTAAGTGAAATGGGGAAATCAAAGACAACGTGGAGCACAATGAAATCATCATGTGAAATGCTCATGAAATGTAACTTCGCCCACTTCAGAAAAAGTTTGCCTCATTTGCTTTTTACAGTGTCTAGCACAACTTATTTTGTAAATCATGTTTTCAAGTACCACTCACTGAGGATGTAAGAAATTAATGGCGTTTTTGCAGTTTCTATTTAAGAAATCATTCTATTCGTTGTTTTGGTTTATATCAAGCCTGGCATTTTCACAATTTATTTTAGGCCACAAGCCTTCATTTTACATTTTATAATAAAATGTTCACCTGGTATACTCTAATACTCTCTGTTTCCACATGCTTCATTCCCTTTTGTGAGTGCAGTAAGTTTCCTGGCATCAAACAGTTCAAATGATCAGATATCTACCCTAATTATTAGTAGGTCTGCTCCTTGCATATTGACTGGAATTTGTCTATCATTTATAGACAATCTTTTCCTATACCAGTTCTGCTCACTCACCATATCTGGTTGGAATTTATCAAGAAATTTGCTTGTTGGTGAGTGCAATTTCTGAAAACTTAAATACAGGTAGGCACTGTCTTCTTTAGTCATGTCTCTTAGGTTCATGAACCCTATTCAAAAAGGGTTAATTTTATTGGCCTTTAAAATATTTTAAAATTCATTTGTGAAAATTGCATAAATGTATACAAAATACTTTGATAATATCTACCCTGCAGCTTCCTCTACATCACCCCAGAAATTCCCTTCTCTACTCTTAACTTACATACTGTTTTTAACCCACTGAACACATTTAGTGCTGCCAGCATGTCCATGGATACAGGGCCAGCTACTGGGATATAGGAATCTTGCCAGTAGCCATAACCCCAAAGAAGTCAGACTTTCCCTCCTTCAGCAGATATCAACTAACTGCCAATAGCTCCTCAGCTAGAAGGTTTCATGATGGAATATTGAATGGGTAGTTCTCGTGTAAATCATTACAGTAACTTCAGCTGTTTCATTACAGTCCAACCTCTGGCTCTAAAAATCTTTCCATGCCTTCTTTCATACAGATCCTTGAACCTCATGGGAACAGAGTAGCATTTAGAGCTACAGAGTTCCATTTAGGGTTGAGCACTTTCAGGTCATTTATTTTCTGTATTAATCACTATCCACCCACTGCTGAAAGAAGTTTCTTTGAGGGTGAGGGTTGCACTAATTTGTCCTGTTCAATAACTTAATGGAATTTAATTCTACCTTAGCATTCTTTAATTAAAAATAATTACTCATTTTAGTCAGTTTAGGTGTAAATTATATATTTAGAATAAAACAGTTGTCATCTCACTCATCTGGACCTCAGAGTTAGTCAGCTGTATATATCACAGGAAATAGATAAATACAAGGACAACCAGGATTGTTATGGGGGAAAATCAGCTGTCAGGATTTTATGATCAAGTGTAAAAAAATATAAAATAGGGTTGTTACTTAAAAATTACTTAAGAATAACTTCTATAGTCATATTATTATTATAATGATTGTTAATATATTAATCATCAACATCATATTGAGATAAAAACTTTGAGGAATTCAAACGTATAATATCCATTTAACATAATTTGCACATATTATCTCATTTCATCTTCAAACACTTCCTATAGTCAATTTTATTAGCTTCACATCATACAGGCAGAAAAATAAGATTTGTCATTATAATAATCTGCCTAATACACAGTAATAATGGATCAGGATTGAGTATAAGTGGCTGGCTTTCTCCACTCTATGTTTTACATAAATGATGTGTTCTTTGTTAAATTGCAGAAACTCTAACTCTTATTTCAGTCAAAACAAAGAAATTACCAATGATAATCATTTAAAGCAGTGTTGGAATGTAATGAGAGTGGGTGTAGGCAAGAGTACTCTCAATCTGGTAGATTCCCAAAGGCAAAGTCAAGGCATGAAAATGGTGTCAGGTGGTTATTGCCCTGATTCAGTCCATGCTCTTCCTGTTTTTCTTTTGTTTTGCTTTTATTAATCATTTCAGAAACTAGGCAGACTCTTAGGTGAATCAAGAAGTTAAAAAAAATCTGAGAGAAATTAAAGAAAATGAAATTGTCACTCACAGTGAAGAAGCATTCGTATTACATATGGAGGTTTCTGGGAGATTTTTATTCTTTTTACTTTTGAGACATGACCTCATACAGCCTAAACTGACCTCAAACTTGCTATGAAGCTAAGATTGACATTAAACTTTGGGTGTCTCTACCTCTCAAGTACTAAAATTATAGGCATATGGTTCCTGGTTCTATTTTTCTAAATTTATTTATTTTAATTTTATGTGCATGAGTTATATTGTCTGCATGTGCGTCTGTCCACCATGTGTATGTGTATGCAGTAGCTGCAGAGGCCAAAATAGTCAGAGGATTCCCTGGAACTGGAGTTACAGAAGATGATGAACTACTATGTAGGTGCTGAGAATTGAACCTGGGTCCTATGAAGACACAGTGCTCTTAACTATTGAGCCATTTATCTAGCCTCTAAAATTAAATTTTATACCAATTAGAAACATCAAGTGTGTTGGAGCTTAAACAAATGGATGCATGACTTCTGGTTTCTAAACAACAAAAATAGATGAGTCTTCTGAATGGAAATAATAATTGATATAACAAAAGGAATATAAAAATAAATGAAATTGTGACACAAAATGCATTTTGCTAGTTTCTTATTAACAATAATGCATCTATCTATCTATCTATCTATCTATCTATCTATCTATCTATCATCTATTTATCTATGTATCTATCCATCTATCTTATAGCTACTAAAATAAACATTTAATATTAGCATTCAGGTAAAAACTAATTACAAGAAAATTAAGTAATGAATCATTCCAGATTTGTTGGACAGGTTTGGATAATCACAAAATTACTAGAGAAAGCAATTGATCGACTATTTTATATAAAGACTGCTTCTTAAGGTTTTAATTATACAACCAAAAGTATAGACTGAGTTGTGTATTCTTAAATTCCTTTGTTGAAACTTGAACCTCTAACATGAAGGTGTTTAGGGAGAATATTTTGGAGAATATTAGATTTAGATGAGGTCATGCCTCTGGGGCTCTCAAGAGATTAATGTATTGTAAAATAGAAATGTTTCCAGCTAAAAAAGAAGGGACATCCTGGCTTTCTCCATCTGCCATGCAAGGATACAGGGAGGAGGCCAGGAGACAAGTTTTCACACCAATACCCACTTAACGGCTCTTTGGTCTCAGAACTCCAGCAGTCCAGAAGTGAGAGACATCGGACATCTGTTAAGTTTGCCTACAAAACAGTATTTTGATTGGACAGGTTTAGGTGATTGAGGTTGCTTTTAATAAATAGAGAAATAAGCAATTGATGACTTTAAAACAGAAAGTCCAAGTCTCCGTGTGATAAAGATTGCCCTCAGTATTTCTTTACCCCAGATTATTTCACATGTTGACTATTAATGAAAGAAAAGAGAACTAAACCGTGCCAACCTGGAATAGCCTGGGCACTGAAGTTAAGGTGAAATAGTGAGGAAAAAGCAATGTAATTGAGCAGCCAAGGGCTGTACTACATATATGAGCTAAGAGTCTCTCTCTCTGTGAGTAGCCAAAGTTTAAAGCCAATTTTAAAAAATTGCTACTTTCCAGAAAACAGCATGAATGTGTGCAACAGATATTAATGACAAACATCAAGGTAGAAGACAATTCTACTGAGCATAGCAATGACGAGAATAATTCAATACAGTGACTTTATAGTGGTGAGAGCCATATACATATGCATGTCTTGTATCACCTGTGTTGAACTGATATTGTCAGCTTGGCTCTGACAGAAAAACAGCATTCTTGAAATAGGTCTTTGATGGATGCCATAACACTGTTTTTAGGATGATGCAATTTTGTAAGGCAATTATTTACTTTCTCAATGAAAATTGATGTCATATACTAATTTTGATTAATGGTTTTTTCTCTATATGTGTTTGTGGTTTCAAATGTATGCCTCTGTGTCTGTATGCACATGTGTGGCTTGTAACTGTGCAATGGGGTGCATGTGGAGGTCAGGATAATTGGTGGGAGTTGTTTTTCTCCTTCTACCATGTGGTTCTTTGGAATGAAACTCAGGTTCTAAGGCCTGATGGCCAGAAACTTACCTACCAAGCCACCTTGCTTGGCGCAGGAAATGTTATTTTTAGTATTGGAAGAGAATTCAAACCTATATTTTAAAAATCAGCCTAGCATATTTAATGACCAGTAATTCACAATACAATGTAAGTGCTTGAACCAGTATGGAACTGCAGTGGTATGATATTTATAGAATAGGATGCTGTTGTTTAGAGTAGCTTAAAAAAATAATAGTCAAATCAATGTCAACACATGTGCTACAATGACAGGTTATAATGACTTTCTCTTTGCTCCTATTTGGAGGAGAGTAAACTATTGTCCAATTAGAGATATAGATTTGTATTCTATTTATAGTTAACATAAAGGGAACGAGGGTGGGCAATGAAAATCCATCATCTAGAAATATTAAGAAATATATGAATAGCAAAATAAATGCTTATTTTATCTGATTTAGTATCGTTAAAGAATCAACAAAAAACTCATTTCTGCCTTAGTCCATGTATGTTAGAGCCAGCAATATTTATTTAATTGTATTAATTATATATACCACCTTTTCCTCATAAGTGGTACCCATCCTACCACTAAAATCCATGTGTTTCAAGTCTCATATTATTTCGAACTCCTTTACAATTATTATGTTGTAGAATATTTAAAGTGAAAAAAATATTTAGGAAATCAGTCTTCAGCCTGGTTGGTAATCACTTCACACATTGCATGTGAAAGCTAATGAGTGATTTATTTCCATAAGGGAAAGTAACAGAGACCTTCAGTGGAACACAAACTTTCAACTCAGCATCTTCCAATTTGTCTCAAAGCAAAATTGAGCCAATCATATGCTTTGTGAGCTGTGAGTGACTCACTTAAAATTTTTCTGGAATTTTTAAATGGTGAGAACCACATAGCTTATGATTCTTCTGAAGTAAATACACATATATAATAAAAAATATATTTCAGTTATTCTGCACATTAAGTTTGAAGACTTGTCAAAATGGTGTTAAAATGAATCATTTCTTCTACTCAAAGCTTATTTCTTATTTATCAATCCATTTATGCACACAGTGTATAACAGGTAGACTAAACTGACATTATGAAGCCTATGTATAAATCTAACATTATATAACTAGCAAATCTTTTCTAAATCCAATGAATTTTGGCCAGCAAGAAAAAAATCATGATGTAATCTTTATTTTTATAAAAATGTATAGTAAAAATACAGTGTATTTACTAGTTATTAATCAGCCTAGTTAATAATTTAGCATAATAAAGATAGCAAGTGTATGGAATTAATTGTCATTATGCTGAACATTTGGTAGCATTAATGAGCTTAAAAACCTCTGGAAATATTTTTGCATCAGATTTGTTGTTGCTGATGATGGTGTTGCCAGCACTCTACAGTTATATATCTGAGAAATAGTGAAAAATGCAGAGCAACTAGAGAGCAGACGCACAATGAACAACAAAGTAAGGATAGTTAACACTGAAAATAT
This sequence comes from Cricetomys ansorgei, assembly GCA_026225945.1. Lineage (NCBI taxonomy): Eukaryota > Metazoa > Chordata > Mammalia > Rodentia > Nesomyidae > Cricetomys > Cricetomys ansorgei. The sequence goes on from JAMJFZ010000199.1 coordinate 23,135,440, forward strand.
GCTAATGGAATGAGCACCAATTAGTGCAGAGGAGTAAACCTTGGGGGAAGCAACAGTATTTCATGATCATTGATAATAAATTCTGTATGAATAAGTATCTGTGTCATAAGGGAATGTTGTTATTAAAGAGCTCAATAGGAATGCAGTTATATAATACACAGAGGAAAATCAATTTCACTTGAAGTATATTTTATAAGAAATTTGAATCACAAAATGATCATATGAATACATTGTGAAGTATTATGATAAAATCTATTTGGATTAGAATTTAAAATTAGGAACTAATGTACAGAGATAAGATTGAACATACTTTTGTTCTTTCCCCTTAGAAAAGCAGTAGTAAATTTGTCAGTCTCACTACATAGTGTGTTGAAGAAAAGTGCACATAAGTTCTCCCAACATGCATGCAGACTTTATCTGTTCAATGATATAAACATATATGCTCAACTTGACAAATTAAATTCTATTGTGTTTTATGTTAAGTATTATAAAATGAGACAGCGCTGCTAATTGATTAGCAACTCTCTCTCTCTGATATGGCTATCAGCAAATACAAATGTTACACCTCAGTTATGAAGTCACCAAGTCTCATTTTTGTCTTGCCTAAGAACTCCAGAGTCTGTATTAAATTATTATAGCCAGAAATTAATTTTGTTTAACATGAATAATGCTATTTAGTGGTGTAGCTATATATTTTGTTTTCTGAATGTTGTCAGACCTACATTCACCCTTGCATAGAAGAATTCCACAGCATGGGAGGGGGGGTATACTTTTCTAATGAACTCTTGTGACTTATAGAAAATAAAGTGAAGTTGTTTAAGAACTAATTAAATTTGAAATGAAAAACATTAAGGTTGTGATTGTTGTTGCTTTATAGAACTCAGATATGTTTATAAAACACAGAGTGTATACTTTTGCATTTAGAAAAAAAAAGAGATAGCAAATTATAGATAAGAATATTTACCAAAGCAATGTCTTCACTATTCTTTTTAAAATTTGTTTTTTCAGTGTCTTTATATTAATTTCTCAATTTTATATCACTTTTTAGAAACAAAGGTAAGAATTCTTATTCCAAAAATAATAAGCAAGTGTTAACTCATTTTATTTATTTATTTATTGTAAAACATGAAGCATAATAGAACTCAACAAAAGCTGTGTGCAGCCAAAAATCTTCCATGTTTTCTTCTTTGATACCAGCCACATTTGTAGACTACTTATTGTGACATTCACCTTTTCATCACTAGGACATGGGTAAGGTCACTGTAGACTTGCTGAGAATTGGTAAAACAAATTATTTGGGAAACAATAAACACATAAATTCAATCCATAAATGTACATATATGCATCATGTGAATATATATATATATACATACATATATATAATTTCAATATATAAATATGTGTGTATGTATAAGTATACACGTATATATGATGTCTTTAGTTTATTTGTTATTTATTTATTTAGTTTATTTGTTACATGAGTCTGAATTAAATTACACCTCCTCCATCATATGGTTGCCATTCTGGTTGGGAAAGCAGTAAATACAATGCTGAATATATATCTTGTTATATAGCTTTGAATGAAGTTCAAAGGACAATAAATGTTTTCAGCTATTTGATTATACTTGATATGTGTGTTTTTCTTATATATGCATTAAATCATTTAACATAGTCTCAAAAAATTTTATGTGTAAATCAATTCAGTACACTAATCAAGTTCCATAAATATTGGGCTGGTAAGAATAAAAGAAGACAACATTTTCTTATTCTAAGACCTGCTAAACTCACAAACATTTAAAAATCATCTTATATCTATGGGATTGCATTCAGTAATGGAATAACTTATGAAAGTTCAAGTTCATCCTCAGATATTTGGAACCTTGCCTTCAAGGCCATCATTGAATATGTATGAGATGTATTTATGGGTGATAGCAACATACTAGTTACAGAGAATGTGGACATGCATCAGGGAAAATGTACATAGGGAGGATATGAATCTGATATTGAGACTCTTAAAAGATGACAAGCAAAGCCGAAACACATTCAACAGACATTTCAAAGCATACTCATGCATAACACAATGTGCATTTGGACAGAATCCAATCAACTATCCTCTGTCGGAAAAACACAATTTGACTTTGGTAGGGGAAGATCAAGCTTAAAGATAATGATTAAAGTGTTGGTAGGAACCGGAAGGAGATAGGAGAGGATAACTGGGAGGATTTTAACCAAAGCTATTATATTTGTAAGAAATTTTAAAATAATGTATTAAGTAAATGAAAAAAAAGCTGTCACAACCTTATGTATGGTGGTTTACACATAAAGTCTAATCACAACGGAGGGCTGATCGTGAGCTTTGTTCCACACTGTGCAACAAGTGGGCAAAGAATAAGTAAAAGTAGCAATAGCAGTTAAGAAGTAGAGTTTTGAATATCATAGGGAGTAAAATGCAATTTCATAAGTATTATCAAGCACATGATGAATATGATGCTTATCAAAATAGCTTCTGATATTTTAAAACTGCATAATACATATAAAAATAAAAGATTACAAAATCATATGTCTAACAAATCCTCTTTGAATGAAAGCTTCTCTTCTTCCTCCCCCAGAGTTGTTCCTTCCATGGACCTGTACAAATCTTTTGCTAGTATTAACCGTGTTGATCCCTGATCTGCTTTCATTCTTCATATGTTTCCTATTTTCATTACATACTAGGTCAGTCACTATCTGCAAGCAAGATCTATTCCACTTTTCTTCATATCTCAAACATGTGCCATAGAAACTGGTACCATGCATGGTAAAAGTCAATGACCAGTGACAATTATGAATTTGAAAGTCATGAATTTGAAAAAGACACAGGTAGAGGAGGTTTGGTAGAACTTGATGGCAAATAAAGAATAATGACTTTAGTGAAACAATAAGAATGCATGTATAAAATTATTTCAGAAGTAACTTAATTAAAACATTCCCCAGGTACTTTTATTCCTTTTTCTTTTCTTTTACTCCTAAGATTTAAATCTAGTGTGTCAGCCAATGCTAGGCAACCATTTTACCAAGGAAGTACAGTTTCCATTCAAAGCTCCCTTCAAAGCATTTTTAGTACACCGTCCGTTGGAATGAAAGACAGCAAAATGTTTACATTATAAAATGGAAGGGACTGCTGTAGTCAGCAGAGAATTTACACTTTTGTTGGAACTTGTATGGAGCAAAGCAGAGATTAGATTTTGGCCCATTATATTGGTCATAGGTCTCAGGCATGATGAAGAAGGCAAGTCTCAGAGAGGATTTGTAAGGGGGACTGTGATTTCACCTTCCCATCCTTGAAAGTGCAAACAAACATAAAAGACCAAATATGAGGAAACCCATTTTCCTCTTGTACTTTTGCTTTTTATTCTGGGAGGTAGGTCTTAGAGAAGGGGAAGAAAGGTACTCAGAATGAAATTGGCAAAAATCAAATGCTTATTTATTCCAAGTAGTCTCTAAAATGAAGTGCACAAAAGTCACTTTAACTGCATAAGGTTATGACCTGACTCCCTCTTTAATAATGAATAAGAAAATGTTATCAATTAGAAACTGTAGGAATAAAGGAATTTTGTGGCTTTTTCAGGGGAGGTATGCCTGTTCCCCTCAGATTAGATACTGCTGATAACAATTTTTTAATATATTTTACATTTACTTTGATGAACCAATTGATTGGTAAATATTACATTGATAAGGGAGCCCTGGTAACTCACAGAGATTGTATCACTAAAAAAAATACTCAAGCATGTGTACAGTAGTTTAAGGAGTTTCTTGCACAATTTGCATGCAGCTCCATGAAAGACTTATTTCTCTGAGCAATCCCTTACTATTTCAGTGCCCATAGTGTCTTGAAATTTTATTGCAAGTTCTTGTAACTTTCTTGTGAGTTTGAAAATCTTCTTAGCTTTTATGAGCCTTTCTTCTTCAGTCCTGGAAAGGATATTTCCACTGGGAACAGAACAGAACATACACTAGAAAGATAAACATTTCCATTTTAACTAGAAGTTATTTTCTTAGTTTTGCCCTTACAAAAGTAAATAAAAAAGGAAAATAAGTCAGGCATTGTTGAATTTCACATTGCTGTTAAAATCTAAGCTTAGTCAAGTTGGCAAAAGTTCTGTGGTTACTCAATGTTACTCATGTCTTCTATTCAGTAATATTTAGAAACTTGACATTCTTTGAAACCTGTAGAACAATATTTAATTGTCTAATCCAGCATCATGGCTGCTTTTAGAAAGGATTACATCAAAAGGCCTGTGTGATACCTAGGATCAAATTCAAGTGTCTATATGAAGGGGTCAAATCCAAGGGTCTATATGAAAGGATCACAGCCAGAAGTCTATGTGAAAGGATCACATTTAGAGGCCTGTGTGATCTGGATGGAATGTAGAAAGAATGTTAGTATATACCTTTAATCTTAGTATTCAGAAGGCAGTAGTAGCACATGTCTTTAATTCCTAAGAAGGATGCAAGGTAGAAGCAAGCAGAGCTCAGAAGGAGACAGTGTCAGACAGGAGGTGACATCTGAGATGAGTCAGTGAAGGTCAGGCAAAGTGATAAATCAGAGGAAGAGTTGCCAGAGTGAGTCAGAGTGAGGACATGCCCAACTCTCACAATAGAAAATAAGGCTCTCATCTCAGAGAAGATAAGATAAAGAGGATAAGAGAGACAGAGGCAGACAGGGGAGAAGAAACAGAGTCTGACTCAGGCAGAATCAGGCAAGCAGTCTGAAGCAATCTGAGGTGTCTGAGGCAGAGACACAGAGGCAGTTTGGCAGAATAAGTTAATATCAGATAGGAATAGTGTGTCAGTTTGAAGTTAAGGAGAACAGTTTGGTTAGAGAAGTTGTAGGAGTCAGCCAAAGTCACAGTCAGCTGGCTCAGAAGATCAGTTAGAACCAGCAGCTTGGAGAAGAGTTTGAGCCAGAACAGGAAGTGAGCTGAGTTCAGTAGAGCTATGAGTTCAGAATGAGCTATCAGAGTTGCTCAGTCAGCAGTAAGTCTCAGAGGTTGATTAGATTGCATGGAGGCTGAGGTTAAAGCCTTTCAGGGTTAGCAGTTTAGGATTAGATTGCACAGAAGCTGAAATGCTCCAGGGCACCAGAACTAAGACCAAGGATTGAAATAGCCAAAAAATAAAGAGCCTTTGCATCTGTATCAGCATCTACAGACACAATGTGAGACGTTTATGCATAAAACAAGTAAAATGCTTGTATTATAAAGCTTATAATGAAAAAATTAATTAACATTCCATTTTTAGCAAGTCATGTATTATTTAATTACACATTTCATGTATTTTAACATTTAAAATGTAAAGAATGTTTCCTCCAAATCCAATCCCCCACTTTCTCCCACAGTTCTTTAGTAGACCACCTGCTGTGGCCTCCCCTCCTTCCCTCCACCCATCTTCAGTGCATCACACATAACTTTTTCTTCAACTGTCCTTCCCTCTACCCTTACCCTGACACTCCACCTCAAGTAGGCATTCCCCATTCCTCAGGAACCCACCTGACATGCAGTCAGGCAGGCTAACTCTAGATCATCACCTTTTCCTGCTCTCCTCTAATACAGTGACCCAATCTTACCCTCTATCACTGTAGCACTCCTCTCATTATTTGCTCCTCTTTGGAGGGATCTAAACAGATCCTAGTGGAACACCATGCTTTTCTTCCTTCTCTGTACTTCCTCAGCAGCACTCCTTCCTTCCTAGATAATCCCTATCCCTAATTATCACACCCACTACCTATAAACACATTGTTCCCAGAACCCTAAGGGACCACATATAGCAGGATCCCAGAAGCATTCCCTACCAGGCAACTCATAGCTATCACATTCTTTTGGAATCAGAGAGTGCAACAGAAATGAAAGAATAAAAAAAACACCCATTTAACAAAGACAAGACTAAATATCAGCACCTAGAATTACAGTAATCCCAGACCCAAATGCCTAGAAGTCAGCATAAAAACATAAATAACAGCCAAGACAATATATTCCACTAGATCCCAGCAAGTCTACTACAGTAAGCCCTGAGAAGTGCAACATAGCTGAAACAAAAGAGAAGACTCTAAAATAGCCTTCATGACTATGATGGAGGTCCTTAAAGAGGAAATGAGTGAATACCTAAAAGAAATCTACAAACAGTGGAAGTAGATGAATAAAAAAATTCAAGACCTGAAACTAGAAATATAATAAATAGAGAAAATACAAAATGAGGGAAATCTGAAAATGTAAAAAAAGGAACTTAAACAGGAACCTCAGAGGCAAGACTATAGGAGGTAAAAGAGAGAATAACAGTCATTGAGGACAAGATAGAAAAAATGGATATCACAAGTGTTTTATGATATAAAATATGATGTTAACATGATGGTCCTTTGATCCAGAAGGACATCTTATTCTCATTGTCATAGGAATCAATCTATGCTTTGTTATGGGTAGAATATACTATCCTCCAAAACTAGTTAGTACCCATAAGAACTTTCTTGAACAGAAAGGAAAAAATTAAGGCAATCAGGGTCTTTCTTGCAAGAAGAGAAGAAAGAAAAAGGTCTTTAGAAAGTCATCCTTCCTTAAAAATAGGGCCCACACTCTAGAGCCATAGGATTGGATTCGGCAAAAATCTTTGTACACATCTGCTCTACACAACAAAGTATAAAATTATGAAAATATCTGACTGATAAAAAAAATCTACAGAGGAAATGAACTATTTTAGTTTCAAGGTGATAACTAATTATTCTGTTCAATTGAAAGGTATCTCAATGCAAAAGATTGTTGTTCCTGTACTACATAACAGATTTAAATGACCACAAAATGCTTTATTCATTACTTTTCTATTCCTGTCCTAAAGCACCATGACTAGGCAACTTACAGAAGCAAGGGTTTATTTGGTATTATGGTTCCAGACGCATAATTGTCCATCAGAATGTCCATCAGAGCAGGATTGGCAGAAAACATGGCAGTTGGAACAATAAGCTACAAAATTACATTTTGAATTGCAAAACTGATGGAGAGAGAACGTCTCAGTTAGGTTTCTATTGCTGTGATGAAACACCATGACAACAAAGCAATTTGTGGAGGAAAAGGATTATTTGGCTTACACTTCCATATTGCTGTTCTTCATGGAAGGAAGTCAGACAGGAATTTAAACAGGGCAGGAATCTGTAGTCCTGAGCTAATTCAGAGACCATAAATGGGTACTGTGTACTGACTTGTTCAGCCAACTTTCCTCTATAAGCAAGGACCACCAGCCAATGGATGGAACTATACACAATGAGATGGATCCTCTTCCATCAATCACTAATTAATAAATGCTTTACATTAAGCAGAATCTTAGAGAGATGTCTTCTCAGTTCTGGTTTCTTCCTTTCAGTTAACTCCATTTTATATGTCAAGTTTACCTAAGACTAGCAAGCATAAAGAACAAACTGTTAATGGTCTATGGCTTTTATAACCTGAGAACATCCCTCAGTGATATATTCCCACAGATCCTAAATGTTCCCAAACAGCATCACCTACTAGGGACCAAGTATTTAAATGCCTAGAACTATAGGGACATTTCACTCAAAGCATCACAAAAGCCTACAATGCTAGCATAAAATTTGAGTGTGTTTCTTCCTACATAGAGCTGAACAAGATCAAGTATTAAGAAACACAATTTCCAGACTCCACTGCAGATACTGTCAGTCTGTTCTGTGAATGTCCAACCCTTGTAATTCCATGGACTTCCAACTGGCCCTAGGCAGGAGGCAGATTTTAAAAATTGTTTGGCTACCATGAAAGGCATCATGATCAAAGTTCTTTGTTGCAATGGAAAGTAGGAAAAAATGAGAAAGTTTTGTCAGAGGGTGAAGCCACCTCCGGAAATTAAACCTAACTCCCTACACAGAATATTCTATTCCTAATAAAAGAAATCAACGTACTTTTCTCATGAGTTCAAAACACTCAAGGTGTACTGAGTTTCATTTTCTTTCCATGCTGGTTTATTTTTATTACTTTATCTCAGTGTTTTTTGTCTTCCCCCATTATGTTATTATAAGTAGGATTCAGGGAAACGAATAAATCATGTATTTGTTGTTCCTAGCTCTTTGGATCAAGAACACAGCCAACAAACACTGGGTTGAGTTTAATATCATAGCAGAGTTATACTTTAGTTGTCTTCTCCAGAGAGTGTATGTACTATTTTATTTTGTGTTTCTACAGCAAAATACCTTAGGCTGTATAGCTTGCAAGGTAAAGAAGTTAATTATACTCACAGTTTGGGAGGTATAAGAGTACTGCTCTGCCTCTGTTCAGTGCTGGTGAATGCCTTAAGGTGACTGACACTGAAGTTCCCATTGTGCATAAAGATACAATCACATGTTGTGAAAAGAAGCCAAGGAAGAAATAATGGGCCAAACTCGCTTTTTATAATTATTCTTTTGATATCTAATTAGATCCTGAGAGAACAACATTAATTCTATCTAATAACAGAGCCTCCAATTATCTAACTTCCTTGCCTTATCTCTATTTTCTAAAGATTACAGGATGTCTCACATTGGCACTCTATGGCCCAAACTTCCAGAAATTGAACCCACGGGTGTCATTCATACCATATTAAAATCACAGCATTGCATATATGATTGTATACAGCACACAAAATTAAGCATTTTTGATAGAAAAAGATAACTATGAAAGTCTGTATAATAATTTGAAAATGTCTCCCTTTTCTGGAATGTACTTTACTTCTTTATTCCATTGGTAAAAGTCTTTGTCTACAACTTGTTTTGTCTAAAGGATGTAATACTGGAGTAAATTTGCCATCTCTTCATAAAATACTTCATAAAAGGTGCAGAGCACCTTTCAACATGTTCTTCCCTCTAGCCACAATGAGTGACTTGCTTCACTACAAGATATCTCCAATTCACTTAAGCCAGACTAAAGTAGTATATTTCGCAGAGCTACTTCTATGGTACAACCACAATAGATACTTCATGCAACAAATGTTTATTGATATCAATTTCTGATATTTGGCAAAGATTATGGAAGAGTAATGCAGCCTATCCTAATAGAATAACTGGGTCAACATAGCTGTGCTATGATCAGTGTATTCTTCCGTGTATGATTCTGGGGTAAAAATTAAACAGAAACTTGCATGCCTGGAAGAACAAGGTAAATAATCAACTGCAAGATCATATGGTCAAAATAGGGTGGCAGGAACCATGGCAGTTTTTGCCCAAAGGTGCCAACTTGCTCTTTTATCTTTCTGGAGTATGGCAGTTTCTGTAATCAGAGTTTCTGCAGCAACTATCATTTATCTAACTATTTCAAAATGTTAGGTAAAAGCAAAAAGTTCCATCATTTTAGCAGATTGCCTATATCCAAGTACTTCAAGGTGGTAAGAGATGAGCCAAAAGTCTAACTCTTGTGAGTTCCAGTTTGCTTTCTTAGCTACAGAAATATCTTTCTCTTTCCTATGTAAGCTTAGTGTTCCTAATTCCAGGCTCATTACTAGAATTTCAAAGACTTAACTAGTTCCAGTGAGGTTTAAATTCTCATTCTCCATAGCAAATCCTTTATTCAATACCAATCATGTATATTTATATACACATATGTGTATATATATCATATATAATAAAATGCACAATAATTATCATATATCATATGTATACACTATATACTACATATGTGTGTGTGTGTGTGTGTATATATATATATATATATATATATATATATATATGTTTGTTTATATATCTGCATATCTTTCTGTCTGATTGAGGCCTGACTGATAAATCTGTTAGGATCCTCTTTATTAGTAACCAACTCATGTTATTTGTTAAAATATTTGTGGTTATTTTTATGATTTGTACAAAGACTGTTAGAGAAAAGTGTTTTGCTATTTGTACTTTAACAATTACAAGACTGGAGCAAGAAGAAACATTGATGTCCACTGGGAAGACGTTTTTAGCTACTGTGCTTACATCTGAACCCAGTTTAGATGATGTTATTTCAATTATGCCAGACATCTTATTAATATATTTTAAATTGTTGCAACTTTACTGATATTTAGAAATTCTTCCTGGAAACATCATATTGTACTTTTTTTTCTCTGCAAGTTTATGACTATTTTTTAATTATAGCCAACCAAGCTGAGTTTGTATACAAACTGTGCACCCATTTCAGAGGCCAAATAATGATAGGAGAGAATATGACTCACAGAATATTACTTTGCATGCCGCAATGCATTTGCACGCAGTAATGAAGGCTTTAATATCAGCAGGAGAGAGGAAAGTGACAATGGCCGTTAGTGCCAAGCTACTGCATTCTCTCTCAATGGAGCATGAAATAAGGCATGTCATCATGTCACCACACACTAGGAAGGATTTTCTTAGGCCCTTGTCCTTTCGGTACAGTGAGTCTGCTTCATAGCGATTCAGATTCTCCATCTTCATGACTCACACACCTCCCTGTTTCCATCCCTATTAAATGTTCTTCTTTTGCAGGTTCACAGTGGTACCAAATTGCTACCTTGTGAGGAATACGAACAAGCTTTCTTAAGTTTCTCATATGGAAGTGAAATCTCATGAAAGGCAAATTATTATAGTGTAGCAAAAAAACATCATTTCTCAATAGGGAGAAGAAATTTAAAAAACTACAGGAAAAAATTGTGCATCATAAGCACTATCCTTACATACTCATACTTTATAAATAATAATGAAATTATTACTTTACTATTAACCATAAAATACCAAGGCTAACTAAAATCTTGTAAAAACTACCACTTCAAAAGCACTTGGCATGCATTCATATAAAATATACATGTTATACTTTGAGGTTATTTATGATATTTATTGAACCTCTATAGGACTTCTATATGTAATTCACACTTACAATAATGAGGTAAGTCTGGAAAATCTCAAAGCTACATTAATTTTCTAAGATTTGAGTTGTACATTGTTTTCTTACCTCAAGCCATAGTCTTTTTTCAGTACTGAGGCTTGAAACCAAGCCCTGCACATGCTAGCCAAACCCCCTTCCACTGATCTGCATCCTTGGTCTCCCAAGCCATAAACTGAAGCACTTTAAATAATGTCCTCATTTTATCCATTATTTGACAGAGTTTCTTCCAACATCGAGTGCATACTATGTTTCAGGCATATCATTCTACAAATAACAAAACTACAAATATATTGGGAAGACTATATCCCAATGGCAGTTCTTAAACTGGAGGAACCAAGAAAATAAATTTATAAATTTTAGTTTAAGTCTGCATTCCAGACATTAGGCATCAGTGGTGAGGTGGATATTTGATGTAGGTTCTGATTTAAGATGGTGCTTAGTATTGTATTGAATATGCCAAGTCTGTGTATTCAATTTCCTTTTCCCTCTTAGAGTTTTGAAAAATGTATGCATTTATTGCATATTTTCCTCCATTATAGTACAGCTACAAATGAAGTCTAAAAAGCATCAGAGCACTGGGAGATTTCTCATTGGAAAAAGCTCTTATCTTGCAAACATGAAGATCTGAATTTGAACGCCTGGAAACTACATAACATTTGGTGTGATAGAGCAAGTTTGTAATTTCAGGGATATTATGGTAGAAAATGGATAATCAACAGAAGCTTGCCTGCAGCACAGACAAGCTAACCTGGCATGCTTATACTGAGTCGGAAATAAGATCAAGAAGAATAGCAAACTTACCTTGTGTCAAACAAGAAAGAAGGCAAGCACCAACAATCAAGTTCCCTACATTCATGTGTATACCACACACAGACATAGACATACAGAGAGAGAGAGGGGAGAGAAAAGCAACTGTTTATCTTGGTTAAGATTTTTAATTTTATTTAATAATCTAGATAGCATATATAAGAATATAATAAATATTCCTTGACTAAGATTATATTAGCAGTCTCAAATATGTTATAGTAAGTCTATTCAAACAATCATGAATCCATGATTACTTAGAGTACAAATGACTGAAGCGTGCTATGCATTGCTTAGAGAAAGAATGATTTTGATCATATTTTTACATAGCTGGATACTTAGTGCTTAAGAATTTATATAACCTAAATGTTTTTGTATGTTTTTAATCAATTCAAGTTTTGTCTTGACTAATTGCTGGAGTCCAGAATGCAATGCACAGGTTTATTGTAAGTAGATATTTTTCAATAAAATAAAAAATAATTCTCATTGATATTAGGAAAATACAGTGGTTCTCAACCTGTGGGTTGTGGCCCCTTTAAGGATGGAATGACCCTTGCACAGGGGTCTCCTAAGAACATCTGAATATCATATATTTACATTGTGGTTCATAACAATAGCAAAATTACAGTTATAAAGTGGCACTTAAAATAATTTTATGGTTGAGCATCACAATATGAAGTATATTAAAGGGTTTGCAGCATTAGGATGTTTGAGAACCACTGTGGCAGTATATTTAGAACTGGCCAAAATAGTGAATATTTTTTAAATTGTGTTTAAAGCTAAATAGAGACAATTAACTACTGTTCTGTCATCAGGTATCAAACTTCATATAATAAGCTTATTATTTTCTGATTTACTTTAACAATTGGCTATCCATGAGAATTTTCTCTTGAGATTGTAGATATACAATGTTGAAATGATAAGGACAGGTAATATTTCAATAGTAGGTTTTGAATAACAAGCATGAGCTTAGCTGCTACAGTATCTGTGTTTCATTTATACATATTGATGTCACACATGAGAATCAGTGATCTGCTCATCTTAGGTAGCTTTTCTGCCCTTTCTGCTATCTGGAAAGAAAGATACTGACTGTAAAACAACATGATCACCTTGACCTTTAACAGAAAATGGAGCCTTGTAAGCACCAGATAAGGAAGTCATGTGATCTGTTTTCCTTCTTTTAAGTATACAGCTGAGTTCAGACAAATATGTTTCGGTGAGTTAAACAGTAATTTTTTTCTACTCCTGGAGTATGTGAAAATATTGTCATGTACTGAAGGTTTGAGGATAATTAAGGAAACTCAAGGTAAACTAGTATTTGATTAAAACCTGTATTTTCTAATTCTCAGCACTTTGATCAGTTATGCACCTCCCCCTTGACTGCTGCCCATTGTAAAAAGAAGCATATCTGACCAAGGTTGAGAGCAGCCCAGGAGCATGGGCACAAACACACATATTTAGAAAGCACATTGACAGAATTACCAATAGCAGATTCTACCTAAGAAGCAATGACTTTCCTATCCACGGACTACTGACCAGGATTACAGTACCAAGGATAAAATTCCCTTTTGTGAATCAGCCTTAAGTCTAATCAGAATGTTGTTAACAACCTCATAATAGTCCCGCTATTATTGCATTAGATACAATATTCTGTCTGGCAAGTCATTTTTCAGCAAGGGGAGTCTGGTTCTGGGTAAGGCCACTAGTGACTTTACTTCTCCAGCAACCTGCATATCACCTTATTATATTGTGAAACATAATCATCAGGGAGGATGTTTCCTGGTTGATTTAAGATTGAATTTTCTATATCCTGCAACCAAGAGAATAGTGTCTTCACTAATCTAATCGTACTATATAGGCTACTGGGGTACCCAAAGATGGTGGCAACAGCCTGTGTTGTTTTGGAAACCTCTAGTCTAATACTCATCATGAACACATAGAAGGTGCCCCATGTCTTTCATTGATGTTTTTACTTATCAAGTCATACCTTCTAGGAATGAAATTGTCAATCCATGCAGGATAATTCTGTCTGAACTCTCTTTCTCTTTTAAAGTTATATTTTGAAATTAGTTTATGAATTACTGAGTTTCTATAAGGCTTTTTCAAGTGTTTTTTTGTTTTGTTTTGGAATATCTTTATTAACACCTACCTCCTACCAAGACTCAGAGAATGTTGGGAAGAAGGCATCAGAATTAATGTAAGAGCTTAAGGATGAGAATTACAGCTGTCATCTTCTAGGCTTGACATAGCCTTTAGGAACTCAAAGACACAACAGTTACCTGGACAAGATTAAGGTAGCCTTAACCTTAGTGTAGATGTGGTACCTAGACTCTGCCTCTTACTGAGGATTTTGGCAATTGACAGAAGGAGGTTGTTTTTTTTTTTCTTGAGAATGGATTATGTGTAGGGTTCCTATGCTCAAGTGGATGACTATACATCCATTCATGCGCTGTTCCACTTGTGTATACTCATGCTTGTACAGGTGCAGAAAGAAAATTGAGATATAGTAACAAACCAAAGGTATTTGGTTCTCGTGCTGGAAATTTTGTCTCCAGCAGTTACTTTGTAAGTTCTTTTATGAGAAAAAATATTTATTATGTGAAACTAAACTCTCTCTACCTTCATCTTTTTTCCTTCCATCTCCTCTTGCCCCTCTCTTTGTCTTTAACTTTGTCTATCTTCTCAGAATTGACTATTAAATGTATGGGATTCAGAAATAGGAGAATAAATCATGATAGGTACAAATACACATATTTTTACTTGTTTAATTTACTTCACTTCCTTTCATGAAAATCCTTGATGCCACTGCTTTGATCTTTAGACCATCTCTACTATTTTACAAACCTAGTCCTTTTTGTCAGTGTTTTGTTTTGCTATGAAAATGTATTTTCAATAATCCCTTTTGGAAGTGAATTTGGTTGATATCTTTGAATCTCCTGTCAGATACATTTAGAAGATAATGAACTCCTGCACAGTCTTAATAAAAAATTGCTTCACTTAAGGCAAGATTTACCTGGCACAAGGTCCATGGGTTAAGAGCTAAAATCAAGTAGGACAATGTGGGAAGTGATCAGAGATGGGCACTGAGTGAGAGATCATTAGGTCATGTGAGTACTGTCCTCAGAAGGGAACAATATCATCTGGGCTGAGTTCTCAAGACAACAAGATCCTGTAGAAATCTGTGCAAGAACACTGGGTATTTTTCTGTCTACTTGTTTTGTGATATGATCTCTGCTTTCCTCCTATACTTCTGCTTTCCAACGTGGGGCCACAATCAGATCTATATTTCACTGTGTGGACTTTCCGACTCCATTTTGTGAGCTAAAGAAAACTCCTGTCTTCATAGTTATCCCATTTCAGGCATTTAGCATAACAATATATATATGTAATTTATGTATTAATTGTATATAGGCATATATGCATATTCAGCATTATAAAGGTATATGAGTACACATACATGAATACATACATATGCATGTACATACAGATACGTATACATTTCATCGTTGTTAAATTTACCTTTGTATATCTGTATTATTCTGCTTTAATAAACTGCTTTGTTTCATCCAATTCTTTTCTAAAGTGCTAGAGCAACTTTTCAACAATATATTTTTAGTCATTTTACGTTTTTGTTAGTATCTTTTATGTGATGACATAAACACATCTTTCAGTTATACTCTTTCCTAAATTTTAGTAATCCAGAATATTAAGAATTTTCCAAAATTTCTGAACATTATTACATTCAACTCCTTTTACTCCTGGCTTCTCCTTGTACAATATCTTACTTGGATGCATTTACCTCAATATTTTTATATGATCTTTTGATATATTTTTTAAAAATTTATCTTAAAATAGTATTCTCTCTAACCATCAATTTCATGCACATATTTTCTAGGAAAATACACTTTAGATAGGCAATTCAGTGAACATGTAAGAATACGAAGATGTTCATATTGGTTCATGTATGTTGATTTCAGTTCCTTTTCATCAGGGCACATGGTAGGAACCTGTTATATGTTTTTGAACATATAACAAATAGACATCATCATGAAACATTGAAGTTTCAGGTTTTTATTCTTTATCAGAAACTGCAATTTAGTTGACTATCTCTCGAATAAATCTGAATACAGCAGCGAATCTTGCCATTACCTCACCATCTTTAAGAAGACCTGTTCAACACCACAAAGATTTTTAAGAATTTTATGTTTAGTTTCTAGCACAAGAAAGCCAATGGTTATCAGTAGAGACAAAAAAGAATGAACCATGTATAATATACTCATTTATTTATTTGGGAAAATCTAAAAAGCACTGACAAGGTAGGGACAGCTGAGGAAAGGATCAAAAGAATTACAAAACATGATGTTTTCAAAAACAGTTTACTTACTGTGGATAGCTGGTGATCAGTCATGCTAAGAAAACCTAGCCGACAATTACTGAATACAAAAAAGTTTTCTTATGTGAGAATGTAGGAACAACTGAGCTTTGCATTTACTAACCAACACATAGTGTTGGTATTGAGGAGAATACAGATGAACCTTTAATTTTTCTGGGTTGCGCAGCCACAGTTGCTAGGAGATAACTTTTCATGAGACATTAAAGCATGATTGATATATGCTGAATGATTAGTGCTGGGAAAATGAGTAGTCACAATATCATATTCTACACTAGTGTTAATCCATGGTGAGCACTATCATGTGGAATTTACAATGTCTATGTATTTGTTTTACTTGGATCAAACCATAACAGTCCAACAGAATGTTTGTAAAATGAAGGAAAAAAAATTAAAACCAGCTTCCACAATGCCTCACTTCTTACTGCAAGCCTAGAAGATTTTGTATATGAGACAGAGTAAGAAGTTGCCAAGTCAATTTCTTGAAGGAAGTTCTCATCCCTTGTTTATATTTATCAGAAAGGCTAGTATTAATCTTTATATTTCTAAGTTCCAGAAGCTTTATCATCTGCTATAAAATCTCCCTCAGTGACTTTAACCAAGAGAAATTGCCATGTTTATAATAAATTCTAATTCTGAAACACAATATTAAGCCATTTTATTGCAAATAATGGATTTACCCAAAATAAACATTTTTGTAAACATTATAGGTCCATCTTCAGCAGTTTTATCCAATACTTTGCCTCTGTGGATTCGTAGTCTTCATTAATCTGCCAAAAATGCAAACAAGTTTCTGGGACTTCCCTTTATTACTTTGTACATAAGCTATTGCATCTTAATCTGATGTGAATTAATATTTTTAAATTATTAAAGAGATTGCACACTCTTTCATATCTCTGTGATTGTATTTATTACTTCATGATTTATTACATTTTCATTTAAGTCCACTGAATGTATCCATTTCTTTTCCTCAGATTAATTTTTACTCACCTGATCAAGTAATTTTTACTTGAAATCCTTCTTTGCTTCTAAATAATATTTGTATTAATTGAGAATTTCATATAATGCATTTTGATCAATCTTTCATAACTACCTTCTTCATCTTCCCCACATACCCACTCTTTGAACTTTCTTTTCTTTTCTTTTTTAAACCTGTAAGTCTAGTTAGTATTGCCTAAGTGCTCTTGGGTCTATAGCCTGCCATCTAGTGTGGTCACCAATACAATTACAAAAAATCAAATAAACACAAAACAGATTCTCCTTCTCACAGAAGCCATCAAGTCCAATATCTCCTTATTTAGGGGTGAATTTCTAACATATTTTGTACCCTTTAATGCTAGGATTTTGTCTGGCTTGAACATGCAAAGATCTTATGCATGCTGTCCCAATCATTGTGAGTTTATATGAGTTATATCCAGTAGTGTCCAGATAAATATCATTTTCTTGCTATTCCCTACTACCTCTGGCTCTTAAAATCTTTCTATACCCTCTTCTACTAAGAATATATGAACCTTGGATGTGAAATGTACGTCCCATTTATGTCTAAGCACTCCACAAGTTCTTATTCTGTGCTTGTTATTAAGTGCCATCTATTGCAGATAGAAGCTTCTCTGATAAGGAATGAGAGATTCACTGATCAAACGGTGTGGTGGTTTGAATGAGAATGTCCTTAATAGGCTCATATAATTTTATGTTTAGTTCCCGGTAGATGAGCTGTTAGGGGAATTAATAGGTTTTTCCTTGTTGGAGTAAGTGTGTTGCTGGTGGTAGACTTTCAAGTTCCAAGAGTCCACTCCAAACCCAGTCTCTCTCTGTCTCTCTCTATCTCTCTCTGCCTCTCTGTCTCTGTCTCTGTCTCTGTTTCTCTGTCTCTCTCTCTTTCTCTCTCTCCTTGCTTCCTTCAAATCACTATGTTATTTTCAAATGTTTTTCATCACCATCCTTGACTGTGTGCTGCTATTCTCCCTACCATGATGATAATAGACTAACTCCCTGAAACTGTAAGCGAGCCCCTAATTAAGTGAATTATTTTATGAATTGCCTAGGTCATTGTGTCTCCTCACAGCAATAGAACAATAACTGAGGCAAAGAGTATAGCAATAAGTGATTACGAGTTATTATAATATTACTACTATGACTAGTTACCAGAATAATAGTAGTTGGTTCTTCTCTAAGGCCTATGACCAACCTACCCACATATTCTTGCTCTCTTAATAGTCCCAGATATTGGTTCCATCTCATAGACAGGGACTTAGGACTCATCAGAAAATGGTTAATTAATAGCATAACATTCATCTCACTATTGTACAATTAGGTATATCTTGTTAGGCTAGTCATTATTGTAGTTTATAGGGTTTACAGCTGAGGGATGCTGAGGATTACTTTTCTACTCTGGGAGTATGCCTAGCCCCATCCAACACTAAGAAAGCCACCCAGTAGAGATTGAGTTTCAAGGTGAATATCAACTTGATTTCTTCATTTTCCGTTACTCATTTATGTGCCATCCTCGGCAATAAAGTCTTACTGTCAAAATCTAGAGGGTAGCCAAGAATATTGAATATACTCTGAGATACTTGGGGGTTGGGATTTGAGACCCCACTGTCTACAACTCTAAATGATGGGCAAACTCATTCCTAGCTTTGGGAATTTTGTTTATTAGCAAAAATTGTATAGATGCAGCATTATACTCTCATTTCTCATAATAGGGTTATTGCACATTTGGGTCTCTGTGTGTGAATTAAGGCACTGTGTGTAGCCATGCTGTTCTAGAACATGATCTGTAGACAGGCTTTCCTTAAACTCAGAGATCCACCTACTTCTGCTTCCCAATGTTCTTCTCCCAGTGTTGACATTCAAAATGTGTGCCATCCCAGCGGTTTTAAAACTCTTTTTATGTACGCAGATGCATATACCTTAGGAAGCTACTATAATAGTTGGTTTCTATACAACTTTTTGAAAAGCCATTAGTATATATTAGCCCCTGCAGTTTTCCTTTCTTTATACTAATTCATGTCAGTTAATCTTACTATTTGTTTTTTAGTGTGCATATCTGTATCATCTGTGATGGTAAAAAGTTAGTGTACTCAGTTCTGTCCAGAAGTTTTAAGGTTCTTACCTTCATATTAGTCCTATTGTTTGTGTGAATTGATTTTCTGTTGGTTTAATGTAACATGGTGACCTAGTGTTAATTTTCTGTAATCTTACTAAACTTCTGCCATTGTACAGCTTCCATCAATGACTGGAATTCACTCTCTCATCAATTCAAGATTACCTTCTTTTCAGGACTAAAAACAAGGAATCAAATATACACCGTCTCAAGAAATGGTTCATGGGATTTTTTCTTTGATGAGTGTAGTATCTTTCATTATCTATTTGGACTAGTTTTGGTTTGAAGTCTATTTTGTCAAGTATTAAAATGGCTAGACCTGCTTGCTTCTTGGGTCCATCTGCTTGAATATCATGTGAAATAAACTGTGCAAAACATTTAGATGTATACATGTATACCTATGCTGTTCTGGACTGAGCTTTTCATTCAGGCCACTAAAGATATTACTCTGTCTACTCATCCAAGAATTGGAAATTCAGGCTTTAATTTTGTTAGTATTTGATACATTTTGTCATCTATATCTGAAAGTGTACAAAATATATTTTCATTATCCAATCTCTAAAATTCATGTAGAGTTTAGTTTTTTTAATTTTGCACAATGTTTAAAAATTTGTTAGTTATAAATTTCTGTCTTTCATACAGCTCTTATCCCTTTACTTTTTAAAAGGCCTACAATCAAATGACATATGTCCATAAGGCTCATTGCTTTAAAAAAAAAATCAACAACTAAAGGCGTTTCTTTTTTAAAGGAGCAATAGATTTATAGAATTTGTATTTATTTTAAAACTTTTACAATGCAAAAAATTCAGATGGAAGTTACAGTGTAAGAAAATTAAATTGCTTAGAGTAAGAAAAATAGTCGTCCCCAGGGTAGAGCACACCAATTCGTTATCCAATAATATATATATACACATACACACATGCACCACATATATATGTATGTATACATTTATTATTAGATAATAAATATGTATATAATACTCAGTCTGTATGATACTTGTGTATATGTGTGTGTGTATAAATGTATAATGAAATGAACAGTTAAGGAAAAAAGAGGCAATAGTTAGGGATATATGGGAGGGTTTGGATGGAGGAAAGGAAAATGGAAATTATATAATTATATTATAATCTCAAAAATTAAAATAATAATGCAAAAAAACCCATTTCTATTTTTTTATGTTTAGCTTTCTGAAATTTTATGGCATATGTTATTTTTTATCAACATTATAAAGCATATATTATAATTTTATAAGCTAAATACCAATTAAAAATGAGCAACAGTAGCAAGAATTTAAAAATATTTTGTTGTTAAATTCAAAGGATCATAAAGGTCTTGTAGTACTGCTAACAAACGTACTGAAAAATGTGTAGATGACTAAAAATACAATTTGATAGTCAACATGCAGCCAACACACAGCTAATATTTAGTGTGATTTTCACAATAAGGTTCATAATTACCAGCATAATTTCCATGATTAATCACTTTGCAACAGGTCAAGAAGGCAACAATGTTAAATTTCAAGGGCAATCATTTTGAAGTTCTTAGCAATGTCTTCTCTCTAAACTCCTGTGACTTGTTCTTCATTAATACACAAATCTTAGAATATTCATTGAGGATCAGTTGTAGTGCTTAAGTGATGAGACCCATGAAAAGTACAACCTAGTCTGTAATGTGGGGCATTTCAATGTGAGTTGCCTTCCTCCTCCTTTGAGATATTCTGAAAAGTTCATTAACATTCTCTTTCATGTCATTGCTGCTCTCTGAAATGAAGACAAATATTGTATCATCTTTCCACCTTTATAACTACAATTGACAAATTGCATAATTTAAATGATGTATGTAACATCAGGTTATTAGAAAGGGTTCATAACACTAAATGTTCAAGCCTGTCCTTTCTCCTCCAAGAACCATATAATTTATCACTACGATTGTGGAAAAACTTGAGAGATAGTTAAATGTCACATAATCTCCAATCATGCATGGTTTTTTCTTCAATTTCATTAGATTAAAATGTTTATCAAATACACTGTTTATTTCAGAAGGCTTAATATTTACTATGCATTAGGCACCATGTTAGAAATCAAGGAACCCTTACAATTATTGACAATCTAACAAAGAAGCTGATAGTTTCCATGATTTTTTGGAACATACATTCAATTGAGATGACAGTTCAGATTATTACTGTAGTAAATGACATAACAGGATTGTCACAGAGATATAAAATACAACATGGCTTGACTGTTGTACACAGGATGCAAAATCATGAAAGGAGAGGAACAAGATGGAAAAGGGAGAGAAAGGTATGAAAATAATGACAATATAGGATACTAACAACTTGGAGGTACCAAAATGTGTTAGTAAAGAGAAATCTTCTAAATGTAAATTTGGAGTTTGAAGACACCATGATACATCAAGAACAAATAATAACCATGGAAAGTTGAACTACAAACAGGAAGATGTGTTGTTGTTTACAAGGATATATAGGACTTTAAAACACACTAAATTTAATTTCTCATTATGGAGAGTGATGGAAAAAAAGTGATATGCAGGTAGAAGAATATTATCAGATTTTTACTAGAAATTATATGAATGCTGCAGAAAGTACAAATCTAATTAGGGTTTCAGTGGAAATCAACCAACTAGAAACCTATCTTTCACTTCAGAAGATGTTCAAATGACCCAAACCCACTTAACAGCAAGTAATGTATATCAGAGCTATTATAAAAGCTATAATGCAATTTTTGCCCAAATTTTCTCTATGTAATAGTTTTTTCTGTAAAATTAATTTTATGAAGCAGGGTGTGATTACTGAATTGCACTGACATTTTATTTAGTAAAGTAGGTATTGCCCCCAGTTATACATATATAACATGTTCGGTACATATGCAAGTGCTATTGAATAGAAATAAATTAATATTCAGTACATATTGAACCAATGCTGTGAGATTATAGCTGTACAACAGAATTCATTATGAGTTCAATTTTCTAGGTGTAAATGCTGTCAATTTAAGCAAATAATCAAATCTTTCTCTCTATAAGCAAAATAAAGCTATCTCTAACAATAGGTGAGAATATTGTTTTCTAAAATCAGTAAACTTAATGTAAATAGATTATGATTAATGATTATGTGACAATATTGGATGTACAAGCAGAGACCTAGGACATATATAGCCATATGATTATCACATCAAATGCTAGTTGTTCCAGCTTGAACAGCTAAACAATAGTGATTGATATCTACCTGTATATTACATTTGAATGAGAGAGTCTTTGTAAATCTAATCAATGTTCTTCTACCTCAAATACACAATAAATGCTATTATAATAACTTTCTATTATGTCAAAATGATAAATAAATAGGCTAATTTTCTACTCACATGAAGTCTACAAATTATGTGACAAAAAGCTCCGTGGAAACTATTCGAACACTTTAAAATGACTTAGTAGACTTTTCAATTTATTGTGTGAACATAGTTTTGAAAGCATAAATTAGTTTGAATGTTTAACTCCTCAGTTATATTATAGTTAAATATATGAAAATATGTCAAATATAAATGAAATTTGATAAAGTAATTAAATGCAATTATAAAGAAATAAAACTTTACATGAATTGTTGTGATGCCTCATTACATGCTAGTGTCCAGTAATCAAGAGAATATTTGCTTAAAAACAGTTTATTTTAACACCATTCATTTTTCTAAATGAAGTTAATTGTTAAAAAGTCGTTATTCTTCCCTATAGTAAAACTGTGGGAGAGACATGTTATTAAAGTGAATTAAAAGCAAACTTTAAAAGTTAAAATTAGTCTCAAATATGAGGATCCCATAATACTATGTTCTGGGAAATATAATAAATCATACATTGTTTTATGTATATCTTTTTATTATGGTAAATTCAAATAAGAATTACAATGAAAAAAATTGACTGTCAAATACTAGAAAAAAAATCTTACCATAGAAGAGGGATATTTTTTATTTAGTAGAAGAATATTTTAAATAGTCAACATTTCCTAACTATAAACTATATTATTTAGAAACACTAAGTATTTTTGCAAAAAAAGTCATACATTTTTCTTAGACTTATAAAATTTTACTGTACATGTTGAAAATGAAACAATGAAAATTGAGGTAACTTCTCTGTTGTCCTATTTTACATGTGCTTTAAGCTAAGTGATATTCTTTCAAGTGGTAATGTAAATTAAAAGTCCATTGAGATCTAACTCAATTACACCAGAATGGCTGGCATCAAAAAACTGAAAAGCAACAAATTCTGGAGAGGTTATGGTGGAAAAGGATCCCTCACTAACAGTAAGTGGGATTCAGCCACAGTGGGAATCATTTTAAAAACACTAAAAATAGAACTATTACGTCTAGTTGTGCCACTCCTGAGAAGGTACCCAAAGAAATCTAAGTAAATACAGTGCAAAGATACTTGCTTAATCATGTCTATTGTGATACCTCACAAGAGCAAAAATAGGAAATGAAACAGTTTACTCAGAAACAGATGATAAAGAAAAGGTACTCAACGTACACAAACATATTATATCCAGTCACAAAGAATAAAATTGTGTCACTTGCCAAAAAGCAGATGGAACTAACTGAAGATCATCTTATTAAGTGATATAAAGCAGATACAGAGTATGATCATATCTATATCTCTCTATCTCTCCATCTCTTTGTCTATCTTTCATCTATTACATATCTATCACCTATCTCTCTCTCTCTCTATCATCTTCCTGTCTAATATATATATCATCTATCTATTATCTGTCAATGTATCAATCTATATATCATCTGTCTACCACATATCTCTCATCTGTTTATCAATTTATCAAACATCTATCTAAATGTAGATCTATCCAACTCTCTCTATCATCTATTGATCTATCATATGTGTCTTATCTATTATATATCTATCTACTGATCTGTCATCTCATCTGTTTATCATTTATCAAATATCTATCATTTATCTATCAAATATCTATCTATCTATCTATCAGCAATTATAATCTATTTGTATCCATCATATGGAAGATAGAAGCAGATAATTTTACTGGAGGAAGGGATATACTTTCTGTATGAAAAGGGCCAGGGATTGGTAGTGCACAGTAATTATGGTAAAAAAATTATAAAGCCCATTGCTTCATCTACTGACCATATACTAACAAGGGTCTTTTTTTTTAATGAAGAAAAAATGAAGGATCTAAAATTTGGAGTGGTGCATATAAACTCCAGTGTGTACAGCACTGAAAAGCTAGGAGACCTACAGAGGTATTCTTATTCAGAGTATAAAGAAATAAGCAATCCTGTGTGATTTTGAACTTTGGTGTTTCTGGAAAGTGAGAAAATAGATTTCTATTGTTTTAAGCTCACAAAGTTTTGGTAACTTGTTAGGACAGCTTTAGAAAAATAATATGCTTATGCACATGTTTACACATACATTTGTATATACAGTTTTATAGAGGAACATTTAATCTTTTAATCCGGCATCATGGCTGCTCTAGGGTAGAAAGAATTTTAGTATATGTCTTTAATCCCAATGTAGCACACACTTTTAATCCCAATTCAGAAGGCAGTGATGGTCACACCTTTAATCCAAGCACTTGGGAGGCAGAGGCAGACCTCAGTGGAAGAAGCAGAGAGTAGAGGCAGCATTTCTAGTTTGGAGTTCAGAAAAGGCAGCAAGGTAGAAACAGAGAGTGGAAGCAAACATCAGACAAAATCAAAGTGGGAGCAGACAGGAAGCAGACAAACGACAGAGCTCAGAAAGGAGAGGAGAAGAGAAGAAAAGAGAGGAGAGGAGAGGAGAGGAGAGGAGAGGAGAGGAGAAGGGAATTAGTTCAGTAAGTCAGTTTGAGTGCAGTCAGCTCACAGTTCAGTTCATGAAGGGAAGTCAGACAAGAATAAACTAAGACAGAAAGCAGAGAGTCGGAAGCAGACAGTTTATGATTTACAGGTCCGAGTTCAGAAGACTGCTAGTCAGAGTGAGCTCATTCAGCTCTAAGTCTCACAGGCTGAAGCCTTCTAAGTCTGGGCTTATATCTTTGAGATTAGATTGTACGGAGGCTGAAACCCTCTAGGACCAGGGATTGAATTGTAGAGGATTATTTAATCTTTTAATCCAGCAGCATTGTTTCTTTGGGAAAGGATTACATTTAGAAGTCTGTGTGATCTGGCTGGAATACAGCTCATACCTTCAAGTAAACCAACTAAGAAGGCAATGGTGGCACATGCTTTTAATAAGAGCTCTCAGGATTTAAAAGGAAGCAGTCAGTTCAGAAGTAGGTCACAGTTCTCAGTTCAAGTCTCGCAGTTCAGGGTTTCAGTTCAGAGCTCTCATACAGTTCAATTCAGAAGGAACAGTTGGAGGAAACTGAAGCAGAGCTTAGACGACAGAGCTCTGTAGAGAAGGAAGCAGTAGAAGCAGAGACAAGAATCAGAGCTCAGAAAGAGTCAGTGTCAGACAGGAAGTGACATCTGAGATGAATCAGAGTGAAGAGCAGGCAAACTGACAAATCAGAGAAAGAGCAGAGTGAATCTGAGTGTGGACATACCAAACTCTCATGATATAAAAGCAAGCTTTCAGCTCAGAGAAAGAGTCTAAGGCAGGCAGGGGTCTGAGGCAGTGCAAGGCAGAGACATAGAAACTGTCCAGCAGAGGAAGACTCTGAAGCTGAACAAAGAAGTTCAATCAAAGAAGTTGCAGGACTCAGTCGGAGTCAGCCAGAGTCAGAAGACTTCAGTCATAAACAGTCAACTGCCTCAGAGGATCAGTTTGAACCAGAAGCTTAGAGGAAAGTTTGACCAGAACAGCAAGTAAGTTGAATTAGCCAACCAGAAGAATCAGTTGAGTTTAGTACACCTCTTAGCTCAGATGGAGCTAGTCAGAGTGACTTAGCTGTAAGTCTTAGAGGTTTAAACATTCTAGGTTGTATAGAAGCTGAAGCCTTCCAGTTTTAGGCTGTAGATTAGATTGTGTGGATGCTAAAACACTCTAAGAACTGGGGATTGATTAGACAAAGAATAAATTGCCTTTTGTCCTCATCTACATTGATATCTGATGTCTAATGTGATTGAACAGCTATACTGTTGGCTGTTACAGTTAGCAATTAATAAACTGCCTTTTGCCCCAAATCTAAGTCTACAAGTTTTTTTCATAGTTAGGAAGAATTTATTAATCTAGCTACTATGTGGAGAGCACAAGAATTTAGAAAATTTCAATTAATTTAGGTAAGATTTAATGAAATCTAATAAAGAAACAAAAAGAGAAGATATGATTATATTCTTCAAAATAAGTTCTTACTCTATCCTCACTGTGTACTTGAATTCATGGGCAGTCTTATCCATGTGCACTGAACAAGTAACTGAGTCTTTATATAGCTCTGCTTCAGCTTCACAATGAACTTACTAACCCTATTACATTAAAGCCTGCTCATGTTACCTCATTTTACATTAATTACCACTTGAAGGTTTTTATCTATAAATACCATAGATCTTGATGTAATGGAAGACAGGACTTCAGCAAATGCATATGGAGCACAAAGTTAAACTTATCAGACTCTGTTAGTCTTGTGTTTCAGAAGCCTTCACCTAGATAGCAATTAAATCCAATGATTGCCTTCCAGTTATTGTGAATTTCAAATTTGAGATAGATTAATTTAAGAGTACCTCTATATTCAGGCTTTCTAATTGAGTTAAACAATAAATAAAATAAAAGTATGGGACACATTAGATTCTAGAATTTCTTAAACTCTTCTTACTAGACATGCCTCTTTCAGCTAGGAGATTTTTATGTATTTTCAGTTATTCAAGTTTAAAAGTAAATCTATAAGCCAAATATTTAATGGTGATATATCATAACAAATTTTATTTCAAAACTTGTCCTGTTTACACACTTAAATTTAGCATTATTAAGTCTGAAAACTATGTGGTTAATAATGAGACAGATGGGCTTGATTGTTTTGACATAAGATAATCTTGGTTGAGCATTTGAAAATGAAGGATCTAAAACAGCTTTAATGAGTTTTAAGGTGATATTTTTATTTTATAATCATCAATGTTACAAATATTGCTTTATATAAATATTTAGCTAAACATGACAAAAGCATACTTACTACTATGTAATACATTGAGAATCTGTACTAACATCTACAAAATTTGTGGTTTATGAAACTCAAATAATAAACGTAAACATCAGCCTTCGAAATTATTCCATCACAATTCAATCCAATCCAGTCCAGTGGTCTACGAACTTGATGCTTGTATGTTGAGGAATGGTAGTAGAAAATGATCACGAGTCATTGCTTTCCATAACTAACCCATTACGTTTCTTTAATAGCAGAAAATCTTGAATGACATGCATGTAAAGTTAGGGAACAGCTTGCTCTCCCTTAGAAATATGGATTCTGGGATCAAACCCATGTCTTCAAGCCTGGCAGCAAGCATCTTCATATGCTAAATCATCTCATAAGCACAACATGGAATTTTTGAAGTATATTTTAAAATGTATTTATTGAAAGCTTCTACAAGTAAATATTCAAAAAAGTCTTTAGTCCTTTCCTGATGTTTCTTAATGCATATCATCATTGGTTTTGCCTCCTTAACAGCTGAGTGAGTAGCAGGACTGTTTTTCATACTGACAAGCCAAGAAGGTCCTGTGCTCACCTATAGATGCCTTGTGCTCTTATATAACCTACACATGGATATACACCTGGCTGTTGCCTTCATCAACAGAGGTTCTATTGAATCTGGATGGCCATTGTCAGAGAGAGAAAACATTTATCTTTTGTTGTCATTGTTTTTGTTTGCTTGCTTGTTTGTTTTTAACAATGTTGCAGTAGGAGAGGTTCAGGACATATTTTCCTTTTTATGCACTTTTTACCCATGAATGACAATATGAATTTTGTTATGACCCTAGACCATGAAAGTTTGTTCAATATTCACAAAATGAGTAGAATAAAATACATTTAAAATATTAAAGAAAAAAGTAAAGGCATAAAAGTAAAATGTTGTTTGTTTGAAAAGAACACTAAAACATGATCATTCTCCACTGTGGTCTGAGCTCAGATAGTTCCTGACTTTGTAAGACCTGAGGATTCTTGATCTTTACAAATTAGTTAGCTTTGGAGCTTTGCGCAGGTTCTTTGCATCTGTGAACTGTACACACCTGCAGACTGGATACTGGTGTAATTTCCTCTTGTTGGATTTCCTTTTACACAGAACCCTAGTCCCTTGTATAATGAATGCAAATAATACTTGAAAAGTATTTTGAGAATACTTTTTCTCACAGTGAAGTTTATATCTAAGTCCTGTTGCCACAGTTACATACTATATATTGAGAATCATTTCATACAAAAAAGTGGTGAAGAAATATTTACACATGAATTTAGTATTATCGACTGCTACCATTCATGTAATGTGGGTGCTTATCTTCTCACTTAAAGAACTGTTCTTCTATTTTGATTTCTGATACATTGCACATTTCTTCTCAATAATTCTAGAGAAGTCATACTATGATCATTTTCATTTTTCCATTATTAAGGAAATTAATATCTCATAAAGAAAATATGTTGTCATTTAAGAAATGAATTTTTAAAGTTTTAAGCTCTCTGGAATTTTCTTTAACTCACTTATTCTTGTTACTGGAATGTTTTGCTTAATGGAGGATCACATCTTTGTGCTATGTAGCATTATATACTACAACTTCTCATATTCATATAGAATTTTTTCTAACATTCATAAATCCTATTTACTATTATGGTTATTATTATTATTATTATTATTATTATTATTATTATTTTAGTTTTAAGGCTTTAAGATTCTGGTTCTGACAACATAAAATGGTCAAAATACTTCCAGAATGTCTTTTTCTTTATATTTATATTATAATTACTAATTTTTCTTTATTTGATTTTCAATACATATTGCCAAAACATATGTAAATTTTTTAGATGTTTTGAACACAACTAGAACATTACATCCTCCATCTTCCCCAACCTAGATATCCTTTTATTGAACCTCACTCATGCACTCACCCACTCACAAATTGATAGCAATTTTATTTCAATATCAATATATTAATTGATTATTACTAATTTAATTTGAATATAAATTATATATAGTATATGTATGTATATGTATATATATAGTATATATATATATATATGTGAATATATATCACATACACACAAAAATAAATGAAATGCAACCTGCTGAATCTGTTTTTCTTCTTTGTGAGTATATGATTACAAGGCTGACCACTCTGTAATGGACAATCAATAAGGAGCCTGGTTTTAACCTTTTATGGAGATGTTATTTAGATATCCTTTGTTTTATGAATTATGTTTTGATGATACAATTGTACTAATAGTTTTTTTCCTCTAATGTTATTCTGGCGCTTATCTTAGTATTTTTTTCCTAATTATCCTTTTGAGTTTTTCTATTTGCTTAGTTTTGCTTGAATCTGAAAGTTTTTCTAGTTTAAGGTGGTGATTTGAATGAGAAATATCTCCCATAGGCTCACATGTTTTACCATGTGGTTCCTGGCTGGTGACACAGTTTCAGGAGATTAGTGGCTATGTTTTATGAGGTTGTGAAACATTTAGGAGAGGAGCCTTCTTTGAGAAAATATGTTACTCATCAGTGGGGGCAGGCTTTGAGAGTTTACAGCCATACATTACTACAGTTTGCTTTCTCTGCTTCATGTATTGGTAAAGTTGTGATCTCTGAGTTTACCGTCCTGGCCATCTATGGCCAGGACTCTTCTAACATTATGGAACTATAATCCCATAAGTCTTTCTTCTTTAAGCCACTTTTGGTCAAGGTAATTTGTCACAGAATCAGAAAATAACCCAAATACATTTATTCTTCCCAAGTAGTTCTATATTTTTCAAAATATGCATATCCACCACTATATCATCTTTAATGAGTTTAGTCTATTTATTCTTTTCTATTATGCTTTCCTCTTAGAATTCAATTTATGTGAAATTATTCTTTCATGTCAGATTATTAAAATTGCTCCCACCCAATATCTTCATTTCTTTCCTTCTTCAATATGTTTTATTTCAATATGTTTAATATTGTTTTACAGAATTCTTTAGTTCAAATGAAGTTGGACTCACTGATATTAAGAATAGTTCTAATATTTTAAATTTCTACTTTTTTTCCAAGTATAGAAGCTAGCTTTATCTAGAAGTAACATTCAAATATTTAGTACTCTATAACATGATATTGTATACTTAATTATTAAGTTCACTTCTCTTCATTATATATGTTATGAAAGATTTAATAATTAGAAATATTAGGAATTATTTATCTTCAACAGATGTCTAATGCAGTTTTTATTTCTTTAATGGGTGACATAAAGATCCTCCATATTTATTTGGTTAGATTAAAGAGTTTACAGCTAATACAAATGTGTGACTATATCAGGATTGGGTTGATTTAGGGCAAATTTACATCATGTATGTATGCTTTTATAAACCACTGTGAAACTCTCATTCTGTTCACTGGAAATTCACACATAATATTCTCATATTTGTTATCCTAACATAGTAAAGTGAAGGAATAGCAGCTGTCTAAACTCCAGGCCAGTGCCAACTAGTTATTAAAACCACAAAAGGAGATTAATCTGTAGAGATAAGGAAAGAAATTATGAAAGGCCTCAGATTTAATACAATATTACCTTGTGCCAATAGTTTCTAATAACAGAACATTCGTAATTGCCAGTTTGGAATGAAAATGGACAAATATCTGAGACCTCAGAAAAGACAATAAAAGGTTGGACTTCTTGGAGCCTGGATTATCTGAAGGAAAATTTACTCTTATGTCTGGTGCTTATTGTTTGCGTGAGTCTAGTCTCCGTTGGACTGAAAATGCAAAGACCTACATTTGTTTTCACTACAAGAAATAAAGGATTATTTGGTTTCCTAAGTGAGATTCAAGACTCCATGCCAGGTGTTGTGTTGAATAGGGTGAAATATGTATTGCCTTTAAAATCAAGTCACTATGTACCATTTTTGTACATCATTTTCTTAGTCCCGTGAGTTATAAACACATACAACTTAAAAGTGATAAAAATAATTCTAAACATTAAAAGAACTGTGAGAATACTCTAGGTCATCTCATTGATTAGGATATTTTACAGTGAGCTTTTGAAAATACTAAGATATCTAATTGTCATTGCTTTACCAAATAAATTATGCTATATATGCATATTATGTTTATATGTTTGTATATATACAAATATGTGAAATTGCTCTCATAATTCCTTGTAGGAGTTTTACATAATCCCTTTGACTTTGAAACTCATAGGAGATTGCAGTGAATGAATGTTGTTTCTCATTGAGGTGTTTCATATCTTCACATGTTTTCCAGTGCTTTTGCAATGAATTACTTGTTTTTCAGAGGATATCTAGTTGCAAGATTTCCTTATGAGAGTAATTATTTCTTTAACATACTGGGGCCCAAAAGATAACAGAACTTGAATTAATGTGTTTAAGATTGAGAAACATGAGGTTTAATTAGCTACTGATATTGCTACAAGAAATTATAGACATATCTACTCTATTCCCCACAGTTTATATTATATAAGGCAAATTTACATACAGTTTATATTATATATGTTTTGTAAAATATACTAGAAAGCAGTGTCAATAATTTAAAAAACTTTGTAAACAAGAATAGACTTCCTATTGTTAATATTGTTAATGTATCAACATTACTGGCATTTATTATCAAATATTTATTACAGACTTGATCAAAGCTGATTTTTGGCTCATTCAAATTCTAACAAACAAATATGATTGTAATTGCAATTATAAATTCATTCTGTTGAGAACAATTGCAGAATTCAAAACTAGATATTAAATAGATATTCAATAAGATATTAAATAACTTCATTATAATTTTCTTTCCTAGAAGGTAGACTATGATCAGAGTTTGGTATATGCTGTGGATTCCATACTATGCTAAAGGATGGTCCAGCCATTTTAAATAAAACAAGTACCATATTTTGCTGTTACTTGCACTGTAAAATCAGATCTTTACTAAATGTTCAAAGTTTTCATATATCAATTAATTTTAATATTTTTCTAAGCTGTTCTGCATCTGAAAGATCTGTTCTTCTTACCATTAATGAGTCTCTTTTTCCTTCATAATTAACTTTAATGTCTTTCAAATTTCATGTTTTGAATACTATTTCATTTTATTTTGAAATCAGTTAACATAGTTTTCATAATAATTGGATGATTTATAATTATCATGTAGTCAGAATACAAAAAAAAAATTCCATACTCCCCCAAAGTAACATTAACCCCAAAGTATATTGCATTTTCTGTTTAGATTTACCACATTGGGGCAGCAATTTATGAAGTATTTGTATTGGTTCCTTTGGACAATGTTTTACAAAATGATTTAACCATATGTTTAGTTGTTTTGTTTTGTTTTGTT
Organism: Cricetomys ansorgei; assembly: GCA_026225945.1. Taxonomy (NCBI): domain Eukaryota; kingdom Metazoa; phylum Chordata; class Mammalia; order Rodentia; family Nesomyidae; genus Cricetomys; species Cricetomys ansorgei. The sequence goes on from JAMJFZ010000199.1 coordinate 23,168,081, forward strand.
TTTTTAGTTTACTTCACCAATTTTTATATCAAAGCCAAGGAAGCAGTCACATTCAAGACTATTCTATTTATTAGAACATATTAACTATATTAAATAATGAAGTTAATTACAGCATTCTCATACAAGTATGTGAAGTCTCATTTATCCTGTATTAATGACCCCTGCCTTCCCATTATTTAATCATTTTGTATTTTATAGTGATTCTCTTCTACTTTCATGACTAAGTTAAATTTCTGTTGCACATCTGTGGAAACCTGAGTGTTGCCTTTGATTCTAGTTCATTTAATTTAATGAAATGATATCTTCTTTCCTCTATTTTCCTGTGAATGACATAATTTCCTAATTACCACTTTATAGCTGAAGATCAAACTGGGTCAGTTACATACTTGTAGCTGTAGATAAATATCAAAAAGAAACAGCTTAATGGAAGGACTATTTATTTGTACTCTTAATTTTAGAATTTCTGCCACGAGTTTTTGTTTTTGCTCATTCTGGGCCTATGGTGTAACTTGAGTATCCTGAGGGTGTAGATACATGGACCTGAGTGATTCAGTTCATGATAGCTAGGAGAAGGTAGTTAGAAAAAAGATAGAAAGTTCTAGAACCTATGGTCTCTTCAACTAGTCAAGAATTTCCACAATTTCAAGTATTTTTTTTTAATTTTGTTTTGTTTTTGTTTTTTTGAGACATGGTTTCTCTGTTGTAACTCTGGCTGTTCTAGAACTCACTCTACAGACCAAGGCCGGCCTCAAACTCAAAGAGATCCACCTGCCTCTGCCTCCCAAGTGCTGGGATTACAGGGTCCACCACCTGTTTTGAATTTCTAATCAATCAATAAATTAAATTATTCATTAGGTCAGAGTACTGATGATCTAATCAACTCCAGAAGTGCCCTCGAACACACCCATAAATGTGTTCTAGTACACTCTAGACGTTTCTTATTCACAACTCAATCAAGTTGTGAATTAAGACCATCACACTGTGGCTTCATATACATTTTGTGGTAGAAGTTTATTTTTAGTTGCGCTTAAAATATCTTTTTGTGCACTCTTGGGTGAAGATATGCCTAGGTCCTGGCATTTTATATTGTCTGCAGGTGTTGGATTTATGTGAAATCTGCTTTGTTTTGTTTTCTGCAAACCTGTCCAGATTCTGGTGAGAGAGGTGGTCCTGACAAGAACAACTGCTATGGTGATAAAAACTCCATCCCAAGAGGAAATCCTTGCTGCAGACAAGGTTATCAGTTGTTTTTCCTACAAACCAGCCTCTATCTTAAAACCTGGAAAGTGTTTCCTCAGGGTCAGCAAATGGAAGCTGTCTTCAGAACTGGCCAAGGTTGTGTCTCATGCTGATAGCCAAACTTCATATTGTAGAAGTCATTCAGGTGGGACTGTTTTTGAAGGCATGAAGAGGTCATTAAGAGCAGCTGAACCTTGGCCCTGTGAGAGGTCAAGAGAGGCCATTGGTGAAGGTGCAGCTTCAGTAGTATTTGAAGGCTCAAATTGAAGAGGTCATATTAAAAATTGAGGCTTGGCAATATGAAGAGAAGCTATAAGAAGCTGTTGATGAAGGCGCAGCCCCGGTTGCAGCAAAAGTTACAACAGAAGACTTCCACATTCTGAAGGTGTGAGTACCATGCTAAGACCACCAGGAATAGCAGCAGCAGTGGAGGGGAGCCAGCCAGAGCCTAGAGAACAAACTGAGTGTGCTGCAGAAGGCAAAGCCAGAGAAGTGATCCAAGCCCTTGGGGGAGCCCAGAAGATTGTGAATGAATTCCATGTAATTGGACATTGATAAGGTTTTTCTGATGTCAAAAGACATTGTGAAAAGCTTGATAGATGCTTGGTTTCATTTGATCCTGTGCATTAGCAACCCTTGTGATTGTTCCTCTTGTAAATGCTGGTGTAGTGCTAAATTGTGTTATAGAGATAGAACATTTTTTTTTTGTCTTATAAAGAAGGGGAAAATGTAGTAGAACACTTGGAAGAAGTTATTTTGCTTTCTTTAGAAATACAAGTGTGTGGAACGCAGGTGTGGTGGAATTATGAATTTGATTTGGTATTCTTGATGCTGGTGGCTATAATTTGTTAGGCGTAGTTGTTTTGGCACATGTAGCTTATTCTTGGGATTGTGTGCTCCTTGAGTTTATGAGAAATTTTGCTTAGAGTATAAAAGGTTTGAAGTCCTGAGAGCTGGGGTGGGTGTTGATTGATGATTCACTGTTTGATTTGTCTGTCAGTGAATTGATTCTTGTTGGGGAGTTTGGATTTGCAGATAGTGAGCTGAGACACTAGGCTGACTCACTGTTAGTTAGTACTCTTCAAGCTTAGGACAGCCTAAAAAAGCTGTGAAAATTTCTACCCTTCTCTCCTTCTTTATCAAGGCTACCTGCAAAAGTGGTGAAAATATCTTTCTACTCTTCCTTTCTCATTCCCTAAACTGAGGGTAAAGGATTGTAGATTACTACTACACATCTGAAGACAGGCATCTAGACTTTAATTTATAGGAACAAAAAAGAGCTTTATAAACAGGCTATAAGACCAACAATACCATTTAATGGAACCAAATAGCTTCTACAAAGCAAAGAGCATCATCATTTGAATAAAGATGCAGCAGACAGGGTGGGCAAAATCATTACCAGTTGCACATCTGATAGAGGGTTAGAGTCTAGAACATAAAAGCAAATAAATGAAATAAACACCAGGAAAATAACCAAATTAACAATCAGGGAATGGAACTAAACAGAGAATTCTCAAAAGAAGGTGTACAAATCTCTGAAAAATTTTAAAACTGATACAAGTTTCTGATCTCAGCAGTAGGAAGGCTGAGACAAGATAGTTTTTATATTGAAAATGGCCTAAGATACATAGCTAACTACATAGTCTGTCTAAAATATTAATCTCACCAGTATCTGTGATGACACTTTGTATGGTCTAGAAATGCACAAGAATATAACACACTATAAATCTGTATAAGCATAATTATCAATATCCTTGATGACACTGACTCTCAAGTTAATCTGTGAAAATCAAATTTTGTACCCATACATAAAAAAAAAAGAAAAAGGAAATTTCTAAAGATAACTGCCAGAGTCCCGCCTCAGTTTGAGGTCAGGGTCTTGAGGAAGGGATGCCTGGGAGTGGTGCAAAGAATTGATTGAGGAATAAAAAGCTGGCGTAAGCTGTCAGCTAGTCATCTCAGGAGAACATCAGAACTTAAGAATTCTCTACTTTCTCTCTCTCTATCTATCTCTATCTCTTTCTCTACTTTCTTTTTCTTTTTTCTCTCTCTTTATCCTTCTTTCTTCTGCTTCTTTTTCTTCTGCTTCTCCTGAGCATGAGCCAGCCCAATCTTTTATTTACCAAAGTACTTGCAAATCTAACAGTTTAACAACTAGCACATTCAACACTTCACAGAAAATTGCATAGTTACATTTTTCTAAATTCCCATGCTTACTTGTGACATTAAGCATGAACAACTTTCATTGTAATGGTTTAATTTTCAACTTGTTTTTTCTCAGAAAACCTCTACCACAATGGTTCAGTGGTGGTTTGCTGGGTTTCCTACTTGTGGCTTCAACTTATATCAAAGAGACAGAAGGGCAAAAAGTGCCAGAAAGAAATTTTATATTTATAGATTTTTAAGCTTTCCCTAGTTCTTCTACTTCTTCCCTATATCTATCCAAACCTAAATTCCATTTCTTTAGCATTAACAGCATCTATTCCTCTTTCCCTTGACTATCCATTTTTGTTCTCTATAAACCCCAGGCAGTTCAGGAAACACAGGCTCAAGAGTATAATTCCAGTCATACCATACTATTCCAGAAAGTTCTTAAGGATCAGTTTATGCACAATTTTATCTTATCCCTAGATAACTTGTATTTATTGAGACTGATCCAGGGGCAACAGTTCTTAGAGCACTCATGAAGGCTTCTACCTCAGTGTCATTAGATCCAGCATTCTTCCTTATCAAGGGGCCACAAAGAGGGAAGACTCCCAGGGAGGCATTGGCCTGGGTCCATTTCCAGGAACAAAGGAAGCTTTAGAGAGAAAAAGAAAAGAACAACATATAAAAAATAGTAGGCCCATTTGTAGAGCAGTTATTGCCAGACGTCTTCTGCAGAGGTGGCACACCATAGGCTAGAACTGTGTCAAGCAGCCATCTGCACAGCCATGATGTTCCTGGCAGATAAAATTAGAAAACAATAAACTTATAGTTTATACTTAAAAATAAATATAGCAAAACATCTACGTTAATTCTATATACAAACAAACTATATAATAGTAGAATTTTAAAAATGAATATGTCTCCAAGATCTGTATTGAATAATAATGGAGAGAGTGGTATCTTTTGCTTCTGATTTTAGTGAGAATTCTTCAAAATTGTATTCCTTTAACATGATATCACCCATGGGTGGTCACTTACTCTTTATTATGATGATGTATTCCCTCTATCCTAATGCCCGAAAATTGCCTTCACGAAGAGATGTTAGAATTTGCCAAAGTCTTGTCTATATTTATCGAGATGAGCGTGTGACATCTTTCCTTGTAATTATATGTAATAATTATACTTATTGATTCATGCATGTAGAACTATCTCTATTTATCTGGAATGAAACCAAATTGATCATAGAAGATGATTTTTTTTAAATTTGCTCTTATATTTGGTTATTTTCTACATTTTCTTTAAGACAAGAAAAAGTTAGAGGTGTGCTGCTTAACTTCCAAAATTTTATAGATATTTTTAATTTGAGCTTTTTGTACTATAATCAGCCTTCACATGTCAGATTAAACCACATATATTTTACATACTTTATTATGCCTTTTTAACGTTTGTTGAAATAATGTCCTTTGCCATTAAAAAGTGTGTTTTCACTTACTGACATGTGCAGTATTCTATGGATGCCAAATATTACAATTTTGACAATGCCTTCTAATTCCAAGCTTTCTATTACTCTATGTAGTTCAGTCCATTTTTCCTGCCATTTACAGAGATTTCTCTTTTATAGTCTACAAAGAAAGTTTGGATTTGTTGTTTTCTTCATTTATTTATATCACTCTTTAATAATTTTGGCATATATCATTCATATATAGTTAGCAGAACAGAACAAAGTGTTTGTCTATAGCTCAGATGGTATATCTCAGAGATAGAGTGTTATTACCATGTTCAAAGTTCTAAATTCTGTTCTATTACCCAGCCATTAAAACATATGAATTCCAGTATAACTTGGTACATGCGCGTACCAATGAGTTCATCACCAAATCCTGTACCCACTACAAATTCCTTTGTTTCCCTTCTTTTTTTAATTCAGGGGAGCATTAATGTATTTTCTGTTAAAACAGGTTAAATTTATAATCATTCTATACAAATGGAATCATTCGATATATGCAATTCCATGAGTATTTTAATTCAAATAATAAATTAATTACTTATACTACTATAATTGTAGCTTTGAACTTTGAGATTCATTTACATTGACATGTCAACCAGTAGATCATTCTTAATTCCTTTGTTTATTGGTAAGTGATGACTGTATGGTTTCATATATGGAGAGCCAGCACACTCCTGCTGATCTTCACTAGATAATTTTTAAAACTTATTGAGTATTTTTCAGTCTGATAGCAAATTTTACATATTTTTATTAATTTACTGACAATTTGGATCACTGTGAATATATCTGTTCTAACATATTTTTGTACACATTTTTGTTTTGTCATTATGATTTTTAAACTGATTTTTCTTAGTTAAAGAACAAAGGAGGGGAATGGAGCAATCTTATTATAGTTATAGTTTTGTTTCTGAGAAATATCTGATGACTTCATAAAATGTGTGTAGCCTGTTCCTTTCCTAAAATGACAGTGTATGAGTTCTGGCTCCACCGATTTTTTTTTACTTTTTGGTTTTTCAAGGTAGGTTTTTCTCTGTTGTAACTCTGTCTAGAAATCACTCTGTAGACCAGGCTGGCTAGAACTCTTAGCGATCCTCTTGCCTCTGTCTCCTGATTGCTGAGATTAAAGGTGTTCACCGCCACCTTAGGCTCCTGCCATTCTTATCTCATGGCAAACATGCAATGGGTTGGCCTTCTGAGAAAGATTTACTTACTTAGCTCAAATTTACCCTCTCTTTCCAAATGAAAGTTGTAGATCTACTTTTGACTTAGTGCTTTGTCTTTCTCATCTGTCTCGTAGTTCTCGGTTATCTCTTAAAACTCATGTATGACCTACCACAAATATATTTCATTTCCTTTCTTATATAATGATTTTTTTTAAACTCCATGTCCTTCTGCTTACATGGTTGAGAGTTTTAGAAGCAACCTTGTGCTTCAGCCTATTTTATTTGACTAGATATTTAATTTTTAAAATTATGACTCTCTAATTTTTAAACTTTAATCAATGCAGCTATGGAATATATTGGTCATACTCATCTGATTACATCCAGTCATCCCTTCCCACTTCCACTAACCACTAACCTCTTTCTCCCTTGTCTACTTTCATGCTGTTATTTTATGTGTGTATCTCTGCTGCTGTGTGTTCATATTTGTAATGGCCATGTCATATCCAGAAGACAATGTTTCAAAGCATTCCCACTACAACATCTTTCTTCTGGGAAGAAATATGTATTTTTTATTTATTATTTTCTCTTGCCTCAGAGCTCAGCACATGGTATAATAGTTGGTTTTGCTCAAAGAAAAAGCTTGAAAATGAACATTTCTTAACAAATGCAAAGACACATGGAATTACATTGATTATATTTAAAATTTGGACTATTCAGATGGCAATTATCAAATAAAATGAGATATCAAGATACTTGTGAGAACACGATTTGATTTAAAATTTAATCATAGCTCACTCATGGCTAAGATAGGAGTTTAACTTATTAGGTACCATCTGCTGCCGAAACATCTAGGGAATATTTTAAGGAATATCTTTCTAGAGTAAATGATAATCTTGTGCCAACTTGTTTATCACTTATCTGGTTGCTGGCATTTAAACCATGTAAAAACAAAAATTATAGTTGAGTGCATAAGGCAATAAATGAAAACTAAATATGATAAGAGCACAATGAAAATGCAAATGACTTTTTTTCACAGATTCATTACTTCTGGTACATAATGAGCTATATAAATGTGAGACTAGCCTACATAGTTATAGTAGGATGATTCACAATTTGTTCAGTGCTAATTTGAATAAGCAATGCGGTTTTAAATATTTTTACCTTAGCAAACTGTTACAATCTTAGTTTTCTAGTCATAATTAGTGAATTATAATAATGTGCTTAAAAATTGTGATAGGATAAGAGTTCATATTCCATATGTGTAATTTGTTATTTTAACCATTGGCCACAATATAAAAAGATGGCCATGAGACTAAAATGATTGTAAATTTACAACTTACAATATGTCACTGGAAAATAAATATTATTTTGAGCTAAAGGCAACTGACAACTACAGGATGCAGATAGAGGGCCAGCCTTTCCCAGCTTTATTTAAAAGTAGAATAAAGGATGATTTGAACTGTAGGTGCCTGGCATCAAAGATTTCAGAATAATAGTAAGAGTAATAGTATGTGACCTCAAGACTGTTCTTGTAACATTTTGGCCAAGAATATGCCTGCTTTCTTCAACTGTCCGCCCACCAAAAAATTCCTAAGGCTAAATTGAAAAGTTATGGATTAACGGCTTTGGCAGAGGAGATTTCCAGACAGCTTAGTATTGACTGTGTTCTGTGGTTACTAGTGGCCAGTCTTATGCAGATCATTAATGAAAAAGAGCAAGCTGAGCAAGAAAAACTTAAAAATGTACAGTTTGAGGAGAAAGAGGCACCAGGAAAAAGTTTTTTTTAAAGCCTTATTAGAAATGGAATGAAGGTAGTGGTGACCTAGGGCAAAACACCACCCTGCTAAGCTTCTAATTCATTAAAAAGAATAAAAGAAAATCATGGTAGGACATGCTGTTAATCCCAGCATTTAGGAGGCAGAGGCAGACAGATCTCTGAGTTTGAGGATAACCAGAACTAGAGAGCAAGTTCCAGAACAGCCAAGCTTAGGCAGTGAAAGAAACCAATGAAAACAGAAAGCTGATGCAAATGTAGTTGAACAAGAGGGTCATGTTCAAGCCCTAGCAAGTGGAAGCTTGGCAGCTCCAGTCACATGGTTCTGGCTTTAGAGTCAGAGATATAAGACAAGAGTTGTGAGATTTCCCTCTGCAGCTTAGGAAAATTTCTGAGGCCTGGCCTGTGTTAGGAGTGTCCCTGTGTCCCACAGAGGCCATTGTGTGAAGCTTTCCTAACAATACATTTCTATTCTTTCTCATCCCTTACTCTATACCTCTGGTTTTACAGATTGCTTGGTTGTCATTGATTTTGCAGCCAATATCAACATGTAAGTGAGTACATACCACATTTGCTTTGCTGGGTCTGGGATAACATAGTCAGGGTGATTTTTCTAGTTCTATCTATTTACCAGAAAATATCATGATCTCATTTTTTTAAAGGCTGAGTAATACTCCATTTTCTAAATTTACCACATTTTCTTTATCCATTCTTCTCTTGAGGAACATATAGATGGTTTCCAATTTCTGGCTATTACAAGAAAGGCAGCAATGAACATTGTTAGCAATTGTCTCTGTGGTTGGATGAAGCATTCTTTGGGTTTATGTCCAAGAGTTATATCTGAATCTTGAGGTATAGTGATTCTTATAGTCCTGAAGAACTACCACACTGGTTTCCATAGTGGCTGTTCCCACCAGCCACTAGATGAATGTTTTTACTCCATATCCTTGCCAGCATGAGTTGTCACTTGTTTTGTTGATGTTAGCCATTCTGCCAGGTATAAGATGGAATCTCAAAGTAGTTTGATTTGCATGTTCCTAATTTCTAAGGATATTGAATGTTTCTTTAAGTGTTTCTTAGTCATATGAGTTTCCTCTTTTGAGAATTCCCTATTTAGATTTGTGTCTCATTTTAATTGGTTTATTTATTTTCTAGTATCAACTTTCTTGAGTTCTTTATATGTTTTGGATATTAGCCCTCTATCAGATGTTAAAGTCTTGGCCTATTATTAGGCTATCACTTTTTCTGAATGGATGTGTCCTTTGATGAGAATCAGTGTTTCAGTTTTCTGATGTCCCATTTGTTAACTATTCATCTTAGTATCTGTTTAGGAAGAATTTTTCTGTGCCAATGAATTTGAGGGTCTTCACCAATTTCTATTGTAGTAGGTCCAGTGTATCTGGTTTTATGATGAGGTCTTTGATCTATTTGGAATTGAGTTTTGTACAGGGTGGTAAATGTGGATTGATTTGGATTCTTCTACATACAGCCATTTAGTTTTACCAGCACCATTATTGAAAATGCTTTAGTTTTCTCCAGTGCATATTTATTGTTTGTCAAAAAAATCAAGTGTCTATAGGTATGTGAAGAAATATTTTAAGAAAAATCAAGGCTAGAATTTTAAAAGTTTGCTAGATCTCAATGATAGGTTATAGTACAATTTTTTTGAAATTGTATTATTAATTGAATCTCATTTTTTTGTTTGTTCAAGTTTTTTTCATCACCATGGTTAAATTTTCATAGATTATATAAATCCAGACCTGTGTTTCTTTCTTCTGGGTTTTCCACTTTGTTGGTGACTAGTTATTTCACAATACCTCTAATGATGATGCTTTGTAATTCTGCGGTTCGTTTATAATTTCTCCTTGTTCATGTCTGATTATACTTACTTGTTTGTCTCTCATATTTTTAGTTATTGTGTCTAAGAACTTGTCAATTACATATTTTTTTTCAAAAGAAGCATTCTTTCTTTTGTTTATCATTAATACTGTACTTTAATTTATAATTTATGTTCTTTTTATGATGTATAGTTCTATCATTTTAAATTTCATTTTAACTTCATTATTGTTTTATAAAGGAATCTATTTATATGCAAGTACTTTTATTATGATATTCTTTATTAGTAATGTCTTAACTGTAGAGAGCACATTTGGTATGCTGGGTTTTCTCTTGTTTCAAAATACACACCTTTCCTTTATGATGAAATAAATGGCATAGTTTATTAAGCAGCATCTTGTTTAATATCTTTTTGTAGTATTTCAAAAGTCTTTCTAAAGCTAGCCACTTATTTTATTCTTTTGTTTTCAGGGAAGGTGTATGATAAAGTTATTTCTATTTTGCATTAGTTAAGACTATTTTTGTTACTCAATGTAAGGCCTAACCCTCAGAATGCTTCATATATTCTCCAGTGTTGCACATTCTCCACGTGGCCATTAATTCTTCTTGACACAATTTAACTGTGATGATCCTTTGTCAACTCTTTGGTCTAGATGGTCCATTCATTAAGATATCTGGGATGTCAAAATAATCAATTACTACTACATTGGAACATTTAAAGTGCTTAGGTATTTAAAGAATATGAGAGCAAGGAGATTGTCTATTAAGGCTCCATATCACTCATTACTAGAGGTCCATGCTAGGGGCTCCCTCATAGATTCCAATGTTTCTACTGCACTAGCTCTCCTGATCACTCCCTAAACATCCTTTTATTCTGGAAATCTCTCCTTCATATATTCTCTCCTTCCATCCATCTTCCCAAACCTGATCCCTTCTGTTCCCATTTTCCATCCTCCCTCAGCCCACCTGCACTGTCTTTTCTGTTTCTGCTTTACCAGGGAGATATCTGTGTGCCAATTGGGGGTCTTCTTCTTGCATAATATCTATGAGTCTGTGAATTACAGTACCTTTGTTCTTTTGTTAACAGTTAATATCCATATAAGTGATTACATACCATATTTGTCTTTCTGGGACTAGGTTACCTCACTCAGGTTGATTTTTTTTCTATTTCCATTCATATGCCTGCAAAATTATGAGGTCAGTTTTTCAATAACTGAGTAATACTACCTTGTGTAAATGTACCACATTTTATTTATCCATTCGTCAGTTGAGGGACATCTAAGTTGTTGCCAATTTTTGACTATTATGAAAACAGCTGCTAGGAACACAATTGAGCAAGTGTCTTTGTGGTAGAATGGTGTGTCATAACAGCCTAAACAGGTCAGCTGGTAGAGCATCATACATTTTACAGAATGTTCTTACAGAGTGTTATAATATTTTAAATTACTTTGAATTTTGAATTGTTTTGTTTTGATTTGAAGGATTGTGCTATCTGTTTTCATCTTTTGTTGCTAAAGCAGACTATCTAAAGTTTAGTAAATTATAACAAATTCCATTTATTTAACTTAGATATTTGTAGGCCAGATAGCCAAGACAGGAATTCAATATTGGTGATACCCTTGTGATGAATTATAACACGGGAAATCAAGATACTCAATGGTATCATGATGAAGAAAGAAAACTTGGACAATGATCTCGCTGTATAAGACTCCATCCACATGAAAATAAACTTAGCTCAAAATAATTGCTACAGTACTATCCAGTGACTGAAGCATTAAAGTACTGGTATTTGTCAACTTTTCCATATCAAATTTCATGGGTATCAATATAGATAAACCATTTTAAAATTGTAATATGAAGAGGAATAGCCTTATGTGAAAGTTAGTATCTACCCTGTGTGGTCTGGATGGAATGTACCAGACACCTTTAATTCAGTATTCAGAATGCAGTGACAGAAAACACCTTTAATTCCAATATTCATAAGGCAGAGATGGTCTACACCTTTAATCCTCAGAAAAAATAGTGGAAGCAGACAAGCAGTATACAGAAATCAGTGTCACACAGGAAGTGACTTCTGAGATGAGTCAGAGTGAATGGCAGACAATATGACTAACCAGAGTAAGAATTAACAGATTAATGACATGCCCAGTTGGCAGGCTCTTAGCTCAGTTCAAGAGAATTAGAGAGTCAGTTAACAGAGTAGATAGGGGAGTCAGTTTAAAGAGTCAGTAAGAAGAGTCAGTTGAGAAGCAGTTAACAGAGTAAGTTGAAGAGTCAGTTACAGAGAAGTTACAGAAGCTGAGGCTGGAGTGAGTTACAGGACAATTAGTTGCAGCAGTCAGTTACAGAGGCAAGATGGAGTAATGAGAGTTCAATGAAGAGATACAGAGATACAGGAGAGCTTGGAAGAAGAAGTTCAGAACAGAGAATGAGTTGAATCAGAAGAGTCAGAGTTCAGAAGGAGCTAGACAAAGTAGCACAGTTAACAGTAGGTCTTGGGAGGCTAGGGTTGAAGCCTTCTAGGTCTTGGTTAGCAGGTTAAATGGTTAGATTGTGGGAAGGCTGAAGTCTTCCAGTTCAAGGATTAATACTTGATTGTAAAGAAGCTGAAATGCTCTTAGGATCCAGGGCTCCAGGCAAAAATGGTGATTTAATTAGACAAAAGAATAAACTCCTCTGCCCTGAACTAAGTCTACATCAGGGTGAATCAACATCTATATATATATGAGCAACTGCAGTAATATATATTGTAAGCTTTGTCAGTGTTTTGCTGTATAGTATCTGATTTCTATGTGGTTGATAATTCTTCACCTTGCTATGAGGTAGTATATAGGGAAAATACGGCTATAATGTAAATCAAATGAACCATACTCTCTCATTGCACTGTTCTCCTCATGTCTTTCTTTCCCATCACCTATTCATCACTATACAACAGATTTTTTCAGTTATTTGTTTTATTTCTGAAGTTTTTTTTCTTTTCTTTTTTCTTGCATTTTCTTAGATTTTGGAAAATTTTCCATAATTTCTTGTTTCCTTCCTTTCTTCCTTCTTTCCTTCCTTCTTTCCTTCATTTCTTTCTGTCTTACTTTGTTTTTATAGCTCATTATTTTCATTTAATGCTACCATATGTGCATGTGTGCAGAGTTATCACTTACCAATAGTCATACCTCAAAGTTGAATGAGATTTTTTTTCTCTAGCAGCACCTACCAACTGCCAATATTTCTTCAAAATTCTTTCACTAAAAAAAGGAATGATCCTCTCAAGATCACCACTCCCATACATGATGGAAGTTTGGCTGGCTTGATCTTGTGCTAGTAGTTGCATATGCCATGAATTCATAAGTGCAGTGGCCATGTCCTATTCAGAGGAGAGCCACTCACAGCATTCTTCCCCATCCTTCAGTTTGTGAACTCTTTTTTGTCTTTTTTTCTATGTTCCCTGAGCATTGAATGATGGGATGGTGACAAAGATCACTCATCCACAGCTGAGCATTCTGAGTTATTTATATTCATCATTATTTAGCCAGCTATGTGTCTCTTCATTAACCACAACTCATGACAAAAATAATATTCTCTGACTAAAGATGAGAGCAGAACAAATCTATTAGTAAAAGCATAAAGATTTAGAGCATTATCATCTAAAAATAATAAAATAGGTTCTACCCTGTGGCCTATGACTTTCCCAGACTTAGACTTTTCTGTCTTCACAAGAATATTGTGCTTCTAATAAATTCCCTCTTGTGAAACATGTATCTAATCCAATAAAATATGACTTGGTTATCTGTAATAGCAATGCTACTATTTTACCAGTAGGATATCTTGCCTAATAGGTCAGTATTGTTCCCTTGATCTCTTTCTCAGTATGTTTGTCATTAGTATTTAAGAAGATTACTAAGTTTTATTTGTTTGTTAACTTTGTATCCTGCTACTTTGCTCAAAATAATGGTCAATTTTAGAAGTTCCCTGATAAGCTTTTCTTTCTTTTCTTTCTTTCTTTTCTTTCTCTTTCTTTCTTTCTTTCCCTCTTTCTTTCTTTCTTTCTTTCTTTCTTTCTTTCTTTCTTTCTTTCTTTCTTTCTTTCTTTCTTTCTTTCTTTCTACAAATAGAACCTTATCTTTACAAATAGTATACTTTGATTTCTTCCTTTCCAATTGGTATGTCCTTCACTTCCTCTAGCTATCTCAGCATTCCTAGCTAAGTCTTCATGTACTGTATTGAATAGGTATGGAAAGAATGGACACCCTTGTGTTGTTCCCTATTTTAGTAGAAATGATTTGAGTATCTCTCCATTTGTAGGCTTGGTATAGATTGCCTTTATTGTACTGAGAAACATCCATGATAACTCTATTCTCCACAGAACTTTCAGATAGCGATAATAGATTTTGTCAAAGGTCTTTTCTGCATCTAAATCAATTAATCACATGTTTTCTGTCTTTGAGTCTGTTTCTTTGGTGGAAATACATGTATTTACTTATGCATGCTGAACAAGCTTCTTCTCTGGGATAAAGCCCTTCTGATTCCAGTAGATAATATTTTGGATATGTTCTTCAGTTTGATTTGAAACATTTTATTTATAATACTTGTATTATGTTTATAGAGAATATCAATTTATAATGTTCTTTTTCTCTTCAGTCTCTGTGTGGTTTGGGTCAGGGTGATAGCTTTGTAAAAAATGTGGAAATGTTCCTTCAGTTTCTGTTTTGAAAATAATTAGGGAAGTATTGGCAGTATCTCTTCTTTGAAGGTCTGGTAGGATTCTGCACTGAATATATATAACTCTAAGCTCTTTTGTTTTCAAGACATATTATCACTGCTTCTATTTCACTGGATGTTATGAGTCTGTTCAATTTATTTATTTTATCTCCATTTAACTTCTATAGTTCTTATAAATGTAAAAGTCTATTCATATAATTTTTTGTTGTTCACTTTTATTTCCTTGTTACCTATTTTCTCCCTTTTCATCTCTAATTTTATTATTTTATCCACTCTCTCACATGCTCATTATTTTTGTTAGTTTGGATAATGTTTTGTCAGTCTTGTTGATTGTTTTCGAAAACCAACTCTTCATTTCATTGATCCTTTGTACTGTTTTTCTTGTTTCTATTTCATTACTTTTGGCCCTTATTATGATTCTTTCCTCTCATGTACTCTTTTTGGATGTTGTCTAGATGTTCTAACATTTTCAAATATATCATAGAGTTATTAATATGAGGTCTCTCCAGTTTTTAAAGTAGTCATTTGGTACTATGAACTTGTCTCTTAAAACTGCCTTTTTAGTGTCCCATTGGTCTTGATATGCTGTGTTTTGATTTCTCATTCTATTCCAAAGTGTTCTTACTTTCCCTCATGATTTCTGGCCAGACCCAATTTCCAGTCACACAATCACAGGTAACAAACAGTGACAATGTACTGCATTGCTGAGCTATGATATAGTAGATTAATTGTATTAAACGTACTTTTGAAAATGTGTTTCATGAAACGTAATCTGTTGTAAATTGAAGAGCATTATCTACCATGCTTTGAAAATGAGAACTCATTCGATTTTTATCTGTGCCGTGTCATAGATGATGTTTTTCCAGCTGAATCTACACTGTAATATTGAGAGCACAAAATAATTTTCATGACAATTTTATCTCCTGTTCTTAATCCCCCTAACAAAGACTACTTATTTTTCCTCTGAGTATTTTTTCAAGTCATGAAACATGAGTTTAAACTAATGTTTAACATAAAATGACAGAATCTCATTACCTCTTAACTTCTGGTAGGGAGAATGATTTTTAATCGTATTAAATTATGTAACTTGTCACAGGTCCCTTGATACACAACTGCATAGCTGGCACTTTCCTCCAGGAAACATGAAGTGACAGCACATACAATCTTTTATTTTCAGTGAACCTGTTAGAAGTATCTTTTGAATCCCTAGACTAGGTTTTTCAGATTACAAAAATGCTAATTTTTCATTTAATATTTTCTTCTTGGAATGTGTGACCTGGTATAAATTGATAAATCTAATCTTAATATTGAACCAAGTGAGCATGGACTGAAGAAACTCACTTGACAGTATCTAATCATCTGCAAAAAGGCAGAAAAATCATTGTACTAACATAAGCGATGTTTGGAATAAAATAAGAAATTATTTTCTGAATGATTTTGATAGATTTTTATAATCTTTGGAATTGGTTTAATAGAAAGTAGAGATGTGCCTCTTAGCCATTCCCAAATTGACCACTGACTCAGCCTTTAAAACATCAATTTTAAGCAGCATAATGATAATCTTTAAATTCACTTATTTGGTAAAGCCTAATTATTATCAATACATGTAAATATCTGTTGATATAGATTCTTCATGTTTTCATTGTAGTTCACAGTGACTATAGGTCAAACAGTGTTTGTTACTTGTTTTATCTCCTATCTTTATAATACTCTTAACAATGTGATGAAAGCATCTTGTTAACTACCTGTCTTTGCTAGGCTTATTGTTGCTGTGATGAAACAACATGATCAAAGCGAGTTGTTGAGGACAGGGTTTATTTGGCTTAAGTGTCCATATCACTGTTCAGCATAAATAAAGTCAGGACAGAAACTCAAGCAGGGCAGGAACCTGGAGGCAGGAGTTGATACAGAGGCAATGGAGGGGTGCTGCTTACTGGCTTGTCTCACATACCTGGTTCAGCCTGCTTTCTGATAGAACCCAGGACCGCCAGTCCAGGGATAGCACCATACACAATAAGCTGAGCCTTCCCAAAATCACTAATTAGGAAAATATTCCAAAGCCTTGCCTACAGCCCAGTCTTATGGTGGCATTTTCTTAACTGAGGCTCCCTCATCTCAGATGATGTTAGCTTGTTTCAAGTTGACATAAAACTGTCCAGCACATTACAATTTAAGACAAAACAATTTTATCACCCTAAGTAGAACATGGAACAGTAAGTTTGAAGTAACTGGAATCCTGAGATTTGAGTTCTATCTCTAGTCTGATATTTACTAGCTACCAAGGGAAGGATACTCTGCATCTTTCCCCTTTGTCTCTATGTTTTTGTTCAGGTGAAGTTTTATGTCTGTATTAGCCATCATGATACATGTACTTTTTTTTTTTTATTTAGGCTGAGGTAACTCTGTCATAAGTTTTAAATACTTCTTTAAAGATATATGCATCCATTACTGTACGTGATTTAAAAAGTGAAGAACTGCATATATTTGTCCAAAAGAATGTGTTATAATATAGATACAAACCCATCAAACTGTCTCTTTATATTTTATGTTCCATGAATTGATCTGCCTATACAATTATTCATAGAAATATGATTTATGGATAGAAAACCAAATACAGACTTGGACATATTTTCCTTACTTCTTGAATTTAAAATTACTGCATCAAACACTCCCTAGTTTGTATATTTTGGCATGACTGAATAAACATCAATTATGCTTATACCTTGAGTACTTTACAGCAGCAATTTTATATGCCAAGACTCTTGACATTATTTCTAACAGTTTACAATTCAGCAGTAGATAAAATCAATGCCAGAGCCTAGTGTTACATTGCATAGCATGGTAGGTCTTGTGGCTGATTTTTCTTTCACTTGTATGAATTTATTACAGGTATTTATTTTATAATTCTTAAAATTTCATTTTATATGTATGGGTGTTTTGCCTATATGTATATCTATATATCACATACATGTTCAGTGCCTGCCAGCTACTAGACAAAGGCATTTGTGACCCTGGAATTGGTATTGTGGATGGTCGTATGCTCCTTGTGAGTGCTAGAAATGAAACATGAGTCTTCTAAAAGGGTAACCAAGTGCTCTAAACTGCTCAATCATTCCCCTAGCCACTAAACACATCATTATAAAGTTAAGCTTTTAAAAACCTAAGAAGATTTCTTTTCTTTGTGTGTATATACTTGTGTGTGTGTGTATACATGTTTTTATGTGTGAGTGAAGGAGTACAACACAATTTGGTGGTCCGTGGACAACCTAGGTGTTGCTTTTACTTTTACCTTGTTTGGCACTGTCTAATTGTTTGTCACTGTGAATAAAAGGCTGGCTGGCCTTTTATTCATATGGCCTTCCACATTCAGGGAATTCTCCTATTTATACTTCCCCTCTGACCATATGATTTCTGGGATTATAGATGTTTTCTATTGTTTCTGGTGATAATATGAGAAATTTGACCTCAAATTCTCACATTTGCATGACACGTTACTCACTGAGCTATTCCCTAGCCCATAAGTAATATTTGAGAAATATTTTAAAATGCACATTAAGATTTCCAGTTATGAAGTTAAGTTCACCAGTACTTTTCACATTAACACACAGAGATGTTAACTGTCAACAATTTCTATTACATATCTATGAATTGACTTATGCATTTACCAATATATGCATCTATGTATCTGCTTGTCTATATCTGTTATTTTTTTGAACATTCTTTTTCTTATGAAAATATTTATTTTTATGCACATTGGTGTTTTGGCTACATGTGTGTCTGTGTGATGGTGTCAGATTCTATGGAAACGGAGTTAAAGACAGTTGTGAACTACCATGTGGGTACCAGGAATTGAACCCAGGTTATCTAGAAGAACAGTCAATGCTTTTATCCACTGAGCCATCTCTCTACCCTTGTTTGTTATTCTTTATGAGTCAATGAAAATAACTGTTTTCTTATAAATAATTTAAACTGAAAAGACAAATTTAGAAGAACTTTATATATTTTTAAGAATTTCACATCTGATAGAAGGCTAATATTCAAAATACATAAAGAACTAAAGAAACTAGACATCAACAAAAAACAATAATTTAGTTAAAAGGTGGGGTATAGATCTAAATCAAATTCTCAATAGAGAAATCTCAAATGGCTAATAAACACTTAAATAGATGTTCAACATCCTTAGCCAATGGGAAAATGCAAATCAAAACTACTTTGAGTTTCCATCTTGCACATATCAGATTGGCTAAGATCAGCAATACAAGTGATAGCTCATGCTGTTGAGGATGTAAATCAAGGGAACACTCCTTCATTGCTGGTGAGAGTGCAAACTTGAATAGCCACAATGGAAAACAGTATGGTAGTTCCTCAGGCAATTGGGAATCTACCTATTTCAAGCCCTAACATGTAGGCATATATCCAAAAGACATTCCATCCTACCACAGAGACATTTGCTCAACTATGTTTGTAGTGGCTTTATTCATAATAGCCAAAAATTGGAAACAACCTAGATGCCCCTCAATTATAGAATGGATAAATAAAATGTGGCACATTTATACAATGAAGTATTATTATTCAGATATTTTTTAAAAATGCCCTCAAGAATTTTGCAGGCAAATGGATGAAGCTAGAAAAATTCTTCTTGAGTAAGGTAACCCAGTCCCATAAAGACAAACATGGAATGTACTCATTTGAATATGGATATTAGCTGTTAAGCAAAGAACAAAGGTACTACAATCCACAGATCCAGAAAGATTATGCATCAAGGAGGGCTCCAATAGGGACACATGGATCTCCTTAATAAAGGGGAAATAGAACAACCATTGCAGATGAACTGGGGGAGGATGGGAATGAGAACAGATGGAAGCAGGGAGACAAAGAGGGTTAGAGAGAGAAAATACTGGAAGAAATGTCTGAATTTGGACATTTAGGGAGTCCTAGTGCTGTGGAAACTCACTATAATCTATGAATCCTTAGTAATGGGGGATAAGAAGCCTGAACTGGCCATCTCCTGTAACAAGACAAGCAAGGCTTCCAGTGGTGGGACTAGGACACTAACATAGCATAGCCACAAAACCTATCCTCCCTGAAGCATCTGCTGGGACAATGAAAGGGTAGAACCCTACACTGAAAGAGGGAGCCCATGACTGACACTGCAGGGCAGGCCAGAAATGAGAAACTGGATAGCCAGGAGATGGTTCCTAATGGTTTCCTGTTCTGCTCATAGATAGGTACCTACCTTAATGTTCATCAGTGGAGCTTCTTTTGGCAGCTGATGGGAGCAGATACAGAGGCCTAGTAGGTGGCCTCTGTGGAAGTGTGAAGAGTGAAGTGGCTTCTGTGAAGTGGAAGACACAGAGCCTACATGGTCCCTGTAATATATCTTATGGTTGTCTGGCTTAATGTTCTTGCAGAACTCCTCAAAGTTGAAATGTGGAGGACCATTTTATCTGCCCTTGGGACCCTTTTCTTACTGCTGTGTAACCCTGTCCACCCTTGATGTGTAGGGGTTAGTGCCTGGCCTTGTTACATCTTTGTATGCCCTGCTCTTGCACTAAACATGGGAGGACTGCTTGTTTCTGTAGGGAGGCTGGGATGAGGAGTAGGGGGGTAGATCTGGGAGAGAGGGTAGATGAGGTGATGGGAGGAGTGGAGAAAGGGCAAGAGGAGCTTCAGAATAAAAGAGAAGAAAAATAAATTTAAAAAATTTAAAAAAATTAAATGTGTGCCTGTGTATGGGTATGTGTACGAACATTGGATATCCCTGAGCTGAACTTACAGAAATTATTAAATTCTTGATGTGTGTTCTAGGAATTGAACTCATATTCTCTGAGTAGCATACTACTTTTAGTAGCTAAGCCATCTCACCAGATTATTAATTCATATCTTATGAACACTATGTATTTATTAAAGGATAACTCCAAAATATTAAGAAATATTAAGAATTGAGAAACATTTATAGACCTTTCAAAAATATTAGTTCTATTATTAAATAGGTTCTGAAAGATTCAATTTTCATTAACTCAGCTTTTAACTTGTAAAATATTTATTGGTAATACTTCAAGCATATTGGCTTATTATTATGAACCAGATATTCTTCTAAATAAGAATATATTACTTATTTATTACATATTCATAAAAACCCACAATTATTTCTTTGTCTTATTGAGAACATTGATAATTGGAGATATTAGATGAGATTCATGAGGAGTTATGGTAAGTTATATGGTAGTTATTAGTAAGACACATGCCAAATGATTCAAGAGTCATGTGTTTATATAGACATGAAACAGCACTTCAAAGATTAAAGATTAGAAGTTCGTTAAACTATCCTTTTGTTGTAAAATTTGGTACAAAGTGGTTCTCAAAGATATATAAGGATTTATTATTTCTCAGCCTTCAACTATTCATCTGAAAGTAAACTTGATCTACAACTGAAAATTGAACTATGGGCCACAGGCAAAATCTATCCCACAACCAGTTTATGGAATAAACCCATGGAGTAAGAATGGATAAAAATCAAGTACAGATTGGTATCTCCTGGCATGTGAAAATTATCTGGATGCAAATTGTTCTGATGTTAAACTGTTTTATGGAAGATTATATTGCCTTTATTACCCATGACACTTTAAAAAGCAGCTTCGATTTTATTAATTGGCATAGAGATAATTGTCTTTATCACCAAAAACAATGTATTTTCTGTCTTGTCATCTAAGAAACTTTCCAGATCCCTAGTCTAGCACACTCATTCACAAAAAGTTCTTCTTATGGAGTCAAAGAAAAATTTTAAGCTATTTATTTGTATATATGTAAAAAAATTCATCACATTGTTCTGTAATATACAAAATATATGGCAAGTAGTGGGGTTGAATGCTGAAAAAAAGTCTAATGCAGATAGAAATTTGAATGATAGAACTTAAGTATGGGTATTGATTTTATGTATAGTATTATTTCTGAGAAGGACTTACATCAGTGGTGAAACATTTTAGGGAAATTTAAGACTGGGCTCATAATTGTAATTTGAGGCTGGGGATCTCATGGCTTGATATAGGAAGGGCTAGTTTTACTTCAGATAATGGCATGGCAATGAAACTTATGAAAGTGAGAAACTATGGCAACTGGCACATGAAGGAGACTAGATAAAGTAGTGTGTTTAAAAGCCTATGAATATTATACACAAATAAACGTATCCCGACATGGTTCTGATTGCTTTGCCTCAATTGTAAAGGCAAGGGTTACAATATTTACGAGTTTACAAGTTTACAGTTGTACAAATTTACAATTATTCTTTTTCCAAGCTTGATTTAAAAAAAAAATCTGACCACTGCATGTTTCAGTGCCCATATAACATCATCAAAAAATTCTTAGTCTTATTTCTAAATAAGGAATGAATTCTGCCATCATCAATATATTTGCTATGCGTGAAATGTGCCTTGAACATTGTCCAATCCTAAAGCATGATTTTGGAAAACCCCTTATCCTACTAGCCTCAGACACTATTTCACAATTTTGATGTTCTTTAAGGTCATATTTTTTAATTGTTTTTCTTCATGTTTACTAGATTGCTTTTCTTTCCTTTTTACAGCAAAAACCAATCTGATAGAGATTAAATCAAACTCTACAGTCTCTGCTGTCAACCCTGCCATCACCAGCCTTCAGGTCTGCTGTTTTCCTGAAAGGTCAACAGAAATTATTCCAAAAAAGAAACCAAATTTATGACTTGAGATTGCTGTCCTGGCCTTGATTTATTTCTTGGATCTATCAGCATGGTTCCCTCTGCAATCAGACTCATACATTCAAACATCCCATGATCATTGGTCATCAGCATTCCATAATAGTTGGGGAATCTCTTCTTCTGCATACTTTAAAATTTTATTAATATTGGAGTTTTATAATTTCATTTATTTGAGTTGTTTCCCCAAATTTCTCTCATTTTCACCTACCATCATTTGATCTTCAACTAGTGTAAAATCTAGTAGTTTAAAATGTAATCTAACAGTGAAAACTCCTTCCTGGCTATAACATTAATCATATAAATTATTATAATTTATATATTAATATATAGTTTATATATTAATTATAAATTGAACCTCCAATGTGACTGGTTAGAGGTGGGGCCTAATGGAAGGTAGTAGGATCATGAGTGCTTCACCATCATCAAAAGATTTATGCTACTATCAATTGGGCATGCAGGCTTACCTCACTCTGACTTCTGACAATTAATGGAGAAATACAAATGACTTCAAAACACGCTTGTACTTTGATTTTTGATTTCCTGAGTTTCTGAACTCTGAAAAATAAATCTCTATTCACTATATATTACTAGCATAAATTATTTTGTTACAATAGTAAAGCACTGATTAAAGAATATTCATTATTTCCTATTTAAGGAATATTATCATTCCTGTTCAGAAATTACAAATTCTCAATTTTTCTTAACTCCTTTATTAAAGTTTTTCATATTAATATTGCAAAAATATTTTTCTGCTCAGTATCTCCCATGATATTGTATTCTTTTTATTCTAATTTCTGTTTTCTGGTATGATATCTTCATCTTTTTAAAATATTCTTTTTTATTTTCAATTATTTATTTATTTATTTTTCTTATCACATATAATACATCCTGAACCACCTCCTCCTCTACCTCCACTCCTCCCAGCTTCCCCGAGATCCATCTCATATATTATCTCACACCACCCTCCCACCTCTAACCATAAAAGAACAGTCCTCCCAGGGTTCTGGATCAATCAGAGCATAACAAGATGGAACAAGACCTGGCTCTAATCCCTGCATCAAGGGTGAACTAGGCAACCCAGCAGGAGGAAAAGGTTCCCAAGGATAAGCTAAAGGGTCAGAGAACCCTCTCCACATCGACACACATCCACACACTTGAACTTGTAGGAATTTTACTAGAACACCAAGCCAACCATAGATATATTTAGGGATCATCATCTTTTATCAACAAAATTGCTTCACCTTTTTCTTTTCTCCCTCTGTTCTACCAACTGCAGTTTTTTATAATTATAATAGTTTTCCTTTTATTGTCACCCTAAATCTCCAACCATAAAGTATGTTTTATGATATCAATATGGTTATACTATCACCCAGCCTATTCCTGTACTTTCTTCTGACATGGAGAATGAAAATTTAAAGCTCTTATAGTTTGCAGCCCTGTGTGGACTCTAATCTCTGTCAAGCTCACCCAAATTTCTCCTGATAAACTTGGATATATATAATATACTATATAGTCACTTTCTATTATTAATATTATACATATATAATTTTTAAATCAGAAAAATACCCTATGTTATGGGAAACATGTACTGACCTATCTTTCAACTTATTTTCTAATTCACATTTTGTATATCTATTTTCTTTAGCTGTAAACTCTTGAAAGTAGTGGAAGAAACGTGTTTTCTTAATCACAGGTTTTATATATTTTGATGCGTAATTCAATATTGGATATTGGCAAAATAATTTAGATGATGAGATTGAGGTCCTTGGCACTACTGAATCTCACCATCAGCAGCATGTTAATTAGCTTTAGCCATCATCTCGGTACTCACTCCAGTAGTCACTATGAAAAGCAATGATTAGAATTCTCCTTTAATCTCTGCACTGTGGTTGCCAAGACAAAGAATATGACTGTCCTCATTTTGTTGGTGGTGAAACTGAATCTAGAGGTCCAAACAAGGTGCTTGCAGAATTTATAATTTTAACAATAAATTATATTTTCTATGGTTAAGAATTAATTCTCAAATTAGTTTTAAGTGATTTATATAACAGTTTTGTTATTGTCTATTACTCACAAATAACAAAACATGTGTTGCTTCTAACTTGAACATTTTTGCCTTAGTTTCCTATACTTTTGTTATATGTTTTATTATTTAAAACAAATTTTAAATTTAAGTATGTTTTGATCATATTCTTCCTCAACATTAAGTCCTTTCAGGTCACCTATTTTTCCCTACCTACCCAACTTTAAGTTCTTTCTCAAAACACAAACAAAAATCCAATAAACCCAATAAAACACCCAAGCTGAAGAAAACAAAACACCCAGAAAATTTTAAAAACAACAAAAAACAAAAGCAAATGCCAGACTGTAACCAAATAAACACACATGCACACACATAAAAAATATAATAAAATAAAAACAAAAACTGTGGAGTCCATTATATGTTAGTGAACTACTCTTGAATATGAGGCCTTCTTGGAGTGGTTCATACTCAGTGTTACTCCATGGTAGATGACATATTTTTTTCTTTCTCACAGGTATGACAGTTTTTATCCTTTATCCTAGTGGTTAGGTTTTCATTCCTTCATTTACTTATTAAAATATAATAAAATCAAAATATTAAGTTAAAAAAACACCAATCACATTGAAGGAACATTGCTCAATTTACTTATGAGTCACAGTTATGCTGGTTACATATGACACAACAAATAGATTATATACCAGTTTTCCATTATGAATATAGATGTGAAAATATTCAATAAAATGCTTGTAAACAGAATCTAAGAACATATCAAAAGGATCTTCCACTATCTGCATAGACTCATAATGCAAGAAATGTGAGTTTTGGAAATACATGTCAAAATGTACATAAAGATTATATCAGACATCATAATTAACCATTGCAGAGGTTAAAGGAGATCATAGGTTATGGCTACAGAATATGATTAACTTTTGCATTATGCAAGTTCATGGTTCTAATCACTCTTGGTTAGACTGCATAAAAACAGCTACTCAATGTATGCAGTAGATTTAAAGATAACCACTTTAATTAGTATTTACTTAAAGTAGAAAAAAGTTTATAAGGAAAGAGTTTCAAATACAGATAATTCAAAAGAAAAAAAAAAGGGTGCTGGAATATTTCCCTTTAGTGGAGAAGAAATTGCTTTATAAATGTCTGAACTTTCATGTGGAAGAACAGATCCATTCAGATTTGAGAATTTATGGTCTCATTGGTTAAAAAATGCTGACTGACTGAAATCAAATTCACAGTAGATGAGCTGATTGCTTGAAGGTTCAGTGCCTTCACTATAGCTGGTGATGAACTGACATAACTCTCAGAAACAATTAATAGAGAGTTTTAAATAGTTTCATTTTTAGATGCAAGATTAGACAGAATGAAATTTTGGTTTCACCATAGTCTTTCTATGATTCTTAGTTCATATTGTTACTGATTTTTTAAACTGCAAATTTTTCTTGAGAAGCTTACTTATAATTCATTTATAATTGTGCAATTTAATACAGAATGAAGGAATTTACTGCTGAATGAGTGCATCATATCATTCACTCCAAAATCTGAAATATGTAATACAGTGCCATGACATGGAACATCACATCCACAATTTAAAGTCAAAACTTGATCTATTGCAAAGCCAAGTGAATTGTTATTCTGAAAAATAGAAAACCTATTTAAGAGTATCTCCATAAATCTGCTGCCAGATTTCAGTTTACAGCAGCCTTTGAACAGTTACAATGATGGAAAGTAAGCATCTTAAAATGAGAAAAATCACATTGAATCTATCAGAAGAATCGTTTCCAGTGTGTAACAATATGGACATATTTCCATATAGTACCACCAAATTTGTGCTGGAATTAAAAATTGATTTTTTGATACATTTTAGTAATGAGAAATCATTTTCTTGAACATTTTAATTGATACTTATTTCAGTTAGAACTAAATTTGAAATTGATTGCTGTTCTTCCAAACAGTTACATAAGGCAGTCATTAGAAAAAATGTAATTCCATACTCTTCATTCCTCTTACCTGATTCATTCCAACAAAAACTCTAAATCAATCAATCAATCTGTCTACATATCTATTTAAATATATATGTGTGTATGTGTGTAATAATTACAAAGCAATTTATATTTTAAAACATGACTATGTGTGAAGTAAGGAATATTTTATGCTAACCAAATACAACATTTGATTGATACTTAACAGCAAGGATACAGAGTGCTAAAATATAGGTAGGCATGGATGTATTGATTTTTTAAATTATTTTTATGGGTTCATGACAGAGGACAGTTTATTCTTTGCCAATTTAATCTGGGTCCTAGAGGGTTTTAGCCTCCATGCAATCTATTCTTAAACTTAGACCTGAAAAGCATCAGCCTCCATGTAATCTAATCTTCAAAATGCAAGCCCAGACCTAGAAGGCTTCAGCCTTCCTACAATCTAGTCTTCAAACCTAACCCTAAAACATTTCAGCCTCCGAGACTTACTGCTGACTGAACTCACTCTGACCAGCTGTCTTATGAACTCTGAACTGTAAATCATATACTGTCTGCTCTGACTCTCTGCTTTCTCTCTGCTTATTCTGGTCTGGCTCTGCTCTTCTCAACTTCTCCTTTTGAACTGAGCTGTGAGTTGACTGCACTCAAACTGCCTGACTGAACTCTCTACTTCTCTTTGTTTCTTGTCTGATTCTTCCTTGCTTCTACACTCTGCTTCCTTTCTCTCTGATCTCACTGCTTCTTATCTGCTTTCAACTTTTCTGAGGTCTGCTTCCTGTTTCTGCTTCTACACCCTGCTTCTCTCTACTGAGCTGGGATTAAAGTTGTGTGCCACCACTGCCTTCTGAATTGGGTTTAAAGATGTGTGCTCAATTGGAATTAAAGTTGTGTGTTAACATTCTTTCTACCCTAGAGCAGCCATGTTTCCAGATTAGAGATCAAATGTCTGTCACACAGGCCTTCCAATGTAATCCTTTGTTAGAGCAGCCATGCTGCTGCATTACAAGATTAAACGTTCCTTTACATTTACCTGAAACATTACTTCATAGTAGAAATAACTGAATTCTTTGAGACTTGAGAACTCTCCTTCTTTTTTTAAAATGAATATGGATTAATGAATGTTATTCTATACAATTTAGAAGAACTGTTTACCTGACTTCAGAAGTCATCACCTTAGCTTAGTGCTTGAAACTCCATGAGAACTTTTGAGTCTTCTTCACTTATTCAATTTCTTTAGTGATTCATAGTTAATACTAAATTAATATATTTTCATGGACAATTGCATTTCTACATGATAAACTGCTATTTCCAAAGTTTGGGCTCTGACAATGAATAAATGCATACATGTGACTATCCTGACACAGTATAAACCAACTGGTCACCTCAAATGTAAGCAGCTGCTAAACAAGTGAGGTCACAAGTATCAGGCCAAATCATCTCTGGAAGGGCAAGAAATTTTTGTGGCTACATATCCCTTCTATAGGCACCCTACTCTACTCTACGTACTGTCTATTAATACATTGGCATGAATTTGAATATGAAATTCCTTATGTAGATCATGTCTAAGCACTTCATATCATATTGTAACCTACATCTAATCAATGCATGCTAAGAAACTAGATAACAAAACTTAATAGAGTTCTTAAGAGATAGTCAATGTTATTGATAAATTTTTTCTTTTACATGTTAAAAATCAATGAGCATAATTTTCATTTATAATAGACAAGTAAAAACACATGCTTTCAGAATGTTTCTTATTTTTTTAATGTCATTGATTTGCCACTCTTAAAATTCTTGTGATGAATGCAAGAAACATTTCACATCTATTTGATTACCAAGAGTATAATACATCCCCACCCCTGTTCTCCCCTCTGTCCACTCTTCCCTGGCCATCCCCCAATTCCCCCTCTCCTCAAGATTCATACCCATTCCCTGCTTTCCCTCACAAAGGAGCAGCCCTCTCAAGTTACCACTCCAACAGGGTATATCAAGATGGAGGAACAAGGCTGGGTTCGAGCCTCCTACATTAAGGCAGGACGAGGAAAGCCAGTAGGAAGAAAAGGGACCCAAGGGTAGGTAAAAGGGTCAGAGAACCCCATCACTCCAACTTTTAGAAGTTCTACAAGAGCATCAAGCCAGATAACCATAAGCTATATGTAGAGAACCCTGTAGGCTCCCAGTTTGCCAGTTAAGTCTCTGTGAACCTTAAGGGTCCTGGTCAGTTGACTCTGTGGGGCTTATTCTCTTGGCATAGTTGAACCTTTGGTTCCCACAATCCTTCCTCACTCTTTTTATCAGGGTTCCCTGGGCTCTGCCAGATGTTTGGTCATGGGCCTGTGCATCTGCTCCTATCAGTTCTCTGATGACAATTGGCCTAGGCGTCTATCTATGAGCATAGCAGAATATCATTAGGAATCATCTCAGGCATATCTAGTCTCCAATTCCTGGCCTGTTCTGTAGTTTTAGGTATAAAAAAATGTAGATTGTATTATTATTTATTATTATTATTATTATTATTATTATTATTATTATTAATCTAACTGATCAGTAGGAATCTAGCAAACTCTCAAAAAGATAAATAGGGCTGGAGATGGTTTAGTTGTTAAAGGCTATTTTCAAAAACAAAAATATAAGAACAATAATAAGAGCAATAGAGCTGGTAAGGTTTTCAACAACTAAATTTCAACATCATGATAATGTAGAAGAAAAATCTGTACTGGGATGTAGACATGCTTGGCAGTATCTAGCATCATTTATTAAAATATTCTATGTACATTGTGCAAGAAGAATTTGGGGAACTACTTTCTGAAGTGATGTATTCAGTTCTCTCTGTGAATGAATGGAGCCATGCATTTTTAGGTTCTGTTAAATATATGGAAATGGCTAATCCCCAATGTCTTCTTGGTATAATAAATTTAATTCATTAGATAGAAACCCTCAGCTAGAAGTATATTCTGTATGGCCCCACAGAACCTATAAAGACACCCCTCACTCATCTCTAAAATATTACTGTCTTTTGTATGATATTCTTTGGTGCTGCCACAATTCATTGGAGCTTTCACCAATGAGTTGGAGATAATTTAAATTTTTTCTGATCTCAGTCTATTGATAATTTTAAAATTTTATGCAACATTATAAAGTAGTCGATAGATATTTGAAACATGGCAACCAAAAGGTTTGTTTTCCCATGGAAAGATGTGTTTTTGCTATACCAGCATATATTTTTAGTTTTCACAGTATGCGTTTTATTCAAAATTCTGTGGCAGAATCTTGCTTGTGGAAAGAGATGCTTAGGTACCATTCATTATCAGATGTTTTATTTGAAAAACAATTGACCTTTGTGCTTGAGTTTTAAATATATTTGACAGATTGTGGCACCATAGCAGTCAATGTCATATTTATCATCTGCTAATGTGTCAGTGTGCTGCTATTTGTGTCCCCTGGCTGAATTTACTGTAGTCTGGACATTGGGCATCCATTGACTAGCTTTCTACCATCAGATGTTTCCATTCTCTATATTTGTACATAAGTGTAGTCAAACATCATGTATTTTTCTGTCTGTTTTCTTTTACTCAGTAAAATTATGTGCTATCTAATCATATTATGGTATTTTATACTTACCTTTTTAAAAATTGTTGATATATGTACTGAGAAAGCTTGTTCTGTGTGAATTTGGTTGCTATAGTAATGATTCTCTGTACTTGCATGTATAATTTTTGTACTGCATTTACTTTACTTTATCTTGAGTAAATACTAGGAAGATATAGTAATGCTTCTTGCCAATTTACGTATACCTTTTGAAGAAATGCCAATCTGATAACACAAGATTTATGCCAATTTTTTATTTCATTAGTGGGAAAAGAAAGGTTTTCCTGAAAGGCAATACCTGGTAGAGGCAAATATTTTAATTTTAATTATTCTAATTCTATATGCAAATATTTTGGTTCATAACTGACAGATTCCTTTAAATTGTTGCATATTATTTCCTCTGTGCCACAATTTTGTTCCCTTAAGTAATGTAGTTAACATGTGTTGGTCTCTGTCTCTCCAGGGTCCCGTGCGGCTGATGTCTCGCCTGTCCGCAGTAGTCTGACCCCTGTTCCCTGGCCAGGGTAAGGTGGTTCAAACCTAAGTGGCGAGAAGGTGCGGGCCCAGAGTCGAGGTTCAGTGACCTTTCGCGAAGCTGTCCACTCAGCGGACCTGAGAAATGACGGGGCACAAAGAATGCCTCCGGGAGCTTGTGTTTGGTGAATACAAAACTCATTTATTGGAGGGCTTTTCCCTGTTTAAATCTTTCCCGGAGAAGGTGGGGTCCTGCTATTCTGGGTGGGGGGAAGCCTAATTAGCATAGGCAGGGCGGGAACACCTGAGGCGGGAATCCACCCAATGGATGGATACCGCTACAATACAGTTAAACATGTCCCCTTTAGCTTCCGTGAAGTAAGCAAGTTATACCTAATATTTTTTGGCTAGAGACCTCCTTGGGCTAGGAGAAGAGAGGGCTGTCCCAGCGTCTCACCCCGCTTTACCTTTCCAGGAAGCAGGGGCACCTTTTGGCCTCAACTTCTACCACTCTCCAGCCCCTAAGAGTCCCACAAACATGAATATCCTCAGGTATGTTGAGCTAGTAACGAACTTTTAAATATTTTATTCTCCTTTTCCTTTCATATATTAATTATATGAAGTAAGTTTTTAAGGCGACCTTTGCGTGTGTACATACAACACACTTTGAGAATATGCATTCCTTCTATTACTGTGTTTACCACTTTTGTTTATTCTACTCTCATTCCTTCTTGCACATTTTCACATCTTTAGTGGTCTCTCCCGTCATATTCATAAATACTTTCCTTGAGAACACATTAGTGGTACTTCAATTTATGTGTCTCGTTAGTTTCTTTTAAGTTGAAGAATTCCAGTTCGATCCATTTTATACAAACAAGTAATTTCACATTTCTTTTATGTTGGGTAATATGTATCATACATATCACTGATGTATATCAGGGAAGATTCCATAATTTGGTTGTTCTGAATAACAATGTCACTGTTGGTTGCATACCACAATTCATTTGGAAGATTTATTGAAGAAAATACCACAAGCAAGGCATGAAGAAAATCAGGCTTGGCCATGGTTTAAGTTGTAATTGTTATGTGGACCTTGTGTGTTATAGCACCAACATGCCAATCCAAATGTGCCCTTCAGTGCAAAAGTGACTAGCTGCTTTAGTACAACCAACTGCTTTACAACTAGATTTAAAGCCTGGCCCACAAATATTATAATTCAGGGAAAATACCTGTGGCTACAAAGGTTTTAGGCCCAATGTGGAGGTTATTAGTACTGCTTTGTTATAGGAGTGGGGTGAGCCTGTCAATTTCCTTTTCAAACATCTTTTTTTCCTCATTTAGATTTTTACTATGATGAGTCTGACTCTTGGATAGAGAGGAAACATTTTTTTTTTTTTTTTTTTTTGCAGTAGGCAATAGTTACTGAGCAGACTTTACCAGTCAAACTAGTGAGAATAAATTATCATTCCACTCTTGTGGGTGTAATAGACAAACCCTCCTGTAGAGGAATGTTTAATAATTTAATCAGTCAGCATAGCTGCTCTAGGGTAGAAAGAATGTTGGTACACACCTTTAATCCTAGTATTCAGAAAACAGTGCTGGCACACACTTTTAATCCCAGCACTTGGGAGATAGGAAGCAGAGCTCAGGAGTCAGTGTCAGACAGGAAGTGACTTCTGAGTGAGTCAGAGTAAAGAGCAGGAAAAGTGATGAATCAGAGGAAGAGTTAGCAGAGTGAGAACACACCAAGCTCTCATGATGGATAAAAGCAGGCTCTCAGATCAAAGAGGAAGGATAAGAAGCAAAGAGAAAACAAGACTCAGAGACACAGAAACAGCAGGCTCAGAAGGTCAGTTTAAACCAGTCAGTTTGGAACAAGAACAGGAAGTGAGTTGTATTGAACTAGAAGAGTCAGTTGAGTTCAGTACACCTCTGAGTTCAGTAGGAACTAGTCAGAATGGCTTAGTCAGCAGTAAGCCTGTGAGGCTTAAAGTTTTAGATTGTACTCAGGCTGAGGCTGATGCCTTCCAGTTATAGGCTCAAGACTAAATTGTACAGAGGCTGAAAAACCCAAGATCTCCAGGACTAAGGACCAGGGATTGAATTATCCAAAGAATAAAATGTTTTTTGAACCCAAATCAATTATCAACAACCTCAGCCTCAAATAATAATTGCTGCAGAAGTTTGCTTTTAGTAGTTTAAAATGGTAGTTCTGTGTGTTATTTGGTAAAGGGCCACCTAGGCCTTGGCATTTTATATTGTCTGCATGTGTTGGCTTTAAATAATCATTGCATGATCAGCACATGCTATCAATAGAACACCTGAGGAGCGTAGGTATCAATAAAACCCCCTGAAGTGAGATGCTCAGGGTTCCATTGTACAGGATGGCACTTGCCATGATAGATGGTTCCCTGCTGAAGTCTGGCAGAGTTTGCTTCTATGAGAATGCCTCCTTGTCTTCATTGCTGAGTGATACTGTGGGGTACTGCAAAAAATAATTGAAAGATTGTGTATCTATTTAATCCTCCTTTAGGCCCAGGAAACTATGTTTAAATGTGAATATAAATACTATAAGAGGAGAAGTAGATGCTAAAAAGTTATGAAGTTATTTCTTCTGAATTGAAAGATCTTCCTTTCTCCAGAAGTAGGACATAGGTATGGGAGTCTAGGAAGCTCAAAAAACCTAAGGGGCCAGAAAGTTCAGAAAAACAACGTAACTCATAAGAGCTTTCCCTATGGTGATATTACCAGTGAATTATTACTGGGAGGAGGGAATTCTTTCTGGAGCATCTGCTTGTAAACTGAGTAGGAAGCTCCAGGGATAAACCATTTGTGAGTCATAACTCCTGGTGGGATGGGATACTGAGTGATACAGCTGCCTGGCCCTATCACCTTCCCTGTTCCTTATCAGTAGCCAAACAAACCCATCAATTCACCAAACAAGATCTGAATGAAGTTATTCATTTGGGACTTGATCTGAGATGAATAGACATTTCATTACATCTCCCCTGGAAAAGTTGTGGAACAGTTACTGATATCAATACCCACAGTGGAGTCTATATGTTATATACACATACACATGCTAGAAATATTTTAGTATCCTATGCCAGGGTAACAATTTCTGATTTCTTCAATTTATACACTGAATACTACTAGTTTATATATAGTAGTAGATGATGGTCAAGAGCCATGCACAAGCTGTACAGGTGGCAGCTGTTTGCTTGAATGCTTAACACGAGCAGACAGATGGAAAGTCATCAGTATGATATTCAATGCAGGGTTATTTGTTCAGGTGCATGTGTATTTGTATATACAGGTTCGTAAACACTGTGGGTAACAAATCACAGTGAGAAAAGCACTGTGGTGTGATTTATTTGTTGCTGAAAAGGCTGTTACACATTATGAATACAAACTCATCACCTAGTAGAGAATAATTTTTCTCTTAAGTTTCTAAGTATATCAGAGAAGACTGAGTAGACACTAGTATTAGGGATTTTAGAATCTATGAGGGACAAATATGAAATCTTTGTGAATGGTAAAAGAAGTCAGTTGTAAAGTTATGTGTAATGTTATTCACACACAAAACAGATGATATTATTTCATCAAAATTTACTAAGAATTGTCTAGGCTGTAAAATATCTTGATGGCCATAATCAATAGTGTACAATATAAGAATTTTGTTACAAACAAACTACCACTGAAGTAATATGCCTAAATACATATGCACAGCATTTCCACAGATCATATCATAAATGCTACTCACAGTTTCAACATAAAGGCAGAGTGTCCAGTTTTTGGTACAATGAATAGGAACTTTAAGATATGGGGCTTATCGGAAAGTCTTCATGTTATGGTTCACAAGCTCCTAACTTGGACTTTATTTTGGTTTCTCATTCTCAGGATTATACAATGGCAACAACCAACCATGAAATATCATTCAAACGCTAAGCCAAATAAAACTTTCATTTTATGAAGAAGTTAGGATTTCAAATATTTCACAGTGGTGGAGAGTTGAGTGGCATAAATATCTTTATGCAAAATTAAATTCTGCAAGGTCAGTTTGAGACTGAACTGTACCCCAACAAAATACAGGAAATTACCAAATTATAAGGAAAATGATATATATTTTCCCTAGCATTTCAGAGGATCTAGGACTTGGTGGGGGGAGTCATTTGTTTTCCATGTTGTAGAAGGTTTCATGGTCAGAACAGTGTAGTAGAGTAAAACTACTTTTGTTTGGTAGGCACAGATAAAAAAATGAGAAGAATGGGTGGGAGATTTAATATCTCCTTCAGAGCCACTCCCCAGTGACCTATCATCCTCCACCAAGCTCAACATCATAAAGATTCTGCCACATTGCAGAAGTAACTCACCCTGGGTACTGAGTGTTCAGCATTTGTCATTTAGAGAAAATACTGAGTCCAAATCATAACACCTTGATAAAATTTTTCATTTCTTATGGACAGCTATGGGAACAGTGATTAATTAATTATATTTTTAACTAAAGAAATGCTATTCTGCTCAAGGTTCTCAGAATACAAATTAACAAATGGTCGTGAAAAGTGTAAAGACAAAAATGTCCATCGCGATGACGTAGGTTTTATTTATGGAAAAAGGGGCTTCTGTAGAATAGAAGGGGAGCATTATTTGTTTATGTTCTTATTGTAGCATGACTCTTACCAGGTCTTCAAGGTCCACCTGAAGTTTTAAGCGCATAAGCATGATAAAATTCAATTGGGAACAAAAATATTAAGACCTTATCACTGGCTAATCTTATTTTTTCTCAAGATTAACCTCATAATAAACTTATAAGAAGGATTTGTTTTCTATAACATATAGGTCAATCCATACTTGGTTTGAGGAGTTAAATATAAGCTAGGCACATCTTGATAATTATATTTTTGTTTCCTTTCATGTAAGAAGTTATTTTATTGATATTTGAAGATATTCAAGCATCACAATAATAAGGTAAATTTGGCCACATGAGCACAGAGGTTCCTTCTCTTAATTTGCCAGATGTAGTATGTTTCACATTAAGACTATTTTCTAGGTCCTATCCATACTGTTATTTTATCTATCTATCTATCTAATATCTATCTATCTATTATCTATCTATCTATCTATCTATCTATCTTGTTAACTTGACATCAGGCTGCAACATTTGGGAAGACAGAGACTGTCTCCTTTTGATTTGCCTGAAGAAAAGCTTGAGCAGCATATTTTTGAGGACCCAGCCTACTGTAGTCAATACCACTTCTGTTCAGATGATTTAGGTTGTATGCAAAAGCCAATGAGTTGTATTCCTCAATAGCTTGTGCTTCAGTTCCTGCCCTCATTTCCATTCCTAGATAACTGTCCTGACTTCCCTTCAAAATGGACTACAAATGTGCTGTGTAGTTTGTCAACTTGACTTTGATCTGAGAGGAGGGAATCTCAATTAAGGAAATGCCTCCATAAGATTGGGCTGTAGACAAGCTTGAAAGGCATTTCTTGATAAGTTGTTGATGAGAGAAGGCCTAGTCCACTTTTCGTGGTACATTCTCTGAGCTAGTAGTCCTGAGCTCTATTAGAAAACAGGCTGAACAAGGTATGAGAAGTGAACCAGTAAGACGCACCTTCCATGGCTTCTGCATAAGCTTCTGTTTCAAGGTTCCTGCCCTTTTTAAGTTGCTGTCCTGACTTCTTTCAATGATATGCAATGATATGGAAGCATAGCCAAATAAATCCTTTCCCTCCCAACTTGCATTAGTCATGGTGTTTCTACACAGCAATAGTAATTAGTAATCCTAACTAAAAAAATTGAGGTATAAAGAGAGAAAGATGAAAAAAGTTTCGGTCCTAGTTGCTTTTTGGTGCTTTATCATAGCAATAAAAAAATACCAAGATACCATCTTTATGTTGGACACTGTTGTAAAATGCAATATGTCCTTGAAATAAGACATTTAAAAATTAATATGGTTTGGAATCAATGAACATGGCAGAAATAGAATGATAAAATATGCTTACAATGTGTAGAGTCTAAGATTGTGAATAAAGCATACATTAAGATTATGAAAAGAGCATTGTAAATGAACTTTGAGTTTTGACAATTGCCTATTTTCCTCTAAAGGGAATGAAAGTGCTTTTAGCATCATAAGGAAAAAAATGCAGGAAAACATCCATATTGAAATTTAAAACGTAACCAGGGTCATGAACTCAAACATAGTCTTGAACACAGAACAATAAAAATTTACAGAAAGTACTGATTGCTGCTCCAATCAATTTTGACGAAGCAATTTCCTTTGCTATAGCACAAGGATATCTCAGCCCTTTTATTTCTTATTGCACATTACTACTTCATTTCAAGAAAAATAAATAACATTTACCCCCATTTTAAATAGACTATTTTGTTGCTATTTTGTATAAAATAATGTACATGCCATTTAAGTGGAAGTTTTATTCAGTGTTGTTATTCACAAGTGTTTTCCATTTCAAGTGGGTTTTCCTCCTTATTGATGAATGCACTGGCTTTTAGTTTGACCATTCAAATAGTGGAAAAGGCAGTCAATCAAAATGTACTTCTGTGCATTCCAATGAACCTTTTAGAAAACAGAAGAAGATTGAATCTTTAAAAGGCCCTAGCATGCTCACTAAGTGCAGAAATGATTAATCTTTTTACCCTTATGTTGACAACAGCCATAAAATGCATACAATTAAAGTCAATAATGACTTATATTTGCACAGCACATACTGTGAAGTCTCTAAGAGATGATAGGATAGAAAAAATAGGATTGTGTGCAGCACTCTGCACACAACATTTTCTAATAAATGGGTTCAGCACAATGCACCTCAAAACATTCACTTGCTAAAGATTACAAACTGTTTGTAATAACTGTTTTCTTGCCAAGGGCTGTTTCAACTTCTATATTATGGAAGATAGTATCTCTTTCTAATAGTCTACTGCTCCCTTATTTAAGTGAATGAACATCTTAGTCAGGTGTTGAATTTAGAGAAGTGTGATGATTAAGACAGTAGCAGTAAATGACAATATTTCTAGTTGTTTTATACAAAAATGTTGAATAACACATATTTAGTAATGAAGTGTTTTGAAAATTAGCTAAATTCAATTGTTGTTTATGTTAGCTATAATTATTTTTCTCTCTAGTCACTTGATAACTTTTATGATGATTACTACTTCCAATATTACTCTGATATAGTTATTTACATTTAGTGATGTAAAACTTATATAAATAGCTACCCTATATTAACAACATTTCTTGGTTATTCATATGTATGGCTGTCTGAATATTATTTCAAATCATTGTGATATAAGAAATATTATATAAGCAATATCTATGAAGGAGAGTTGTTTCTCATTTCAACCCAAATCAGTAGTGTTTGAAGATCAGTAGTGTTTGATTTTACCTTAGGTCGTTAGACCATCTAGTCTCTGGCTCTTGATTACTTAAGCAGTACCAGGTGTGGGTTCCTTCTTATAGAGTAGGCTTTAAGTCAAATCAGGTACTAGTTGGCTGCTCCTAAAAGTTCTGTGCCACCATAACCCTAACATAATTTTCTAGTTAGGAAAAACTATAAGTCAGAGGTTTCGTGGCTGGGTTAGTGTCCACATTTCTCTTTAGGTGGCTTGCAGAGTACTTTCTCTCACCAAAGAGACTGGAATATAGGGGTGGAGCCTCCATGTAGATACTACCTAGACTTCTCTTTTCAATGAGTTGTGTGGGTATTGTCCTCCTCAATGGGGGACTGTGAGTTTTCAGAGAGCAACCATTTGTCTTAGAATCAGCCTGGATGAGTTAACCCAGACCCAGAAAGATAAATATGATATGTATTCACACATATAAATGGATATTAGTCATTAAGTAGATGATAACCAAGCTACAATCCATAGTCTCAGAGAGGCTAGGTAAAGAGGAATGGTCTAGGGTATGTGTGTATAGAGCACCCTGGGAGAGGGAAATTGAATAAATTTTATTGGTAGACTAGGAGCAGGTGGTGATGGGAGTGGGGAGGTATGGTGGATTGAGAGGGTGTGGGGAGAGGTGACTGGAACTGTGGGGGGAAACTTATGGAGTGGTATGGAAACCCAGTACAGTAGAAACTTCCTCAAATGTAAGTAGGTGATCCCAATGAGGACACCTAGTAATGGGAGATACAGAGTCTCACCTGGTCATCTCTTGTTGCCAGGCAAAACTTCCAGTGGTGGGACTAGATTGCATTCAATTGACTTATTGGGCAAAGAGATGCCATGAAAATTCCCCAAATTACTTATTTTTGAATGTATTTGTCCTCATTAAAGTAGGAAAATTAAGCACAAAATTCAATAAGACTACTCAAAGTGGGTGATACTCAATTAAATTAAAGTAGTTATTGCAATGGGATAGTTGACCACATTCTGTTGAAACCCCCCCCCTTTTCTCTTCTAATGGAATATAAGTATATAGCTAAATTTACCATGTATTCAATGAAATTTTTTTCTGTAATTTTCTTAAGATGATACCTCTGGCTAAAAATGCATCAATAAATTAATAGTAAACCTTGAATTCACAAACTTATGAAGAATGTTGCTTAAAGGAAAGATTTTTCAAGCTAGTAAATGCTCTGATATAAAATACAGATTGTTCACAATTTAAGCACAAGTGACTTCTGTGTGTTGAGAGATGTGAAATTTACTTAGAGATTCTGGATATTATACTGTCTCATGAAACCCACATGAAGTTTAAGAATTAATGTTTAGAACTGTCTGTACATGATGGAGAGATGACTCACCAATTAGGAGCACTGGCTACTCTTCCAGAGGACCTGGGTTCAAATCCCAGCACCCACATGTCAGCTCACAGCTGTCTGAAACTCCAGTTCTAGGAATTCTGACACACCTTCACCCAAATTCAAAATAAAAATTAAATGAATTATTTTTTAAAAGAAATGTCTCTATGTCTTTCCTTGAATAATTTTTTGTTCAATTGAGTAATATGATGCTCTCCTACATTTATAGTGTTACTAAATCTTCACATTGAGTATGATCCTTCAGTATTCTGTGGACTTGATTTTACATTATATTCTTTATGTAAGCTCATGGGACTTTCATTCAAGTACCAGTCCCAGAGAAAGAAGTTAAATGGAAGAGAAGGATAGCAAACTAATAGCCTGAAGGAGCTTTTTGAACAAATATTATGTGGTGTAATGAAAAAATAACATTTTTTCTTTACTACAGAGTGAGAGTGAGTAGCATGGATACATATGTTAGGATATAAGGATATTTTGCAAGCAATCAATACCTAGTTTTGCATTTCTAAATTAGTGATTCCAAGACACTCTTTTATCCGTAATTGTGAAGAGAGACAAGGATAATAAGACCCTACGTGGAGTAACAAAAGCTATACAATAAAAGTTATATGAATGGATAGGAAGATTGCCTTTAATCTTATGAAATTATTTTTAAGTGATTTAATAACAAAATTGAAATGTAATTTATTGGACAGAATAAGATATTTTGTGCTTTTGACAACAATTTCATCAAATTTCCATAAAACTTCCCATTTTATTTTAAAGATAAAATTTTAATTTTCCCCAATATTTTTCATAATCATGAAATAGATTTTAAACATTACAAAAGTGTAAGTAAAATAGAGAAATAATAACAACACATATACACAAATATATACACACATGCACATACATAAACACACATGTACATACATACATACATATACACAACAGTTTCATCA
Organism: Cricetomys ansorgei; assembly: GCA_026225945.1. Taxonomy (NCBI): domain Eukaryota; kingdom Metazoa; phylum Chordata; class Mammalia; order Rodentia; family Nesomyidae; genus Cricetomys; species Cricetomys ansorgei. The sequence continues at coordinate 23,207,991 of JAMJFZ010000199.1, forward strand.
GCAATTACTACTACTTAAAATTGGCATTTAAACTTTCTAAACAAATTATTAATCCTTAGGTCTCATTTTAAATAAAGAAAGCATAGTAAAAAATAAAACATAAACCTGTAATTTCACTCATACCATGAGTCATGAAAAAGTCATAGAGTTAAATGCTTTTCTAGTTTTAACTATGGTTTGGATTTTGTTTTTGGTGGATTAGTGTATAAATTATAATTGATAATAAAAGTATAAAAATCCAATGTGTACTCCACAGCTTCAGAATGGCATCCTAATTATATAGAAGCTCATGGAGATATGTAGACTTTAGATTTAGCTAATCTTAATGTATGATGTTTTTTATTTGAACTTTATTTACAATAAAGTTTTTATTTATTTTTTTTAATCAAAGTTCACTTTTTCTCATAGATGCTGTTTATGAATAAATTTCAGTATGAAAAGTTGGCATTCTAACAGGAAATATTTCACAGTTGATTACAGTAGTAAATTTCTAGTCTTTCCTGTGACATTCAAATATAACTGTCAGAAGTCAGATTAGTAATCTACATTTTGTTTAAAGGAGTTATAAAAACTCAGATCGTGGTGAATAACACTAGACATATCACCAATAAATGATTTCTGAATAATGCAATCAGTTGCCATGTACAGAGAAACAAAATCACAGTCTGAAAAATTTAAAAATACACTGCAAAGATCTACATTAAAAAAAATTGTTTATTACTGGGAGACAATGGAAAGTTTCCTAGGACAAAAGAGTCCCGATTTTTTTCTTTCTTTTTTTATTAACTTATTTTTGTGTGAATCATACATGCATATGTGCACATGTATGTGCATGATTGGGAAAGCCAGAGGCCAATGTTCAATGTCTTATTCAATTCTCCTATACCTTATTTTGTGACAAAGTTTCTTATTGAACATATTGAACTTTTCTTTTCTTTTTTTTCTTTTTATGGAAAATAGATTTTTCTTTCACACAATCTATCCTGACAAAGGTTTTCCATTCCTCTACTCCTCCCAGTTTCTCCCCTCCCATTTGTATCCAACCCCTTCCTGTTTTTCATTAGAAATAAAATAGGCTCCCAACAGATCACAACAAAATAAACAAAAACACATGCATTGTAACAGGAAAAAGCAAACAGAAGGAAAAAAAAAAAACGAATCATTTACACACGGAAGAATCATACAAAAACACCTAACTGGAAGCCATAATATACATGCAAAGATCATGGAGGGCAAAAACAGAAAAGAAAAAAATAAAAACAATATATATGGGTGTTTTGTTAAAAAAGGGAGGAGGAGCTCTGACAAGACACTATAAGACAAGAAACCTCCAAAGATCTCACTGAGTTTGCCTTCTGATGACCCTCTACTACCAGATGGGCAGCCCATCCCTAAAAATAGTCTATTCCCCCAAGTAACTCCTTGCAGAAAACCAAATTTTTATTTAAAGGTGGTTATCACCTGGAGACTGCTTCTGGATGTAGGGATGGGCATATGTGTTCACCTTCTTTCGGCTCTACCCCTTACCTGGTGCAGACCTTTGCAGACCTATGCAGGTTGTCCCATTCTCCATGAGTACATGCGTCCTGTTAATTTATAAGACTCTGATTTTTGGTGTCCTCCAATCTCCTCTGATTGCCATACCCTTTTTGCCTACTTGTCTTCAGGTTTCTCTGAGCCCTGAGGGGAGGGACCTGATAGGGACATTCTGCCTAGGGCTAATTGTTCCAAGGCTTCTCATTCTGCCTAACAACTGGCTGTGAGTCTCTACACTTGTTCCCATCTGTATAGGAGAAATCTCCTCTGGTAATGACTAAACAAGGCACTGATCCATGAATACAGCAGAATGCCACCAGGGATCATTCTATTGCTATGTTTTTAAATGGTGGTATTTGATTTTACCTTAGGTCAGTGGGCTATCTAGTCCTTCTCCTCTACACTAATTCCCAAGCTTCCCAATATTTGACCATGAGCCTTTGCATCAGCTCCCATCAGTTGCCAGGAGAAGCCTTTCTGATGGCTCGAGAGAGAATATAAGGAGAGAATACCAGAACTGTTGTATATTTACAGGGTGATCTGGAGACCTACTTCAGTAGAAACTCCCTGGAATCTACGAAGGTACTCTTAGTGAGGTCCCCTAGTAAGGGGGACAGGGAGCCTGAATAGGGCATCTTCTGTAACCAGGCAAGGCTTCTAGTTGTGGGACTGGGACACCATTCCATCCATAAAACCTTAGACTTATAACACATCCTCCCTACAGGTTTTGTTGGGAAAATGGAAGAGCAGAACCCCATACCAAGGGAGGAAGCCCATACCTGACACTGCAAGGCTGGCCAGAAAATGTAGACTGGTTAGTCCAGTAATGACTCTAACGATATTCTGCTATATTCACTGGTCAGTGTCTATTTCATTTCTAAAACTCACAGAACTAACTAACACATTAAATTTTCATGTATCTCCTAAATAACAATGTATCATTTGTAAGTATTTTTATTTGTTTAGGAAAATAATTATTTATTTCAATCATCATTTTAGAAAAATATAGACTGATATTCTAAACTACTTATGCCATAGAACTTCTCGTTAAGAATACAAATCTTAATTAAGGGCATTTGGCATTTTGCCTTTCTCTAAGGCAGAGTGTCAATTAATGGGTTTTCACTCTTATCCTAAATCTTATACAAATTATATACTAAGAGAATGTTGAAAATGTTGGCAATAAGTACCCTTAGTAAAGTGACCCTTAGAGACAGGTAACAGGTGAATAGATCCCAATAATAACTCTCTGTTGCTGTCTTGATGGGCTGTATCTTGAGTTTGTGTCACAGAACTGACGTACTAGGAAGATTAGAGTGCATGAGTTACAGAGTTGTGTCCAGGTGAGAAATAGAGAAAGGGCAGAAGATTGGCTTTTGAGCATGAGAAACTACTAAAGGTTGGGAATTTGGAATTAAACAGAACAGCATCCTGCATTTATGTAAAACATGAACAGTTTCTGTTCCACCAACTACATGAGACATTGGGAAGTGTATGGGTAGAGTGAAAGATAGCTAACAAATGACTGAAAGACTGATAATTTCATTAGCTTTAAGGCATAATTAGTTTTGATAAATGCAATCTGGTTGCATAAAAACTACATTGGTGGAATCTAAAGAATGGGTACATAAATAACTTTTAATCTACATTCCCATGAAAATTATTTTGTCAGATGAATTACAACATAATTTTTTTTTACAATATTAACCAATACAAATAAAACTGGGAATCTTACAAAGACTCAATAATTACTTCAAAATTATACTCAAGGGCCTAATAACTGGACACATTTTAGCTAATGAATATGGAATGAGCAATGTAGTTCCACTGTTTCCATTTGAAATAATTTAGAATAATTTGAAATAATAATAGAGGCAATCATACAAAGTAACAAACAATGATAACATTAAAGTGGGGGTTGAAATGTGAAGGAAAAAAAAACAGAATTCTTACACATCTTCCTGGAGTATACATTGTGAGCAAATTACTTTGGAAACCTAGCTTATCCTTATCTAGTAATTTGAAAAACTTTTATGCTATCAACTATTAATTCAAATACAAGATGAACACACCACGTGGAGTAGCTTGTAATACTACTTTTACTATTTTTTGCAATAGTGTTCATTATGCACTATGTTTGGGCTTTATGTTTTCAGGTTTATGTATTTGTTGCATTTCTGTCCAAACAAATGAGTAATATTCTTATGGTTACTTTGATGGAGTCAAAAAGTGCTAAACAGCTGTATGCTGATAAAGTAAGAACCTCAGCTACAATAAGAAAGACAGAATAGCAGCAAGAATGCAGCCTCTAGGGCCTGGTAATACAAATAACGGGGTAGGTGTATGGAGGCATCAGGTTATCAAACTTAACTCTTTCAATTTCTCCACTTATCTCTGAAGATTATAATGGAAAAAAGTAAAGCATTCAACATGAACACAATTTGTATGTAGGGACCTCAAATTAGAGGAAAACATGGTGTTTGTCTTCCTGAGACTGGCTCAATTCACTCAATATGGTCCCTCCAAAGCATAGCCAAGTTTTTGAAAAAGAAAAAGACAAAACTTTGATCTTAATGGTTAAGAAAAAAATTCGTTTGTGTGTCTACATTTCTCTATACATCTGGTTATATTTAGCAATTTTAAATTATATTGAAATCAACACTGACATCCACATACCTCACTGACATGTTGTTTTGCAACACTTTACATAAAACACTCGGGAGTCATACTTCTAGTCAGTGAAAGACTCACCATCATCCTTTGGAGAAAACTGACCTCCTAATTTACATACATTCTTGCCAGCAATGTAAAAGGGCTTTCTTTTGGGCATTTTTTTTCAGAATTTGTTATTGCTTTTATCTTAATAACAAAAATTTTGATTGGCTTAAGATAGAATCTCAATGTAGTATTGATTTGCATTTATCTGCAAACAAGTGAAGTTGAATGTATTTTCATATGCTTAGTGACCATTTGTATTTCATACTTTGATAACTGCTCATTTCATTAGCCTGTTTGTTAGTTCATTGTTTGTGTTGTTCTTGTTAAGCTTTTGATTCCTTTGCATAGTCGAGATTTTAATCATCTGTAAGTTATATGTCTTCCTCTAGTAAATTTTACAGAAAAGTAAGATGCTGTGACTCTGCTGGGTATCTTCTAGTGAAACAGAATTCTGCTGACTTGTATGAAGAGTAAGCCTGCTTCTTTATGGTAAAGCACACTAGTCAATGGGATGATTGTGGCTATCAAGTGGCTATCCAAGACAAGAGACAGCTATAAAAAAGAATTTATGGTGGAAAGAAATGATAAAGGCTACCTGTTGAAAAATATCTACAGTAGAACATGATTAGAACAATAATGTACAACTGTATGGTCACTGAAGAAATGAAAGTAAATGATTCTATAATGTAATGCTCTGTCTAGTGTAATAGAAATTACACACATTTTGATACTCCAAACTCTTAAAGAGATTTAACTGTTACTTACGCAACTGTATGACTAAATCAAAGCACATTTGCACCATTATAAAAAAACATACCTTTCAAGAAACAGGAGGCAATTCAAATAAGAAAATTTCTTATACATATAAGATTTAAAACTTCTGATATATATATAAAGATAAAAAGAAGTGAAATATTGTCTTATGACTAATTCCAACATCAAAGAAGGGTGAGGATAAGTAGAAATATTCACTACAACTCTCAAAGTAACAAAAATAAAATAAAGTAGGAACAGAAAAAGAACCTGAATCTCAGATGTTTAGGGAATTTTGACGAGACTGAGAAAACATGATGCATTGTTATGAACATTTAGGCTCAAAGTATTGCTTACTGGTTCTTTTCATCTCTGTTAGTTTTACATAAGAAATGGGTCAAAGATTCCAAGTTATGAATGTCATTGTCTTAGCCAGAAGATTACTGAACTGCTAAGAATCCAAAGAGCAAATACAGATACTGGTGACCTGTCCAAAGTTAAATGGATTTAGCTGTCTTCATATTATGACTCTAAGTGGATATGTACAAAACTAAGAAATGCAGTGGCAACACTGTTTCCAACATCCTTTACAGGTGATGTTTATTCTGGGATTAAAAAAGAAGGGTAAATGTAGGCAGATGGATTCTGAAGAAATCAAAAGCTTGTTTAAATGCAAATGTTTCCAGGGAGAAGAAGCATTTAGAGAAGAAATGATATCTAAATAAATTTTCTTTCAGCAGAATGTTTTCTTGTTCAGGTTTGAAAGAGGCAACCTCAGGTGTCTAATGGAGATTTACTGAAGAACTAAAACTGGGTGCCTTTAGAAAAGGAGTTTTAGTGCCTCTAAAAGCCTGCTGTCTGAGGCACTTTATTTAGCTATGGAGCTGAACCTGCAATCAAATTACAATCTTTTTCTTTGAATTTTGCATACCAATCTTGACTTCAGATGAGTTGACACTTCAAAGCATCAAAGTACAATTTAGTCTCTCTCTTAAGATCCACTTAACTTTTATGATAACAAGTAACTACTTAGGAAATAAATTAATGGGAATTATTTTCTTAATTAGAAACTAGGGATGTATTTTTTGAATAAGATAGTAATCACAGAATCATAATTTGATATCAATTATTTACTTTTATCAGTTTATCAATCAGTTACCTGATGATTGGGAAAGAAAATGCCTTTGGATTTATAGACAACATTTTAAAATACTCTATTTCCTTTTCCTTTTTGGTGACAGAGAGAAAGGATAAGTAAGACAAATCTTTCCTTTGAGGATGCATAATTAAAATGAATCACCTTTTGATTTTTGTATATGACATCGTATGATATACATTTATTAGATTACATAACTCCCAGAATTCAGAGTAATAATTGCCTAGGGAAAAACTGATACGATCTTCACACTAACTCTTTTTTTTTTTTTTTTTTTTTTTGCTGTGGATAAAATGAATATTTAGCAAAGCAAGATAGCAGTTTGCAAATGTGCAATTAAAATCCTAGCTCTTCACTAATTATGTAACACTTAAGTTAAATGGTCTTAATAGACATATAATGATAGCTTTATAAACCTACAGTTACTTATAATCAAACGTAATTTCTATTTCAGTTTTAAGGCACCCATTAAATGACTATTATGATTTTTAAGTAATTTGGGAGACATTTAATGAATATTTTACAGACCTAAATAGCAATTATTTCAAGAGACAACTGTTAATATATACGTGTAACACAGCTATTCATTTTAACAGAGTTTAAAGTAACACTAACAAAAAATAATTGGTGAACTATTTCTGCAGCACTCAATGGATTTAATACACAAAGAAACTCACAATTTCAATGTTTAGTTGTTTTCCATTTGCATGATGGGATAAATTATTGGTCAATTTCATCATTCTGCAAATGTCTCAGAATGCACTTATACCAAGAAAGATGATTGGATGCCACAAAGCAGTATTGACCAAACTCTGATAATTATGTATGTGGTTTATCTTTGACCCAAACATCTTTTCATGATGTTTGACAGAAATTTAAAATCTTAAAATAGTTCTAGGTCTTCGAGGCAAAACATGATAAATAACAAAAAAATAATTGTGACAGTTTTAAGCCAAATAATAATTGTACGAACTCTGCATAGATCTATTTTTGGGTTGGGAAGAGGAAAACTGAACTTTATACTTTAATACATTATTGCATTTTGGATAAACTGCTAGGAAGCATAAAGAATTAAATGTTTGACATAGACTGCTTCTCATTCGGAGTTTCAGGTTTGCAGACTATAAATCAGGTACTAAATATGCAGAATAATTCTGTTAACTTCATCAGAAAAAAAACTACTCCTCATTGTATATAAAACAGGTATAGCATTGTACAATGTTTCAGAATTAAAATGCTTAAAATTTGGTTATACAGAAAAATCTGTGAATTAAAATACAGACATTAAACTTTCATGAAAAAAAGAAGGGATTTTTTTTTGGCTAATTGGTATCACCAGTTATTAGGAGGGTTTCTAAGCTTATTTTAAGGGTAACATCCTTTAATTTATAACCAAAAACCTTCCTTTTTGTTTCTGTGAGATAGGTATTTCAATAGTTAAAAAGGAAGCAATCTCCATGGCATAATTACCATACATATTTGAAGATTAGATACAACTATTAGTGTCAGTTTGCATTGATGAATTTTGGGATTAATAACCTCTATATGGTATTTGAGAGTTGATTTCATAGTTGATTTCTTTAAATACATGCATTCTAGCATTGTGTTGCTGTGGTCAGTTTTCTTTATCTCTCTGAAATATTTTTAAATTTTCTGATCAGAAAAAACGATATGACTCTTGTATTTGGAGCAAAATCTTCTTCAAGTATCTTAGTTCCTGTTTCTATTGCTGTGACAAAACACCATAACAAAAGGGTTAATTTGGCTTATATTGCCATATTGCTGTTTATCCCCAAGAGAAGTCAACACAGGAACTCAAACAGGTCAGGAACCTGGAGGCAGGAGCTGATGCAGAAGTCATGGAGCTGTGCTGTTTACTGGCTTGCTTCTCATGGCTTACTCAGCAGCTCTCTTATAGTACCCAGGATCACCTATTGTACATTGCCTGTTCTCCTACCACATGTTAACGTTCCAGATGTTGCTGGTAATTAATCTGTCAAAGGTTTAATAAAAAACAAGGAGACATTTTCATAGATATTAGCCTGCCAGACCTCAGCAGAGGGAACAGCATATCAGGGCAAGAGCCATCTTGAACTGCTTCATCCTCAGGACCTTTATTTAATCAAAGCTCCTCCTTCCTGATCCAAAGGTCTATTTGCATGATGAAAGAAATCTTATAGCTTGACTCATCTTACAACTTTTCAGCAGCTGAACTATGTCACCTTTTCTGTGGGAGTGCTTGAAGCCCAATGAGAGCTATTGACTCTCAATGTTGCCTGATGCTGGAGTGAGTGTCATGAGACTTTCTCATCAACAACTTCAGAGTATAGCTTCAATTACTGTATTCGCAACCTTTGGACAGGTGTAGGAAGTAGTCTTTTAACAGAAGGCAGCAACCATTTACATTTTACAGCTATGGAAATCATATATCCTGCTAGCACCTCAGGCTGCTGGCACAGGCACAGTGAGTATCCTTAAAGGTATAAGGGCACACACACAGCAATCAGTAAATACAATATCTGGAGACATGTTCAACTATTCCACAACAACCACCAGCACTTGGATGGAACCATTAATAATGGGCTCGGATGGAACCACTCCCCCACCAATTACTAATTAAGAAAATGCCTTATAACCAGAACTTATGTAGGCATTTTCTCAATTAAGTTTCCCTCCTTTCAGACAACTCTAGTTTGTGTGTCAAGTTGACATAAGACTAGCCAGCCAAGTGAACTGAATAGCTTCTTGAGGGTGGTAATCCCTATTCAACCATTTATAGTCATTAGATTCTTATGTAATGCACACAAGATGCTTGCTGAAGACCCCTATATGTGCATCAGAATCTCATGTGCTGAGGCATAGCTAATACTGTAAGTGATGCAATAATCAGACACCTGCACACAGATCACATCCTTCTCTGATCATGCTTATTCTTAAGTGTCCCACTAGACCTCCTTTATAAGACATAAACACAAATTCAAGATTATTATGAGGTCAAGGCAGTGACAGATCATTAAGCTAAGAGACCCTATGTGGCTTCACAGTTTATAATACATGAAGCTTACCCTAGTAGAAGAACACAGTTACTCTTTCTCAGTTTTAGAACAAGGCATTCTGTTAATATTTTATATATCAATGTTCATTTTAACTATCCAATTTAATATTGCATGCTTTAATAAGAATGATAGGAGAATAAAATTCATACAAGCTACCAAATATGGATTTAATAGTAATATTAAAATATGAACTTAAGGATATAGTTGGCATAATTTCTACTAGAGGCTCATGGAATCATTCAAAATTTTACTAAGAATAGTAAAATAAAAGCCTAAGGAAATTGGAATGTGTAGCATGATAACAAATTAGAAGATATGATGTTATTATATTAATGCTCTTCAAGGTGATCTACAGATTCATTATAAGGAAATCATTCAAAATCCTATCAGATTCTATGGTTCAAGTTATCAAAATAATTCTAAGGTTAATATAAAAATCCAAAGGAGTTATGAAAATTCAAGTGATCATTAGGAAAAATAAAGGCAGATAATTGTCTTTTATTTCAATACAAATAATAGACTCCTTTCATGTCTGTAATAGCAGGCATATGGTGGGGTTTTACAGCTCCATTTTAAATAATGCAACAGAAGAGAAAGTACATAGGCTTTGACTTAGATTCTTACCCTGGTCTTTAGAAACTGTTGCATCACAACTAAATGGAATGAATTAGTATTTTACTTTAAGTCATTTCATCTTATAGCAAATGTAAATATACTTAGAGATGAAAAAGACCTCTTGATTTCACTATTTATACATAAGGTTGCTAGGACAGATAGAAGAGAAGAGAGGAGAAAATGTCAACCAAAGCCTGTGACCTGACTTTAGTAGGGAGGGCCATTCGGCTACCATGTGTTGCATAAAACTTCCACATACATTTCCATATGTCAGGAATGGAGACATTACTATCAGATAAATATACAACAGCCAAGTCTGAGATCTGCTTGCACAAGCAGACAACTGCTTTGAAATTTTGTGTTTCTGTCAACAGTTCTTGAGGAGTGACATGTGTCCAGGGGAAAGAATACTCCAAGACCCTTGTCTTTAATCAGGGAGAATTCAAGGTATTTTTTCCACACTGTCCTATAGATTAATTCAGAAGTAGTTAATGTTGCTGTGTATTTTTATTTTCAAATAACTCAAACACATTTGGACTCCTAAGAAACTGATCTCAGAACAAAATTCTACTTGTCCTATTGGTGTCAAATAGGCAAATTTTGCATTTGTATATAAACATACTGTTGATATCATTATATTGCTCTATTTTCATATCAAAAGTTTATGTTTATAATAACATCTATGGTCATCAATTTATAATGACAAATAAATTCAGCACAGCCAAACTCTTCAAAGAAAGAAAACAGAAATCTATTATATTGTTTAGGGAAGAAATCAAATGCATTTACAGTTTACAAGCAGAAATACTGTTTGAATGTTAAAGAAATTTGCTGAATGTTGTCCTCAAGAGCCTTGTTAAGAATATCATTGCAGGATGAACTACAGGTGGAAAGAGTAATTGTTCATTTAACCCATAAATAACAGGAAAACAGAGTTGACGGAATGGATTGTAAATTGTATGTGTTCCGACAATGTGATAATCATTCATCTAACGCAAATGGGAGCAGATGGCTTGGGTGAGAGGATAAAAAGTAAAATTAGTTTCCTGATTACTTCATTGTAGGTGCTCTGAGTCAAAGAATATTATTTAAAACTCAAAATCAAGTACAGTGATGTCAAGCTGTGTAAAAAATAGAGATGAATATATGACTTCTAATATTTGCAAGGTATGGGTAAAGTTTATTGGAGTGAGGAAGGAAAATGTCACAATTTTATTTTAATGCTGTTTAAAATAAGAAACTAAATCTTTCTTTCTCTCTTTCTCTCTCTTTCTCCCCCTGCCCCCTGCCCCCGCTCTGTGTGTGAGTGGACTCTTTTGTGACTGTGGGCAAGCATGTGCTCAAGTGCCTAATATACACACAAATAAGTAAATATAATAAAATTTTATTGAAGTAACTTATATTTCACAATTAAAAATTCTAAATGCAATTATGAAAATACAATCAATGGAAATAAGACCATAATTCTTAATGAATGCTTTATACCTGTTGGCAATCACTCCTGTGTCAGCTCGCCTTGGCCAGGCACAAGCATAAGTCTACTGTTATCTGTATAAATTAACACTGTTGGCTAATTAACACTAGGTCCAAAGCACATAGTTCTCTTTAATGTGCATACGTCATCACTCAGGCTGCTAACAGCTTTCAGACTCAAGTTACCCATGTAAGTAGATTATAGGATGAATATTCTCTAACCAATATCCAAGTTTAGCTTGGAGCTTCAAAATAGACCAAGAAGATATAAGAATTATGAAGACAGAATAGAATGGACCGAACCCAAAGATTTAGAAAACAGGAAAGGAAAAGCTTACAGGAAACAGCCAGGGACTATGAGATGCATAATGCTAGATAATATAGTTTTCGTTTTAAGGAAGGAATTAAAACATCTGTCATCTAAAATTCAAAATCTTTATTCTAAAATGTGAAGATAATGGGTACTGTAATTTTAATACCATTTTTTGTTGTATGAATAGGCTAAAGGCTAAAGGATATATTAACTCATTGTTTTCTCAAAACATTTCTCCTAATTTTTCCAAACCACAGAAAGTGTTCTTTTGATTTACTTTTTGACCTTGATTTTATAAAGAAAATGGACAGAGCCATTGACTAGGAATTCCACAAAAGATCTTGCTTTTCCATACATACCAATTATCAATTTCAGCTGGCAAAGAAAATAGAAGATGCTTTTGTTCTCCACTTTTCTCAGTTGATTAGGATTAATAACTAGAAATGAGCATTCTGCTCCCTTTCACACAATAAGCATTGAAGGAGATAATTAAATCAATCCCCTCCACAGCCATTGTGTAAGGAGTAAGCATGCCTGGATAATCCTATATATAAATGCTGCATTTAAAAATAGTACAGAAGTATAAAATATATCAATTGTTAACAAAAATCTAATAATCATGACCATTTTATGGAAAACCATATTAATCCACATGTATGTAATTATTGTCTATTTTAATAAATTTTCATTATCATTGATTTTAGAATTTGTATAACATTTGATTTATACTCATTGAATTTATTATTGTATATTAATTCCATTGTATATCAAACATGTGGCATTAATGTCATTCACTTTAAACTATGTACATACATGTTAATGTGTGTTTATACTAAAAAATTTTATTGTGCACTATCAAACTTTTAGATAAACATTTTCAAAGCAATTAATACTTTATGCTCACTTCTTAACTGAAGATTTTCATGATTCTTATTTTTCTTTACCAACTTTCAGTATGTGTACATACCTGTATATGGTATGATATGGTTTTATTATATAAGGTATGAAAATAGTATGCTACATGAATTACTTGAAAACTAATTTTCTTCAAAATTATGTTTGATACATATACAAAGCCTAGTTTATTTTCATATCAATTTGATATTATAATATTTGACAATGACATGATTTATGTGATGATTTTATGATCACAAAATTTTCAAATTTCCACTCTTTAGCCATCACTAACAGTGCTGTTTTAGGATACACATATTGTAGTAGATTAAGTAAGAATTCATCTAGATTTGTGCCTAGAATTGGTAAAACTTAGAACTTTCTCATATGGATGGATGAGATTGCTGTTCAGAACATCAATTTTCAATCACCCAGGAACAATGTGAAGATGCTCACCATTCAAAGTCCTTAATATCCCAAATATTTACATGTATGTGTTAAGCAGCACATAAAGATGCATTGTATGAATCAATTTTGCAGATCTATAATTAAGTGCTTGATAAAGTTTCCTTACTAATAAAAGACTTGGTTGATCGTGATTCCAGAGGTATAAATACAGGATTGTGTGGCATATTTGATATACTTTGTGACTGTGGTAAGAAAGAGGGAGGGAGGGAGAGAGAGAGAGAGAGAGAGGGAGGGAGAGAGAGAGAGAGAGAAAGGGAGAGACCCAGAGGAAAAAGGGACCAAAAATTTTGCCCATAATTTCTTCTCCCAAAAACCTAAAGAAATCTAGCAAATAAATAAATAAATAAATAAATAAATAGATAGATAGATAGATAGATAGATAGATAAATAGATAAAAGGTTCACCATTACTCCAATACCATGATTCTAAGTACTTAATCTCTAATACATAAGCTGTCGTTTGGACATTCAATATCTAAACTGCAGTGAATACATGAAAAATTCCACTTATCTTCCTCAACTGTAAGGCTATAAGAACTATATTGGTAATGAAGTGACAAGTAGCAATGTCATTATGCAAAAAGCATATAAATTTTTCTAGGCCTTTAATCACAATTGTAAAAATATGAAAATATGTGTTAATTTGTAAGTGTATAAAGAACAGGCAGCATGTATACACATATGCTTCTCAAGGATATTATTCAGACTTAGAAGTTGTAACAACATAGAAACACAGAACACGTTTCACTAAACGAAGCGTGGCATATTACCAAATGTGACATGAGTAGTATATGAAATACATAAAATTAAAATCATTGAAACATAAGACTGGTTGCCAGAGTCTGAGAGCTGAGAAACAAAGTGAAAACAAGTCATGTATAAAATATGAAGTCATGCTCTATTAACAGTATGAATGAAAATAAAAAACAAATATTTCATAAAAAATGTGAAACAAAGAACAAATGTATATGCTGAATGAGATTTACAAACAGAAGAAACTAACCCATGATAGAATTTATAACCTTGCTGGGGAAGAAGTACTAAATCAAAGAAGTGAGGAGGAAAATTTCCAGAATTCTATTTATACATGAACCTGGAAATTGCTTATGGTCTTGAATAGAGTTTCCCAGACTCATCACATTCTAATAGTGGATTCTGTGCTTGTGGTGTATAAGATTTCACTCAATCAATACTAACACAAACAAGATAATGTGGTTGAGATTAAAATGATATTTTGAGGAAATCCGGCCAGAAGAGCACCTGAAGTTTTCCGGAATGGAGGCCTGTTTTGTAGAAATTGATATCAGTTTCTGTAATATGGCAAAAAAGAGAACTAAGGCTGATAAATTTGTTATCCTAAAGCCTTAGGAAAAGTTAGGAATTTTTAAATGAGTGAGAAAGAAAGAATTGGTTTTGAAAGATGTACTTTAAATCAATGTAAATTTTATTTACTAGAAAAAAAAAACTAATGTAAAGGCATGAGAAGAACTGAGGTTCATGAAATTTGCATATGAAATTTAATCTAAAGTTTGAATGCCTTTTTCCTGATTGCTTTAATCTTTTATCTATAACTGTAGTGTTACTGAATGAATGTGGTAGTCTTTGTATAAACTATAGACTTAATTAAAATATCTTTAGGTCATTGGGGAACCTACTCTTTGATTTTAAAGTTTTATAAATTATATGTACTCTATTTGAAATGTTTGTTTCTAATGTGACTACAGAAAAACAGTAAGTTTCAAAGTACAATCTTTCAATATCTCAATATGTGGGGCTGGAAAGAAGGCTCTACACTTAAGAATATTTTCTGTTCTTGTAGTTGATCTGAGTTTGGTTCCTAGAAACAACCTGATGGCTCATTATCATCTGTCACTCTAATTCTGGGGGTTCTAGTTTCCTCTTCTGCTCTATAGAGGCACTGTACATACAGTACACATGCATATATATAAGCAAAACCTCATACCCAAAAATCTTTTGAAGCATTTTTAAGCTCAATATTCAAAACAATTTTCTGAAATACGTTTTTAAATATTTTAGTATTAATAGCTAGCTGTTATTTCTTTGTATGGTTTTTGTTTTGCTTTTAATTGTTTTGAGAATTTAAAACAAAATACAAAAGTATTTTGACCATATTCACTTCAACCTCCTCTCTCCAGTTCATGCCATATATCTTCCCTCATGACCCCCTCCCAACTTGATATTCTATTTTTAAAATAACCCACAGAGTCCAGGCAATACCCATATATGAATGAGTGTGGGACCACCACCAAGAGAATGAACCCTTACCAGTTACCATATCCCCAAAGAAAATTGATTCTCCTTTCAACTGTCTATAGCTCCTCAGCTAGTTGTAAAGCCTAATGATCCCCTCTACCATTTGTTCTGGAATATTGACTGTCTTGATCTTATACAGGACTTGTGCAGGCAACCGTAGGTACTATTAGTTCACGAATGCAAAGGACCTGTCATTTCTGTAAAACATTGTTTCACCACATTCTTTCACAAAATTTCCACTTCTTTTTTGTGGTATTTTTTGAGATTTGTTAATATCCATGTTATACAATGTTTCATTTGTGTCTGAACAGTCCAAAGACACTTGTTCTCCTGCACTTTGACTACTTTTTAATCACAGTATTAATTGTTGACATTGTATGAAGATGCTAATCTAAGGGCTGACAGCAGCAAGTACTTTTAGCTGAGCCATCCCTGTAGCCTGAGTACTGAGATATTAAAATAAAGCAAGATACTCATTATTGCTATTGTGTTTGTATAGCCACATTAGATGAAAACAATTAAAGTACAAAATGCATTAGTTGAATTAATCTATGAGTATAGAGACACATACTTAGTGAAAACCAAAGGACTTTTATTGTCTGGAGAGAAACAAGAATATTGCAGATACATATTTAAAATCCAGTTTGATACTATCACTATTTAACAAAATAATGGTAGTTGGTTCAGCCAAAGGTCTTTATGGGCTACCATCAACTTGGCCAGATTTATAGTACCAATCATATGCTTATTTCTCTGTAAAGTATCTTACATCCAATCCCAAAATGGTTTATTATCCTCTTAACATTGATGCCACTGTTGTGCTCATGAATAAAACTTGCTAAGCTAGTCATTATTTTATGCAAGGTTCACATCTAGGAAGAGTGTTGTTAACTTCTAGTCTGAGAACTCTGTGTAATAATCTTCAGTACTGTGAAAACCAGTGTAGAAAAATATTTAGTGTTTTAATCTATAAGCATGAACCCTCTAGGGTAGAAAGCAATAGTGGCACAAATCTTTATCCCAGTATTCTTAAGGCAGTGATGGTGTATACCTTTAATCCCAGCACTTCGAAGACAGGAAGCAGAGCTCAAAGTCAGAAGCAGCTTCAGGCAGGAAGTGACATCTGAGATGAGTAAGTGAAAGGCAGGCAAAGTGATGAATCAGAGGAAGAGTTGTCAGAGTAAATTTGAGTGAGTATACACCCAACTCTCATTATAGAAAAAGTAGGTTCTCTTTTCATGGAGCAGAGTTAGAGAGGCAACATAGAGGATAAAAGGCAGAGGACTAGACACAGAGACAATGAAGCGGTCTGAATGAGGATAAGAGAAGCAGAGAGGCTGACTGAGGCAGTATGGAGCAGTCAGAGCTCAGAGAGGGACAAGGTACAGAGGCAAAAAGGACTCTGAGGCAGACACATAGAGGTAGTTCAGCAGAAGTCAGTATCAGATGGGAAGAGTTGAGTCCATTTGAAACTTAACAGAGCAGTTCAGTCAGAGAAGTTGCTGGAGTTAGTCAAAATCTGCCAAAATGAGAAGTTTGGTCAGAAACAGTCAGCTGGTTCAGAAGGTCAGTTTGAATCAGTCAGCTTGGAGCCACAACAGAGAGTAAGTTCAGTTGAACCATAAGAGTCAGTTGAGTTCATTATAGCTCAGAGTTTGGAAGGAGCTAGTCAGAGTGGTTCTGTCAGCAGTAAGTCTTGGAGGCTGAAATGTTCAAGATTATACAGACACTGAGGCTGAAGCCTTTTAGTTCTAGGCTTAAAAGTTTTAGATTGTGCAGGGGCTTAAACATTCTAGGGTTCCAGGAATAGGACCAGTGGTTGAATTAGACAAAAAATAAATGGCTTTTAATCTGAATCAATGGCTATAAGCAAACGAATATGAAAGAAGCTTTCCAAGTCAATACTAGTTTGATTTATCCAAGTCCTGTGTCACAAATATTTGGTATCTTCAAGTTCTGGTGAGCAGCCAAGAACAATGGCAATAGTTTGGAATGTTTTGGCAGGTATTTCAAACCTCCCCTGACCTACAATTTGATGGGAGATATGCCTCATCTGTTGCTAGGCTTCTCATCTGACAACCTATGTCTTCTGGGAGAAGCATTGTCCTTTCTTTATGAAAACTACACGTAACTTAATACATAAATTCTTAGTAGGCTTCTACATGGCTTTTCCAAACATTCTTGGTGTTATTTACGTATCTCCCAAGTATGCTCTTCCCAATCTTCTGTCACTTCTTCAATTTAAACCTCTCTCTAGCCATTATTCTCCTAATATATTATGATTTAATATATAATATATTAATATATTAATATTAATATATAATATATTATGATTATAAAATATATTATGATTTTCAAGAATTGGGCCTGAGAGATGGCTCATCAGGTAATGTTTCTTGTGGGAAAGCCTCATAATTGAGTCCAATCCCAAAAATTCATCTGGTGGAGTGAGAAAACTGTCTCCTGTGAAAGATCCTGATCTCCACTGGCATGTTGGGTCACAGTCCACCCAAACTCACACACACATACATATACATAATTTAAAATTGTAAAATAATCTTAAAGCATTTTATTGATTATTTTTTACACTATTTTTAGAAGAAAATTTTAATTTGCTGATTAAATTAAAATTTTGTGGTATATATTATCTAAAAATGATAATTTGGTTTTAATTTAACAATAAGACAGAAACAATGAGAAATGTGTTTAGGAACTTGAAAGCAGTTCTGCTTCATAAGGAAACTAATGTTTATCTTCTCCAGACATTTAGATGTAGTCAATAAATCATTTAATCTACTTTAAATTATTTTGCACAATAATGCCTAACTAATGTGGGAATAGGTTAAGCTTTCTATTGGCAAGTAGTAATGCCTCTCATTAAACTTAATCCATTGTACTGTAAATGTCACTCCCTCAAGCTCCTCTTCTAATCAATGTTCTCTCTTATCATTCCCTGTCAGAAGAGATAAAACCAACCCCTGTGATAGTATTGACTCCAGTCCTTTTAGAAGACACAGAATTACAACGTGCATATTGAACATTTGCAGGCTGTTTAATGCAACTGCATGAGAAGTTATTTTTCTAGTCAGAAATTTTCATGTTTTAAAACTATGAGTTTTTGAAAGGGGACTTCCTAAATGAACTAATTCCCCACTCCTCCTGCCAAGATTTATCAAGTTACTCTCCCTCCTCCCCATGTATATATGTGAACATTTTTGTTTGTTCTATAAGGCTGTTTTATTTTCAACAAAAAAATTATAATGAATATATTTAAGAATATAAATGCTGTGAGTTTTGCCTTTCAACACACGAAAGTGTTTGTACACACTCATGTATGTATACACACACACACACACACAGACACACACCTTAAAGTGGGTAGTAAAGCAGATATAAGCAACAGGGAGAATGAGGTTCTGATCCACCTTTTTTTCTGGTCAAATACATCCTACTGGTAAAAGACGGTGTTAGACATGAAATAACAAAGGATATTATAGCTGAATCCTGGTAGCCATTGTTGCCTGAGTATTAAAGTGCTCCTTTGTGTGTAGACATCCTTGAAGTGGTAGTTGGATTCTTTCCACCATACAAGACAGTAAAGTGCTAAGACACTTTCCCAGTGTCTACACATTATATCAACAAATGCTCTGTTAAACACGGAAGGAAAAGTTTTCAGGAAATACGATGACCCAGAGCACACATAGTAGAATAGGTGGTACCCAAGAGCAGGAATTTAAGAATCACACCACAAGATATACTATCATGGGAAATTTCATAAAATCCATAAACCAAACAACTCAAACTTCTGCTCAGTTAGATCTAACAGGTGCATGCCATCACTTCATTTGCTTTTCTAATTAAACTGCTGTAGCTGTTTGTGCCTCACAGTTGAATTCTCCTCTTAGAAAGTAACTACTAAAGACAAACTTTCATCTGGCTACACCAGCCTTTCAGAAATGTTACCAAACTGGACTGCAATTAAAACTATTCAAAATATTCTACCAAAATAATTTATCAGCAACCACATTCTTTTACACAACACACTGTCTTAGTTCGTAGCCTGCTATCATGACTGACAAAGGTTCTCTGCATCCACTGTAAAAAGTCTCCGGCAAAGTGTAGTAAAATTGCCTGTATACTCAATAGAATTGACTTTGGGAAACATTTTCTTAGAGATATTTCTGAAGTGCTCTGGAATAGAGACTCTTACATGAATGGCTTCATCCTTTATCCAAAAAGGATAATTTATTGCAACTATTTTGTCCCTCTTGTCATACTATTTGCTTAAAACAGAAGAAACAGATAACTTCTCTTAATTTCATGTACTTCTTCGTTTAAAAAAAATCTGCTGTTGATGTCATGGCGGTACTAAACTTTGATGGTCCTGGAATGAAGTTGATTTGATATCTAGAAAAAGAACTGTGTCCAAAAGACAAATTTATGTGAATTTCATTATTAAACCCAATGTATTTGTGTGGCACATATCATTATTATGTCTCTGATATTTTCCTTTGTTACATGTATTTCATAATCTCTGAATCCAGACTTTCAGCTTTGATCTGTTTAGGCAAGTAAAAAAGACAGACGGAAACATGCTAATATGGATTCATATGTGTCTTCTGCTTTGTCTCTCTGAGGCATTGCTTTTAGAGGCATAAGAACAGACTACTCCAGTATTTCTGAAGCAGGTTAGAAGATTTGGGAAGAGAGTCCTGAAGGTTGGGTTGCCATAAGAAACACAAGCTCCTGTCAGCTAATGGACAGATATGTGGCTGAGAAAAGCTTTGATGATCAAAGTGGTTCCATGAAAAGCAGTTATCTGCAGCCTCATATCTCCTGTTAGTATTAAAACAATCCTTACTTTTTATTCCAACTTAAGCAAAGACTGAGAGAGAAAAATCAAAGATTTTTTTCTGGGGTTTTGAAAGAGTCTGAGAGTTGTCAATCTTGAGGAAGGTATTTTACATTTCATCATAGTCAAATAATTGGAGAAGTAAAGAAACAGTATTTCCAGGAAACACTTTCTCATGTACGATACAGATCAATGGTCTATTTGTCTTTGGATGTACCCTGATGTAATCTTGTACCTGATATACCTGTTAAATACACATAAACACACTTCTCTTGTGATGAGCAAAGAAAAGGTACTTTATATACACCTCAAATAATTGAAAAAAGGAGAAACCTCTTAGGGCTAACATTTTATGAATAGAGAGCATGAGAACCTCTCAACTCTTGTCTTCTTGAATGTCCATACTTATAATTCAGAATGAAGACTACAGATTCATGTCACTATTGGAGTCAAATGAGGGAGAAACTTACAAAATACCAACTTAATGAGGTGGTGATTTTGAACATCATCAGCAATGGAGGAAAAGGAAGTCTATAAATCATTTAATAGAAAACAGGAAAAAATGAAGCATTAAATCTATAAGGAGATGCCACATAACAGAATTTTTGCATATTTTAGAAAATTGATATTCATAAAATTTAAAGAGTTATGGTTGTGATGTTCAAGTAAAGACTCAAAAAATAATTATCTTATCATATTTGAACAGAATCTCAGGAGAAGATGGTAATAAAATGTCCACGTTAATTCTTGATTAGACATTTGCAGTTGTGAGCCATTGCAGATAGGTGCTGGGAACTGAACTCAGTTTCTCTTTCCATGATCTCTGCAGCTTTCAGCCCATATCTCAACCCTTTTCTAACACATATTCATATAATTTTTATAACTTTGATATAATCACACAACCAATTATTAAGAGACAAATGCTTTATATTGGTTAGGTTTTTGTCAATATGACATAGGCTGAAGCAATCTGGAAAGAGGGAAAATGAATTGATAATGAGATTTAGTGGTATTACAGGAATACTGGTGAGTGAGAGGCTACTTACAGGAGCATAAGTAATTTTTAAAAAATGGGTCATGTGCAAGAGCAGAATGTTATTTTCATTCATGAACTATCTAGATCATGAAAGAGGAAGAATCATACTTCTTTTATTGACAAATATAGGCAAGGTGGGCCTCTAGTTCTTTGAAACACCTACCACAAGAGGACTAAGCGGAACCACTAGTGTGTTTGGCCATAGCACCTCATTTTAGACAACTCTGGGGATCCAACCCAGGACTCCTGGAATGTCAAGCCTGTCCTCTCACCCACTAAGTGGTATTCAAGCTACACTGTTTATTTTCTGTTCATTATGTATTCAAATGTAATTTTAGATAGGACTGTGTAGTCAAAAGTGTTTGCTTTTCCTCTCTAATTCTACCCCTCATAGTGGGTTATGCTTTAAGTTGTAAGAGTGACAAAAGGGCAAAATTTATCACCATAATTTTAAGGTAGAAAAAAAGAGATGTTTAAAAGAACAAACATTTCTTTCTGAGTAAAAAACACTGCTTATTCTCTGTGGTTGACTATATAAATGTGATTAGATATAATGCACTACTGATGTGTTGCAGTCCTAGACAGAGATAATGAGCTCCTTAGTTTGGGCCTGCCTTCCTTTTCTCATTTTTCAGGTGGTAGTATGGCAGAGCCCTTAGTCAATATAGCAACTCCCTTCTGAATGAGCATTAAATTGAACAGATGAAGGGCAGCATTTTAAAGAAAATCTGATAACCCAGACACGTATGTGGGGTTTAAATAGGACTCATCAGATAAAAGGAACTACTGGACACATGAGAGTTGGCATATTCTTCTAAAAAATTGAAAGATCTTGAGAAATCTATTGGTCTCCAAAAGATCAAATATGGTAAAAAGAATCTTTCTGTTTCTCTGATGCATCATGCAATATTAGAGGAAATATTTTTTCAGCCAGCCAAATGTTTCAGTCATACCATAATTTTAAAAAGAGTGTTATAAGAGTGGAGCTTAATATTTACAAAAATGAGTTTAAAAATCTCTTTCATTTTGTTAGCAATCTTAGACATTAAGCCTACAAAAATCATCCTGAAAATATTTTTTGTCACAGTAGCTGCTCAAGGGAAAATACACTTCTCAAAAGGTGATTCATAAATCCTCTAAAATTTCAGTACTCAGAGAATGGAATATATTTTCCTAAGGCATTTGCAGCATGCGTGTGTATGTGCACCCATGTGAGAGTGATGGGAAAGAAAGAAGAGTTTTAGCAAACTTCTGTGTATCTGAATTACAATAAGAAATGATTTCAGAAATAATATTTTAAAATAAACCTAAAGTTTCATTATATTTATCTTTTCTATCTAATATTATATGTGAAAACTCAGTCTAAATTAGGAGCATGATTTTCATTATGGAAATAATATAAGCCTATTTAATAAATTATGTCATTTATTAATATAAGCCATTTGTTTCCTTTTATCCTTAAAATACTCATACTAATTTGAATAACCAGCCTTATTTTACTTAATTTTTAAAAATATAATAGCAAAAAAAAAACAGGAAAGAAAGGGAGGGGGGGAGGGCAGAGGGGGATAAAAGGAACAAAAAGAACTTGAAAAACAAGGAAGTTTGTGATTGCCAACTTCCCATTTATTAAAACAATGCATGAGATAAACCGACTTACAGAGAGAAAAATAGGTCTTTTGGCACACAATTTTGGAGGTTGCTGTTCAGGACCAATTTGTCCCATTGTGATGGGCCTGGGCACGAAGGGACTAAGTCAATGTATGTGGCAGAGGAAATCCATTTACCTCCTGGCTTGCTGTGAGAGCTAAGTAGAGTAAGGAGCTAAGATCCTGTTGTGGTGTGAGTGCAAAATGTTCACTATACATTTACGAGTTTGAAACCTTGCTGTCTAGATACTGTCACTGTTTTGGAATGTTGTGAACTGTTAGGAAGACCTTTGCTGGAGGAAGCTGGTCACTAGGGACAGACCTTAGAGTCGTATAGCCTTGCTGTATTTCCTGACTGTTCTCTGCTTCCTAACTGAGGCTGTGACAAGATAGCTTCCTCATAAGCACTGGCCATGTGTTCTGCTCCATGTTGACTATATCCTTTCTTGAATTGTATGCTGAGAAATACTTCATCTCCCTTAAGCAGCTTCTTGTCAGCAATGTGTTCCGAATAGTGAGAAAGTGAAAAATACATGTCTCATTCTCCCTTTGGAGACATTACCAGGTCATGTCCTGAAATGGCTTCAGACCTCCGACTTCTTAAATGTTCAATGTGTCTGAGTAAGAACAAGATGGGGAAAGCCCACTGGGAACATTCCAGATCTGAACTATGGCAAAGTATTCTTTGACACATTTAACTATGTGTCAGGTTAAACAAACAAACCTTCAGTTTCAGGAAATAAAGTAAGTGTAGCTGTTTTCCAAACAGAAATAAGAATTAACCAAGGGTTTGAACAATTAACTAGTGAGCACATATAGCACATATAGATTGCTTTGAGTATAAGTCAACAGGCTATATGTCCTTAGAAGAAATGAGCTATATCCAAATAAATATACCAATAATAACATGATAAAATGACTTGGGTGAGTAAGCAAGTGTTCAAAATGAAGAACTACCTGGGTATGGTGAACCACTCCTGTAATCCCAGAACTCAGAAATTGAAAGCTGTAGGATCATGAGTAAGAGAGCACTCTGTGACACACATCAAGTTCCCAGATGGCTCAAGCTATACAGTGAGACCTTCTCACAATTAGTAATAGAAAGGCAAGTAGAACTATATGAAAATTACAGGAATGATGGAGCCAAGTTTTTTTTCGTCTTTTAAGCATTTTAATTTTTATTCTTTTCATTTGCACTTGGCAATGTAGGGATTACCTGCTGTAGTTCGACTTTTTCTTACATTTCAATCTGCTGTAACAAATTAGAATATATTGTATAACTTGTAGTCTACAACAGTAATTTGTTTCTTGCAGTTCTGGAAGTAAGATGAACCAGAAAATAATCACCAAGATGGTTGTTACCACTGAAAGCTTTGTTCTGGTTTGTGAGTATGGTAGAAAAAAGTGCCCATGCTGATCATGGAGACACTTCTCTATTGACCTGGCACTACCAAAGTGAACCTTATAATAAGATTATCTTCAACACTGGTTCTTTATTATCTGAATTTGAAGATGTGAACATCCAGCCTATTGAATTCTTTGATCCAGTCCTCCTGAATTCTTGATTCATTTTCTTTGGGAATACATCATTGCTGCATCTCTGACATGCTAGTGCTAAAACTTTATTCTCAAGTCTCTTTAGCTATCTGTTCCCATATTTTGTAAGTTAATTTTCTCACATTAAATATACTTCAAATAAATTCTTCTAACAGGAGAGAATTCTGCCATTCAATGACCATTTCCAGGCTATCTCCTGTAATACTGTTAATCTTCTCTCATGTTGCTTTTTGATAGGATAATTATTTGGAATTGACTTTCTGTTTAAAAAGATCAATTACATTTGTTATTGTAACTTCTGGGCTGATTTACAGACTTTGTAATATTATATGTTGTATTTGACTACCAGACTGTGTTTCTTAATTTAAAAGATCTGGGTTAATGATACAGAGAACAGAAGGAAATAGCAACTATTGCATCCTCTATTTTCATTTGGGAGACTTCATACTCTCCCAGTATGCTTGGCTGTGTTTAAAAGACAAAGATAAATTAAATGAAAAGATACAGAAAGCTGTGGATAATGATCATAGAATAAATAGGATGGTAATTAATTGTATTATTACATTCCCATTCCCTCTCAATAAGTACTCCAAAATTTAGCTGAACAATCAGGCGATGCAGCAAGCTATTTATTTTCATGATTATCATAAGAGAGAAGGAAGAGCCTAGAGAAAAACATTGATGAAAACATTAGGTACATCAAAAAATCACTCTGGTTGTATTGATCTAATTCATTCTTCTTTGCTTGACAGAGAACATTCAATAATCAGCATTAGCCATCCATCATTTTGACATTGCCCTTTGGAGTATAATTAACAGTATTAATTTATGTAATTCTTTTCTTCCATCAGGAGGTTTCACATTTCACATAGAGTGCTGAACATCCTTGTATTCTAGCTTTATAGCTACAGATAAACTTACTTTATTTTAGCAAGCCTGCTTAGTATAGGATTTCATGATGTTATTTTTTTAATACTAGGAAAATTAAAAGTTATATAAAAATCTGAGTCAAAAGGATTTTCTTATTTCAAGTGAGATGATTTTATTTTTTTGGTCTCTAATCTAAGCAAGTACCTTTGTGTATCACTGTAAAATATGGAGTCAACTACCTTTGAAGGAAAAACATAAATTTGTCAGTCTTGATCAATATTGTTCAATGGAAACATAATATAATTTACATCTGCAATTTTAAGTCATCTATAATTGAGGTAAAACCAATTTGTATAATCATATTCTAGAAACATATTTAGTTCTTGACTGACCCCTGGTAGGGTGGTCCTTACACTATATGAATTTCCTGAGCTATAAAGGTGCATATTCTGTTGAAGGCATCCTGGCCTTTAAGTTGCTTTGGGATGAGGATGTAGCATAGTGTTGAGATAGAAGTTTGGAAAATTTTGGAATAACCGAACCATTAGGAAATGCATGAAACCTCCAGGTGTAACCCTGACAAACTCTGAAGGGAATTAGAGACTGAATGCTACCACAATAGCCAATTATACAGTCAATCATAACTAGATACACGTTCTTCACAGGTAAAGCCCTAAATAACTGAGGTTAGAGAGCTTCCCAGCATAAATGTGTTGGGAAGGCAAAAGTGCTGAGGAGATGTTGGAAGCCCATATAGACCTCCTTATGTATAAGAATGTTTAATCTTTTAATCTGTCAGCATGGCTGCTCTAGGGTAGAAAGAATGTTAGTACACACTTTTAATCCTAGTATCCTGAAAGCAGTGATGGCACAAACCTTTAATCCAAGCATTTGGGAGACAGGAATCAGAGCTCAGAAGGAGTCAGTATCAGACCGGAGTGACTTCTGAGATGAGTCAGAATAAAGGACAGGCAAAGTGACAAAACAGGAAGAGTTAGCAGAATGAGTCAGAGTGAGGACATGCCCAACTCTCACCATAGAAAAACAGGCTCTCAGCCCAGGGAGAGGGAGTTCAAAGAAGCAGACAGGGAACAGGATATAGATACAATGAAGCAGTCTGATTGAGGATATGGTAAAGGAGTAGAGAGGCTGACTGAGGTAGTATGGGGCAGTGAGAGCTCACAGAGAAACAGAACCAGTCCGAGGAGTCTGAGGTAGAGACACATGCAGTTCAGCAGAAGAAGTCAGCATCAGATGGGAAAAGTAAGCCAGTTTGAAGCCAAGCACAGCAGTTCAGTCAGAGAAGTTGCAGGAGACAGTCAGAGTCTGCCAAAGTCAGAAGAGTTCAGTCAGAAACACTAAGTTGGCTCAGAAGATCAATTTGAACAAGTGAGCTTGGAACCTGAATAGGGAGTAAGATGAACCAGAGGAGTCAGAGTGAAGGAGTTAGTCAGAGTGGCTCAGTCAACAGTAAATCTTCTAGGATTAAACCTTCTAAATTGTACAGAGGCTGAGGCTGAAGCCTTCCAGTTACAGACTTAAGATTAGATTGTAAGGAGGCTGAAAAGCTTCAGGGCTCCAGAACTAAGATCTGGGGATTAAATTAGGCAAAGAATAAACAATCCTTTGCTCAGAACCAATGGCTACGTTCTCACCCCTGACCCCACTATCTTGTCCTATCTACTCTTTCATTATACTGTTTCTTAGTTCTCCCTGAGTCATATGGTTTTGTAGAATGACTTGATAATTTAATGTCATCAAACATGAATGAGAACAGAGTTGTGAAAACCTCTGATTTCTTTTTTTTTTATTTTGAATTGTAGACAATTCAAGCACAATAGAAAACTGAAATAGAGGGGAGTCTGAGTAGAGGGTATTTCTGTGAGATTGAGCCCTAAAAAGTATAGAAATTTTGATGACTCTTATTAACATAACCTGAGTTAGTATCAGAACTATATTGAATTGCAAGGCACCTATTTAGGACCCCATCATTTTTCTTCCTTACACTGGGTCTTTCTTTGCAGCTCTCTAGGGTTCAATCTGTTCTAACACAGGAGAAAAGATCTGTTAGTTTCATTGTAAATGAAATCCAGAGCATTCCTAGAATGTGCAAAGAAGTTCAACCCTCTTTGAATTATTTAATACTTACTTCCAACATTACTCACCAAGACAAAACAAAAAAGAATGTATTTCATAAATAGAGCACATAATACCACATTTCAGAGTGTCAGCCAACTCTGCACATGGCTGAACATCCCTTGTTCATTATGATGCTCTGGTCAGTGTGTTGCTATTAGTGAATTATAAGGAGAATGAAACACTGCAGAAGGAATAAAAAAATTCGATATCATTGTGATTTCAATATCCATGTTTTGCAGCTATTCTCAACTGACTGTGTTCACAGATTCACTGCTATACAAATTACTTTTCAAATGTCCAAAAAGTTCAGTGAATGGCTTTAAACATAGATGTGCTATGGGGCTTGACAAATTAAACAGCCTCTTCATTCATTGTTCCATATGTTACTCCAGGGAATAATTTACCTTCCTTTTTTATTCAGGGAATAATTGAATAGTTCCTCCCATACAGCATTTCTTAGAATTAAACCTACTGAGGTACAGAAACACTGATATACATTATGTAATGTAATTTACAGCCAAATGTTCTACCCCAGACCATCACTTCTATGTAAAACATCCTGTACACTGTGTGGTATCTGCATATGCTCTTTTATAAGACAACTACATATTTATGACTACATGAAGATTTTCTAATTCTATTCTTTGTAGAGGAACACTTAATCTTTTAATCCAGCACTATGGCTCCTCTAGCCAAAGATCACATTCAAAGGCCTGTGTGATAGCTAGAAAGGGATCATATCCAAGGGTCTACATGAAGGGTTCACAATCACAGGCCAGTGTGATCTGGATGTAATGCAGAAACAATGTTAGTCAGACTAATCCTATCATCTGTGCTAATGCTAGGTGAAAGGGATATCTGCAGTTAAGGCAACATAGTACAATTCTTTAAGCCCTCCCATACTTTTAATCCCAGCACTCAGGATATAAAAGGAAACTCTCAGTTCACAGAGTTAGTTCAGAGAGAAGCAGAGTTCAGAGAGAGGCAGAGCTCAGAGAGTAAATGTAAAGCTCAGAGAGAAAGCAGAGAAGCAGAGTGTGGAAGCAGAGTAGAAGCTGAGAAGAATAGGTTTAGGTTTATTATTAGATTGCTGGGGAGTTAATTAGCAAAGAGCAAACTGTCCCCTGCCCTGACCACAAGAGAATAAATAAATAAACATTTACATCTACATTTACAATTCTCAAACAAAAACTCTCCTTGCTAGATCAAATTCTAAGAAGTATAAGTGAAAAAGAAATTTTAGCTGTTGATAAGTAGATTCAGCATTGTACTTGATTTAACTCAAATAACCTTCATAGATTATGGATATTTTCTCTTATGACTATTCAGATACAATTTGCTTTCTGTTTAAGGTATGCAGTTTCTTATCCTATCCTTATCCTATATGGCAGAATTTGAAATATTGAAAAATAAATTGATTTTTATCAGAAATAACTCAGAAGACATGTTTACCTTGATTTTCCATCAATATGCCACAAAATTAGCTTGGTTTAATAAAGATTATAGTTTGTATTTTCAATCATAATTGAAATCTAATTCTCTATTTAATTTTAGCTTAATGTTCTATGATGCTTCTTATTGAAATGGACATTTTAAAATATAATTTTATTATGAAAGAAGCTTAAAAGTCAAATTACATTAGCATTAGTCACATATTAGAGAGGAAGAAAGGTATTATTAGCATGCCACCTAAAGTAAATTTTTTATTTTTCAATAGGAAATTTTTCTTTATATCCAAAAATATATACATTTTTCAATGCAGCATGCTTTACATTTTACAAAAATATTTCTGCACATAACCATATGTAGGAATGGAAGTCCTTACAATTTCAACAATGTAATATTTATGCCAGTTACAGAAAACTCAAATCAGTGTAAAGTTTAACAATGCAGGTAAAAAGTGACAAACCTGAGATGTGTCTAAAGGCAAACCCTAGCATGTTTATTCTCATCAGAGAATGTAAAGAGCTATAAGAGTAAGCTAATTAAGCTTATTTAAGCATTTTTCCATGGAAGCCTGTAAACAAACTTTAAATGTCATGTAGTAATATATATACACATATGCATGTATGTATATGTATATATATACATGCATATACATGCATATGTGTATATATATGTATGTGTATATATATACATACAAATTTTTTTTGCCAGTAAAACAATTTAATTAAAAAGTGATTGATTTGCCAACACACACACACACACACACACACACACACACACACACACACCAGTGAGGAAAACAACTGTGGATCCTGAATCTTTGCTTATCATATCACTTGTTCCTCTAACTGGGAGATTCCAGGAGTTCCTGCTGTTTGTAGTGATGCCTTCCTGTGAAGGAATAGAGAAAGACACATTTTACCTGTGGAACTTTTGAGAGTTAAATGTTTTTCTATCTTGTTTTGAAAACACATTCTTAAATCTGGCATTTCGGATGTTTGTCCTTATCACCTTGACTTTAAATTGCCATGGTTTTCTCAGGTCTGATGTTTATTTATGAGTGTTCCAATGCTCTAAGGCTTGCCTGAACAACAGATGAAGAAACAAGTGTCAGTAAGTGGAATCCATACAAGCAATAACAATGGTGATATAATTTCTCATTCTTATCAATATCAGAGCTATTTTAATTAATGTAGAAGAAACAACTAAACCAACTCTTAGTAATATAAATTTTTTGTCAAAATGTTTATGGGCTGTGAATCAAGCAAAGAAAGGCTGCTCAAAATGTTAATGAAACCAAGAGGTAGATGCTTACATTCAAATAAAACAGCTAGGCAATGGAATTTTGAGTACAAATTTTCCATTTATCTTTGCAGCAAATAATGTAATTGTTTGGAAAATCTGTAAATAAAATAAGCTAGTGGAATGACTGTAAGAGCCAGAGGTTCAAGGAGTTTGCTATGAGACCGTGTCTCCTAGTAATATCAGAACATACATCCATAAATTCTCAACAATATTAATGCTTAAACATGAGCTGAACAAGGACTCAATGAGCATTTCTAGGAAGACAGGGGAAAATCCTGAGGCTTCAACTCTACACAAAGCTCTGTAGGCAATGAACTAATGCTGAAAATGGAGATATAGTCTTCCCCAGGGAAGAACACACAAGTTGGTAATCCAATAACAAATGGAAATCCCTGGAAATATACATACAGGTAATGTTATAAAGACTAAACAGGTTGTATTTAGGAATACATATTATACAGTACATGTATATTGTATAATAGCAATTTTTTAAAGTTCATGAGCTGGAATATGAGTAGGGAGGAGTATATGGGAGAGTAAGGATGGAGGGAAAGGCAGAGAAAATGATGTAATTATGCTATAATCTCAATAATATTATTAATGAGTCAATGTGGCTTGAAATTAGTTCTATGCAAAATTTTGATTTGTAACATTTACCCATTTTAAAGTTATACTATGAAATGCTGTATTCTTACATGATGTATGCCATTGTAAATCTAAGACCTACTGTCATAATTCCAATTTATTTTCAAATTTCCTATTAGCCTATTAGCATTAATTTGAGCTAAACACAGGGTTTTCATTAGTTTTTCTGAGGTTATGTTAAGAATCATATATGTCTGTCAGTTTGGTGAACCTTGAGCTTTTTTTAGGTTATGTATGGAATCATGGGAAACCTAAAGTCAGCTAGCCCACAGGAAAGTACCCTTGGCAACTTAGGGGTAATGGCTTTATGAAAGAGTCCCATTCTGGTGAGCCATTACCTCTTATATGACTTGTTATATACAACATCCTGAGGGTGATGTAATACTTTTGAATTTTCCTGCTTCCACTTTTTCTTCACAAGGGAACCCTAATAATGTCTCAGGTGATGACAGCTGCTACACTTCACGACAGTAAGGTTCAAAAAGAATCACCGGATACACTAGAGAAAGATCATGTAAATCATACTGAGTATATCAGTTCACTAATGAGAGCAAAGCTAGGTAATGATGGGTACATTCATTCTTTTTATTTTTTTTAATACATTCATTATTAACTAGTGACAGCATGATAAATTCTTAGGTGAATAATGGCTTCTAAAAACATCCATGTGCTTATCTATAGAAGGAGAAAACATTCTCTTGCATCATAAAAACAATGTTATATGTAAAATTTAATTAAAGATCTTTAAAGGTGAAGGTTGTCTCTGATTATTCAGAGCCAAATATAATAACAAGTTTACTTAAAAGCAAGATAAAGGGATATTTTACTAGACTCAAGAAGATGCAATTCCTTCAGAGGTCATGATTGGAAAAATGCACTCACAAGGAAAATGAGGTTGTTAATTGACACATACTGGAAGAAGCAGCAGGCTATATACCTTAGAGTTTAAGAAGAGAGGTGAAGCTTGCTTTAAACCTGATTTCTGCCCAGTGATTCTGATTTGAGATTATGGTCTTTTAAATCTGTGAGAGATTTAAAATTTCTGTTACTTTAAAGCCATCTAATTTTTGACACTTTCTTATAACTGACAGGAAATACATACAATGATGTAATCATTTTTAACCATTCAGATTGTAAGATGCATTTGGATTGCATGTGTTGGGACAGCCTTCAGAAACAAAGGCAGCTCCGTTTATACATCAATATTTGATATTACATTATAATGAGGAAAAGTGATTTTCTTGTTTCCTTTTTTCTTATAAGGATTCTCTCACCATTTTAAGGAAATTTTGTAACACACATTACTGTTTGTACTGTGAGACCCGTAAGGGCAGGAAATTGCTTTGATTTTTCTCAATATTATATGTCTTCAGGATCTACAACCAGTCCTGGCTTAATACAGATATAAAAGAAATAATTTTGAATGAAAACAAAAACTCAAATTTCTTAAGAATCCATTTTTAGGCATTGGCAGAAAGCTCACTTTAGCCCTTTGATAATCTCTGTGGCATCACATAGTTACAGACTTGTAACGTGTTGTTTTCCTTGTAAAATCACAGGCATGGAAATTAATATGTTTTGCTTAAATAATTCTCATTGTATTTGAATAACCTAGGAAGTCTTCACATTTGCCATTTATAGTGGAACATGTATGGAGCAAAATGCCTTTAACACCTAGAAACAAATTTCCACTTCCTTTGAGAACTGAGCTTCCTCCTAGGAGAAATGAAACTGACATGCCTTGTCTGCCTCCAGGTATCATTTGGACAAAGAGGCAAAAGTTATAAAGAGAGATACATTCTCAACCTTTTTGCTGCAAGAGGCTATACAGACCTTCTTTTGCAGATCTATAGGGCTGGAGATCTCTGGGCTTCACTTTGTCCTGGTCTTAATCCCTTTCCAGTCCTACTTTGTGATTGGTATCCTGTCACAGGGATAGGGGTAGAAACCTAGAAACATTCTTCTATGCATTCTAAGGAAGATAAATTTGTCTTGTTTAAGAAAACTTCACTCTTTTAATTTGCTGAGTTTTCTCTTTTCATTTCTGTTGCAACAAAACATGTTGACAATAAGAACCTTAAGAGAGAAAGGGTTTGTGCTAGATACCGAATCTAGGTTAGAGTCATCTACTCTAATTTACAGTGAAGTCACAGAGGCAGAGGCGTGAAGCAGCTAGTCACATCATATCCACAATTGAGAATAGAGTGAAATGAATGCATGCATGTTTCTTGTCCTCAGCCCTCTCACTACATTCATATAGTCTAGAAATCCAAGCCCAGGGAATAGTGCTGCCCACAGTGGGATGGATCTATCCATATCATTAACGGCCAAGTAAATCTCTCACAGCCATGCCAACAGAATAACATGATCTAAACAGCTCCTCATTGAGACTGACAGGTGGTTCTGGATTGTAGCAAGTTGACAATTAAAACTAATCATCATGATGCTATATTCATAATATGGGGCTGATTTTTAGGTCTTATAGAGTCATGATTGTCAAAAAAGTTTAAGTAACATATGTAGGATATGTAAGCATGATGTATACAAGCCTGTGATTAAAAATCTAAATTAATCTGTTACCCAAACACAGAACTTTTCTGATGTTATCCTTCCCTTTGAAAGCCCATGGTAATCAATCTAGTACATCTTAATATTGTATCCACTGCACACAAACATCGTTTTATATTTTTAAAAATAAAACTTTGTGAGAAATAATATATAGCTGAAGTTGTCAAGTAGAAGAATATATAAAAGCAGATTTCAGTGAACATTTTTAAGTTTGTCCTTTAAAAGGCTTCCACTGAGTGAGAAAATGGAATAACCTGGAGGTGTTTTTAAATGGAGCAGACTGTTATGTTTCTTTTATTTATGTTGTTTTCATTAGCTGACAGTAAGACAATTTCTGATCTACAGCACCACTGAGCCAAGATACACTACGATTCTTTTTCTAGACATAGCAGATATTTATCTGGTCTTTTAAAATATGTTCTTACCTTAAAAAGAAAAAAAAATACTTATGATGAAAATCTGTAGACAGTACTCTATCAAAAACTGTGCCAGTGAGAGAATGTGTTTATGTTTTGTTTTCACCTTCTGTTAGTCATTGTTCCTGAAGCAAATACTGAGTTTGTTGATATCAATTAATGTTTGAAAAACCATTTTCTGCTTCGAGGCAATAATGTTACCGTCATAATGATGAACTTGAAAAAAGAAATGTCATCGATGAAGGGTGAGAGCTACACTTTGTCTGTGGAAATGAAGATAGGTATTGAGGACACAGTTAGAAACTATACTAGTTTAGAGAAACCTCAGTATTAGGTTCTCCTTTATCATCTATGACCTCACCAGCCCGGGGTAGTTGGTGAGGTTTACAATTACAGGTATGTTTTCTCTTCTATTCAGTGGGATTTAAGTTCAATGAGATGACTGTTATTTACTGAAACCTTATGTCTTGAGTTTGTGAAGCCTAACTTGGGACAGTGAGTGAGGACAGACACATACACACATGTACAGAAAAGCTGGGGTCAGCTGAGGTGTGTGGACTCTGATTGTAATGGTACCTAATAGTGTACAACTCAAGACTCTACTAATTGTTGTATATTTAGAATAGCAATTTTATCAAGTCATTCTTACTTAAGACTTCAAAAATATTATTGGTTTCTCCTAAGGTTCTGATTATTATAGAGATACAGACAGAACCAAGGTGGTTAATACATAAGTCAAGCTGGATTTTGAAGATGTGAATGATATATTGATATTGTTTACAAGTGGAAAAAATGACCAAGAAAGACAGAAGAATATGGAACAAAAAAATTACATTCTCATAAACAGTGTGACAATCATGAAATTTTATTTTGAGTAGGAAGTAAAACAAATATGAACATATATGATGCAAAATCGTATTTGCAGTTTGTTCAATTTAGTTCTATAGTCACTCATAATATTTTATTTTTATTTCAGTCATCACTGGGGACATCAAATTTACTATGAAAGTTTATCTGATACCATGTCTATTTATTCTTCACTGTGCTTGGGAATGCAGAAGCATTAGAGTTTTGTTTTGTTTTGTTTTGTTTTTGGTATACTCTAAACAAATCCATGTTTATCCAGCTTTGTAAAATCTTGATCAACACTATGAAAATGCATTAGCATTGACATACTAACTTCACACATAGATGGTAATAAAATACTTGGCTATATTTTTGTTTTTTGTTTGTTTGTTTTGTTTTTTTAAAATCCTGATTGTAATAGGCACACTTCTAAGACTAAAATGGAGATGTCCAAATTGAAATTAACCAAATTATTACAATAAAATAATAATTCCAAGAATATAGAAACTCAAAAATATTTTAAAACATGGAAAATTTATGGTGGATGATTATTTAGGCTGACGTTAAACCTTATGTAATAAATTTGACATCTGAGCAATTTAGAAGCCAGAGTGATTAGGCAGGCAGAGGAAGAATCAGTTCCCACTACCTCTCCATATGTTCTCATCAGTTTAAGAATTTTTTTTAATGTCTAGAGATTGTGATAGCTGAGCCCTGTATCCAATTTAGAAAGAACATCCCAAGTGTTAGCTGAAGGCAGTGGAGTAGGAATTTATCACTAAGGAATGGAATGCATTTGTTCTGGCCAAAAGTTGCTCAGAGGAAGGCAATTTGTGTGGTATAGAACTGCAGGGAAATCTTCATTGTATTTTTCTTTAAATCTCTGAATAACTTCTATGCCTTTGAGGGACAGAAATCCTCAGAGTTCTTGAGAATATAGAAACTATTTAAAAGAAGAGAATTTACAGGAATATCTCCAGTGTTTCTCTATTTTGTTTGCCACTTCATATAAGAGACATCTAAAATTTTGTAACCTAACAAATCACTAGGTTTCCTGTAATTTTGCACAGAATTGAGAAGCTGGTTAAAACTTGATAATGACTGTTGTGCCTAACCAATCTTCCTGAAAAATACAAAGAATCTTGTGCTGTTAATAGATAATATTTTTGGTAAATCTTCATGTTTATTTATAAGAGTACTTTATGCTATTCAATGATTTTGGTTCAAATTAGTCAATGAATGAAGAGTGGAAAAATTAAAAGTACAGCGTCTACTCCACAGAACACCAAGCAAGAACCAAAGCGTCATTTCTCTTAAAATGAAAATGAGTTATTCTTGTGTTTTCCCTTTCTTCTTTCAGTTAGCAAAATATTTTGAAAATCATGATTTTAATGTGAAAAATTACCTCCTGCTACACAAATAGTTTTATAGCTATGAAATTTAATTCTCCTCAATTCTTGAAATAAAATGGTAAGCTATAATCGTTTATACAATGTCATGATCCTGAAACCCTGCTAAACCCCTGACACTGTTTTGATATGATTTGATTGTTCCTCTAAAGAATTCATATGTTGGAAATGTGACTCCCGATGTGTCAGTTTGTATTCATTTAAGATTAAGAGATTGAGGCCAATTAAAGATTGTTAAATCATGGGGGTGGTGCCCTGAAAAGGATTGAGGAAGTTCTCAGAGATAACTTTACTTAACATGCCAATTACGTTATACTAATAAAGCAGGCTCCTTCTTCTTTCTTCTTATCTTGCTATAGGATGCTTCTTGCAATCATCATGATATTATTTCCCATGAGACCTGCACAAAAGGCCAAATTATTTGGCATATACAAATGACCTTGGACTTTGATCCTCAGAACTTGAACTAAAGAAGCCTCTTACTTGTGCATTATAGAGCTCAAATATTTTGTTATAGCAGTAGAAGACAGGTTAATTCATTTACAACATGCTAAGTTTTAGAGGAATAGATAGCCTTCCAATTGCCAAAATAAAAAAAAAAAACTTTGCATATAATGTAGGCTTTGTTTCTTTTTCTTAAGGTAGGTGAGAATGATATTGTTATAAAGAAGAAAAGACAAAGGAAAATGATGAAATTCCATTGTCATATATATTTCACTGACTAAGTAATCATTTTTTGTGTGTGGAGGAGAAGTAACTGGTTGTCTTATTGTGTAAAATTTAAATTTCCTTTCTAGTGGCTGTGTTTGGTATTCTAGATATTTGTCTTAATTTTTTTTCATAGTACATGGTAAGATGTTACAATAATACACTTACATATAAGTGAGTCATATATGTTTTCTTTTACGCCAAAGTGATGGATGTCAAGGGACCCAAATCCTCTTGTTACCTTGAATATGTGGAAAATGTCAAGGAAAGTCATTTTGAAGTTCAATACTCATGAAACAGGACTGACTCTTATTCTATGTGACATCATTACCCATAAAATTGATATTTAGTCTTCATGTATCTGATTCCAAAATTGTCTTTGTTCATTACTTTGGAATTTTTAATAATTTTAGGGTCTCAAAATTTACTAATCCAGAAATGCACACACTTTTAATCTATAATCATAGTATATTTTTCATGTAGTCCCTACAATGACTTAAGTGATCTCCCTAATTTGTGATTTTCTACAAGCAAAATATAAGTTTCATAATCTTTGGAAACAGAAGTGCTTTGTGGCATGGTTTCTCCTGTTTGTTTAACTTTTCTTCTGTAGTACAGAACTTTCCAGGATATATATATATATATATATATATATATATATATATATATATATATATATATATATATATATTTATTACATAAGCAAATGCTGCAAACGTTTTTTTTTCAATTTTCTTTCACAGCTATAGGTTCCTTTTATTTGCTAGGGAAAACCATGTTATCAGGGGGGAAAAAATGCTTACGTGTGGAAGAAATCAACACTTATAGGGTAAAAATTTACAAAACTAATACGCTTAAAACTATAAAAAATACATTTGAGTGATACAGTACTGTCAGCATGACACATCCATTACTGCAGAGAAGGTTTTTATTGTGAATAGGAGATAGATAATATCCAACTGCATCTTGAAGAGTCCAGAGCAGAGAGAAAGCTGTACATGGTCATGGCTACCTGCAAGAGGGGTGAGAAAGCAAATAGGGAAGTTAGGAGACACTGAATTGCAAGGGTAATGAGATAGTGGGAGCAGGGAGAATATACTTGCCTGCTATATAGAGAAGAGATGAAAATCTGGGAGGAGCAAGCCTCAGGAGGCTGAGAATGGCCTAGATGCTAGTGTAGGCACTTTGAAACATGTAAGAAATACTTGTGAGTAGGTACTGAGGGAGTCTGGAGGCTAGCGTGGGCTTTGATATGCAACCACATATACATGTTAAAGGACAGTCACTATTTTTTGCCATAGGCAAGAAAAAATATTTCTTTTTTGTGGACAGGGAACCCATTTTACAAGTTCTGGAGGAATGTTGGCTTTTATTTAACCACCAGAAATCCTTCTATGATCTATCTTGAAGTCATTTCTGGATATATGAACTACCTGATACCTAACATAGTAGCCTTTTGTTGATGATAAGGTCCAGGTGACATAATTTATGACTGCTTCCAAGCTCAATTTAGGACATCATGAGGCCAGGAAGACTTGAATGTGAGTCAAGGGTAGAGAGGGGAATCAGGCAAAGGCAGAAAACTTGAGAAATTTCCTCAGAAACACCCAGCTTGCTGACTGAACCTGAAGAAACAGAGAACTATCAGATTGGACTGGTTTACAATGGGAACTCAATTATGGCAAGTCCAGGGCTTGCATGACCACCTGGGGCTAGCCAGGTGCATGTCTCACTTGATTCCTGGATGGTATCTATCAGCTGAATGGAAATCTGCTGGCACAAATATAGACCAGGAACAGAAGGTTTTAGCATGCAGTATTACTGTCTGAACTCTGTACTGAAATCCTCATTGTAGGAAAAGCAGTTAACCAGTTTCTGTATAGAGATGGGGTAGAGTTATGCCTTTGAGCCATAGCAAGACAAGTCCTGACAAGCTATCAACCTAATAGAAGCATAATCATTTATCAGTAATTAGACATACATTCTTGTCAGGGAAGAAAGCAAAGATGTTTTGGGGTAAAAAATGAACAATCTTTCTTCTGTCTAGAGAGCTGGATAGAGATGTTTTAGCACAACAAGAGGCACCTTTAAGTCTATATTTAAAAAACAACCAAAAGAAACTAAAAATGTTGAACATATAACTGTAAATTTTACTTACTTAGTAGCCAGGGTTTATGACTGTTACCAATACTAGATTAATATAATAACTCATCAGAATTCCATTAATTGAATTTGAAGTTTTATCATCAGATGTACATATTTTTAATACTTCCTTAGACCATCACAAATTGCTTTCTTGTGCCTTAAATTACTTCATTAGAGCTTAACAACTTACATTAATTTTAAACTACTTTTTAGATCTGGAAGCATCCAATAACGTACCATGAGACACACATGGTTAATTACTGAGAATAGTTACTGTAAAGCAAGTTCTTTTAAATGATGGAATAGTAATAGCAAATGTTTAGCCAGTAACAATGTCGTGGCATTTGATTTGTCTTTTATGGAAACCTGTTTTGTGAGTTTATCTTTCTTAGTATGAAACCTGCCAGCAAGGAAACCTGTCTATGAATTTGCCTGTATTCAGTTGGAGATCTAGTAGCTTTAGGAAAGGCAAGGCCTGATTTTTACAATTGAATCCAATCTGGGCTGGCAGGTAATTGTGTCTCAGCTTCGAAATCTTTTCTGTTTGTTTAAGAAACTTAGATAATTTGATCTTTTGTTTTTAATGTATCTTTAAATTTGTCTTACTAGCAATTAACCTCTATATGTTTTTTAAACCCAAAGTTACTATAGAGTCAGAATGTTTTAAAGGTAAAAATCAAGCTTCCTAGCTGTGAACATAGTGACTGGCAGCTGCAGCCTTGTGGAAGGGGCTAGCTGAGGTAGGCTTTTTGCCTTAGACTATATAATAAATCTAGGGCTCTCCATCAATGTCATCATGGAGATCTGAGAAGGATAAATTTGAGCAGAAAGTTAAACTGAATAGCTGAGGTATCAATTTGAATACCAGACATTTACCTACTACCTGGACAGCCAGCAGAGACTATTCTTGATACAGTAACAATGACCTTGAGCTTCTCCATAGTGATCCTGAAGACTTTTTGAGGCCAGAGGTCATAAGCCTTCAGCCACCATACAGGGAAGCACTAAGTCTTCTAGCTGCCACACAAGGCAACATCAGCAAGACCCAGAAGATCTGAGAAATTTTCCTATGGAAGAGTAACTTGGAGGCATTGGCCTACCTTGGCGAGGCAGAGTGGAGCAGGCAGCATAACAGTGTCCATAATTTCAGGAGACCCTTGATGATGAGTGAGGCCTGGGCCAATTCTTTTTCTAGTGGTCAGTGTTATGTTCTCAAAGCAAGCTCCAGGAAAAATTCATTAATACACATCTTCTTTGGAGATAGCCTCAGTTGCTGGTATTTTTGTCTGTCGGGGATTCATTAACCATCTTAGATATTGATTTCAGACCTCTCTGAGGGCATTGAGAACCATCATCTAATATATTAATTATGCCTTTTTTAACAAACTTTACTTGTTTTTATTAACTTGCTTTAAATTTAATATTAACAATGTGTACAGAAAACTAAAGCTTGACCTTGCAAATGAATTTCATTTGTACTTAGTATGATGACAAGCATAGTTCCAAGCACATTAAAGAATTTGATAAATTATAAGTTCACTGACCTTTGACGTGCATGTCTTAATTATCTTTAATAGTGTGTAATAAGTGAGGAACTTTTATAAGATTAGGATTTTATAGTTTTATCCTTGTTAAGTTTGAGCCTTAAACATTTGAATTGAAGAGTCAACTGAAGATCCTTTTGAATCAAAATACAACTTCACACCATAAATAGAGTCCATGGAGAGACTGGGAACCTAGTTTTCCTGATCCTTTTATAGTGTAACTTCATAGACTCCATTTAAGTATGTCTCCATTTATCAAATAACTAAAACTTATCAAAGTTAGCAAAAACAAAGAGGCTAGGCACATATCTGTAAGCTAGTTTTTGCTAACCTAAATGGACCCTGGAGATTTATAAATCTTAATCATCAAACAT
The DNA here is from genome assembly GCA_026225945.1 of Cricetomys ansorgei. Classification (NCBI taxonomy): domain Eukaryota; kingdom Metazoa; phylum Chordata; class Mammalia; order Rodentia; family Nesomyidae; genus Cricetomys; species Cricetomys ansorgei. Next base: position 23,248,755 of record JAMJFZ010000199.1, read on the forward strand.
ATGTACTTACTGAGTCCTATTTTCCATAAAGAAGAATTTAATTGAAACTACACAATATAGTATACTGCCACAGATTTATCTTTTTAAAACAAGAGTTGAATATAGATTACATACAAGCATGCTGTAGCTAATAAAAGCTACCAATGTGTGTGTGAGTGTGTGTGTGTGTGTGTGTGTGTGTGTGTATTACTTATCAACCATTTCTGTTACAAGTTTTAAGCTAACTTTTTCTTATAGATTTTACAGTTTTTAACCACACCCAATAAACTTACAAATCCTGAAATACAGAATGTTTGGAAAATGGTCTTAAATATTTTTGAGAACAGAAAGTAAAGAAAGCTTAGAAAAATTTAAGAATGGTGAGTAGGGAAATCTTAGAGATAAAGAGATTTTGGGGATCATTTCTTTGTATGTTAGCAGAAGCTCTTACAATCTGGGAGAATTTGGAAATGGTATGTGTCATTTTTTGAAATCAAGACTGATTATTTAGTTTGAACTAAGGCCAAGATGTTTGCAGCAAGACTGTGAGGCTTTAATGAAACCTCTGAGGAGATTTGAGAAGGCTGGTGAGGAGGCACAGAGTCTAATTCTGAATGGGAATATCCCAAGGTAAGAGACAGAGCAAGATCCAGGAGTGAGCAAGGAGGAAAGAAGACATTCTTCAGACATGCCACTCCATTAGGTGGCAGATTTTTATTGTGAATAAGAGATAGAAAATATCCAGAGGAATTCTGAGTAGACTACTAACACAAAATACAAACAACTGACTATATAATGATTCTTTTCTCTTTTCTTGATAAGAAAAAGTTTCCAAAAATTTAGTATATATAAACAAATAAATAAATTCAGTGAATGTCTTATTTGTGTTTTTATCTGCTCTTCCATGTAAATAAGAAATCAAACATTTATCATCTTGGGCTGATAATATTGACATGCCCACTGGGTGAATACTCCCAAGAAACCACCAAGACTTGAGATGGATGCAAATGCAAGAGGCTTTATTGCTAGTGTGCTAGGGTCAACACTCACAACTCTATGAAGCAAAGGGAGTGAGACCCCGAGAACAGTTCACTCGGGGTTTTATAGCATTTTTAGAGGCAAAGTCAGTTACAGAGTATTTGGCGCATTTTCATTGGTTCACAAAATAAGCAGTTGTTGACCTTTAAACTGATTGGTGCTGGCAAGGGGTACATCCCTGTTGGGGTGGGGGAATTCCCAACAGAGGGTGATTGACTGGGAATCCTGTACCTGTGGTTCTTCTTAGTATTGTTGTATTGTTTTTAACATTAAACTTAGGCCTGTTGTCAGGAATGTGAAACTTAGGCCTACTTACTTTTAGCCAAGACTGAAGCCTTTAGCCTTTTCAATATGTTATATGGAGAATGAACTATCAACACTGAGAGTTCCATGAAAATACTGCACGGAAAATATTTTTAAGTTAAAAGTTCACCCAAACAGCATTTGCTGTTCAGTATAGATTTCAAGAAAGCATCTAGGATTGGAAAAGTTACTGAAACAAATGTAGCCCTGTTTTCTCACACTCATTTCTCCAAACGTTCACATATATATATACGTAATTAAATCTAATCTCAAGCTACTGAAATATTTGTAGTTTCCTTCAAACAATATTCATATAAGCATAATTTTTGAATCCCCAGCTAACTGGCTGCAGTAGTGAGTTTCAGCTGTTAACTTGGCCCAAACCTACAATCACCAGAGAAGAAGGGATCATGACTGAAATATTTCCTCTGTCACATAGCCTGAAGCAATGTCTGTGAGGCATTGTCTTAATTGTTACTAACGTAGGGTAGTCCAGTCTAGTGTGGGAATTGTCATCCTTGGGCTGAGGAGCCTGGGCTATATTGGAGAGGTAGCTAAGAAGCCAGAGAAGCAGCCAGTAAGAAGGCTTCCTCTGTGGCCTTAGTTCAACCTCAGCTTCAGGTTCCTGCCTTAAGATTCTGTTTCTGAAATAAACTCCTTTCTTCCCAAGTTGCTTTTGAAGAGAGTATTTTATTACAGTAACAGAAATAAGTCTAGGTATTTACCTTAATCTTGTCCAATAACATAAACAGTACTCTACATGAATGCACATATAATTTTGTCACATAACAGCAAATTTTCTTAAAATTTTGATTATTATTATAGTGTGTATGTGATGTGTGTGTAGGATGTCCATACATGGACATAACTTTGTAGAGGCAGTCCTCTCCATCCACTTTCATATGAGCTACAGATTTGAATTCTGTTTTCTGGGCTTGCTTGGCAAGTACCTCATTCACTGAGACATTTGGCATGCCCCAATTATAACATTTCTCTAATATATGCCATTACATCTGATATATACCATATAAACTTAAGAAAGATACTGAAAAATAAGTTGCTATATTTTGATGTCTTCCCAATGAAATGGCACTGATTTCTAGCATTTCCCCAGTATCATAGACAACATTAACTTTCTTTTTTTCTAGAGAAATATTTTCTTAATAATCAGTAAGTTAACTAACATCAGTAATAATAGAGGCATTTTAAATAGTTAAATTTAAAGTTTGTTTCTTCCTATTATTGCAATAATTTGCCAGAGGTCCAAACATATGAGACTCTATTGGATGTGTGAACTTAGAAACCCCAAACTGTGAAAGCAGCTGGCTGATAAATTGGCACTGAAAGCAATAATTTGTTCCTAATAAGCTATATACAAGTCACTTCTTGACTGGAGAATAGGAAAATTGTACTTTGTTTGCTATTGTTATTTATAAAGCGAATACGTTTAAAGCTTTCCCCAGGGTCCCTCTGTGTTACTGATGGTTTCAGCTATTCATTGGAATATACAAACATGCTGAGCTAAAATATACCTGGGGATGAATCTCTCACTTTTAAAAAAGAAGATTTGTTCAAGGAACATTGCCTTCAAGCTTTTATGCTGAGAAATTAATCTTTACAAACATGGAGAAATCCCTTCCATTTAAATGAGTTCTAAGGGCACAAATCATGGCAAAGAACTTGAACTTCATTGTCCCTACTCAAATATTTCCCCATGTTTATCTGTTGAAAATTATATAGTATGTCTAATGGAACACTTTCTATATCTATGAAATACTATGCAATTTTAAATGAAGGCACATTTGCTGTAATAGATTACCTCATGGCAAAGTGAGACCATAAAATTCTTTCCAAATAGGATTTATGAAATAAATTTATTTTAAAATGTTCCTAAAAATGTATTACCAAGGGACAGTCTAAGTACACATAAATCTTGAAATATAATTAAAGTTATTATTGTAAAGTCCTATTAGATGTTTTACAGTTGTGAAATACACAACAATGCAATATTCATGTGCACAAACATTTTCATAATTATTATATGTAATCAAATTGTAATGCTCTCATATGGCTTATTGTGATAATAAATAGAATGACTGAACCATACTTGCTTCTCCTAAAGTGATTCTTGAAGCTAAAATTAGGTGTAGAACATTTGGTCAGTTTAGAAATACTGAAGGCCAAGTAGTATTCTGTATCGATGTCCTCACCCTCTTTTCTATGCATATCTATCTAGAGCTAAAAAGCGAATTTAGCATTACAACCTCTGACAGGGTTGGAATTCTTGCTTCATTTACAAAAACTACAAAATGGGAAATAATTTCTTTTAACTTTGGAAAAATCATTTTGAATAAAGTTGTTTACTTTGCCATTAGTATCATTTTATTAATTTTTGGTTGATGTAAATTATTTCAATTGCAAAAATGGTGGATTAAATTTCAGTAATCTGATACATGTAGGTGATATGTGTAAATTTTGTCTGTATTTTATAAAGTTTATGTATTTAAACCATTTGATTGTCTTCATTAGCAATAATTGTAAATTTTACATTACAGGGTAGAAAAACTTTTCAAAATGTGCCAATAAGGTCACACTAATTAATGTGTCTATCATCTTAGCATTGGTTTATGTATAAAAACTCTAAGCATTTTGCTTCAGATGATACATGTGAGGTAGATATTATGACATTTATACTCAGTGGCCAACTTATTTTACTTAATAAACTCATAGTTCTCTTTATACAATTTGTGACAATTAGTGAGATTCCATTCCTTTGTATAGCCAGATGATGCATGTCTATCTGTCTGACTGTCTGTCTGTCTATCCATCCATCCATTTATCAGTCGATAGAGATGCACATAATATGTTACATGTTTTTCATTCATCTGTTGAAGAGCATATAGAGTGATGGCATATCCTGCCTACTGTGAATATTGAAGAGAAACTCATGAATATACTGTCTTTACATTGAGATTCTTTCTTGAAAATTCACAGAATGATTCTTTACTGCAAAAGTTTACCAAAGGCACAGAACCTTTCTAAACAGACGATGAAACATGTTAAACTTCTCTATCCTTCATATACTCTTATTTCGATCACCTTAAACACCATCAGATTTGTTTAGCTAAGCTATTCTCATTCAATCTTCTCTTACTTTGTGTTAAATCTTCATTTTCTTCCTCTTTTTGCTCCCTCTACAGATTCTTCTCTGATGGTCATACTCATTTAGTGGCTTGACCTACAAAACCTTTTCTTTATTTTGAATCACCTCCTTTCCATTTCTAAGTACTTAACAATGTTCTGTATATCCCCAATGATTGGATTCATTTAACATCCAGAATTTTACAGATAGAAAGGAATCATCTCCCCTCTTCAATTCAAAATCAGGTTCAGAAAATGACACTTTTCAACTAGTTGGAAAAAACTAGTAATTTCTAGGACTATCACTTTTCCTGAAAAGTGTATTTTATTCCTCCCACATAGATGGGAAATAATGGAGTAAATCAATCATTCCAAGTCCATCTTCAGATATGCAGACAGCTGTGTTAGAATTTTTTGCACAAGCATATTCGAACAGTTATTTATAGGCCATAGTGGCTCATGTAGCTGAATTAAAAAAGAAATTCTACCTGCATGTGTGACAGCAAGTGAAAGTCTCACCACATGAGTGCATAACTTGAGGCAGCTACATCACTCAATATTATCTGTTTCCCCAACAAGTTTTGATTGCTCATGGAACCTCTTGTAGGGTTCAGGGTAACCCACGTCATGAGCTTCTTTGTGAGCTTTGTGAATTTCAGGTACCCCTGAAGCTGTCTGTCTCCTCCCATAAATATTCATCACCCAAAGGAGACAGGTACAATGCTGAAACTAGATTAAATATTTGTGCTTCGCTTTATAACATAATCATCACTCTATATTTTCTTTACAAATCCTCAATCCCTCTCTATAAAAAGGCAATTTAATGAGTTACTAATAATTTAAGTTTTGAAATGATTTTTATTCATATTTAAGTTTATCCATTAATTATTTCAAATAAAGTGAAATATTATAAGCAACTGAAGCATAATGGAAACAAAATTTTAGCTATGGTAAAAAATTTAAAAAATAGGTAAGATTTGAAAATAAATAAGATAAAAATTGAAAATATCACTTACCAAGTAGATGTTATTTTTAGAGTTGTCAATTTTATACATTAATTGAATATTGTTTACGGTTTTCAAACTCAAAATATAATCATTTTTTTGTTTGATTTTTCTTTTTTTAAATTTATTTTTCTTCTCTCATACAATGCATCCTAACCCACCTGTTCTCCTTCCCTTCCTCCCAGTTCATCCCCATCGCCCCTCTCCTGCACATCCACACCCCTCACTACTTCCTTCAGAAGAGATCAGGCCTCCCAGGGTTACCATTCTAACAAGGCTGGGAAGGAGCCCATATATCAAGGCTGGACACTGCAACCCAACAGAAGGAAGAGTATCTCAAGGGCAGGTAAATGGATCAGAGACAGCCCCTTCCACTCCAACTTTTAGGAGATCTAAAAGAACACTAAGCCATGCAACCATAAGATACATGTACAGGACCTATCACACACCCATGCAGTCTCAATGTCTGCTGTTTCATCTCTGTGAGCCCCTAAGAGTCCTGGTTAGTTGACTCCATATGGTATGTTCTCCATTTTCTTAGTATTAAATGAGTAGATTTAATATTCTTATAAAATACATGATTCAATGTTCTGGGCATCCATAATTTTGACCACAAAGTGTATAAGATTTACTCTTAAAAATATAAAATTCATGTAAAAAAATCTAAGGCAGTTGAATTTCAACTTCCTGCCATTTTATACCTCCAGGGTCTGTATCATATTGTGAAAATCATTATGTTGGAAGCTATGTAAATTTAGCAGTGAGCAGGCAGGTTTTTTAAAAACACTATTCATCCTTACAGCTCAGTAGTTAATTATCCACATCTTTGTAGGAGAAAGAAAAAAATTGCTAGAGATTTTGCATATCAAAGTAACAAGCTTTTATAACAGCAAAAGAGTATAATGAACAAGTACAGTCATTGATAATTTTGGTAGAAATCTTCAAAATCACTGTGTCTTGAATATATCATTTGAAAAGGTGATACTTTTGTTCAGATAGAAAAAGTTACCTGGTTATTTAAAGTATGAATTGATTGTCTTTAAATTGGAAGTGGCACTTCAGTTAAAAACTTTTCGTTTATTTTAAGCACTCATGCTCTTGAAATACATGTGTGATAAGTGTGTACATTATTCACTTCACAACTTGATATTACACTCTATGTACAACAATATTCTCTCTATGCTCTAGGTATACAGTATAACTCCATTATCATATCCTTTTTAGTTTGTTTACTTTTAGACGTCTGTCTTCTGTTCTATACCCTACTTCTATGTTTATATTACTTTAAGAAAGTTTTCTTGTGTGGGGGCACACGCCTTTAATCCCAGAACTTGAGAGGCAGAGGCAGGTGGATCTCTGTGAGTTCAAGGCCAGCCTGGTCTACAGAATGAGTTCCAGGACAGCCAGAGTTCTAACAGAGAAACCTGTCTTGAAAAACCAAAAAAATAAAAAATAAAAATAAAAGTTTTCTTTGACATTCTCATAGAAAGTGAGATTGTCATCATCATGTTCTTCCCTTCTTCAGTGGTACTGAAAACATGGACCATGAACCTATCCGGAGGAAGAATGTTGATTCTGAAGTCTAAGACTCAGTAGACTTCATGACCCTAATCAAATGATTGACAGCTTTCTGCTTTCCTTTCCAGTGCAGGAATTGTAGTGGGGGGATGAAGATCGAAGTGTCCTGAGCAGATCATGATGTTTGCAAATATTCTGGAAGTTGTTACCTTGTTTTCATCTGTAATATTGAGTTTCATTGACATTTCTGTTCTAATTAGTATGAAATACATCTATTGCCTCATAGGTCTGGATGCTGGCTGTTCCAAGTCAAGATGTCAGCACCTGGCAAGGACTTCATTATTGCATGATTCAAAGTGGAGGTGAAAGAGACAAGAGGACCACACTTCTCTTTCCTAAATGTCACAGTCCTAATGACTGTAAGTGGAGGTCTTAGGTTGTAATAAATTCTTAGGACTATCTCTTAATGCTATTACAATTGTAAGTGAACTTGAACATAACTATGATGTTAGAAGCATTCTAATCTTACTCTTGCAGGAAAAGTTTAATGAAACCCTGTGTATCACTTAGAGCATATAATTATGACTCATGTTGGTAGAGATAAATGGAAACATCCCCAAATTTTGCTCCTTACAAGTGAGGTAAAGGGCTTTTTACAAATAGACGGGTGAAGGTAGACTGACTAAAGATGTGCTTCAGACTGTCCAGATCCCTCCCCCTCTCTCTCTCTCTGAGGCTCTGTATCATCCTGTCTCTGTCTCTCTGTCTGTCTCTTTCTCTTTCTGTGTCTCTCTGTGTGTCTGACTTTGTCTCTCTCTGTCTCTATGTCTCACCTCCCTCTCTCTGCAATTGCCAAAATGGAGAACAGAATATAAATTACAGCTGTTGATTGTTCTATTCTTTCCACAATATGAGTTTCATGGGTCAATCTCAAGTCATCAGAATTGGAAGGCAAGTGTCTTTATACATGAACCATCTCAGTGACCCTGGCCATGAACACATTTCAATTGTGTTTCAATCAGTTTCTCCCATTAATAGGTTTGAGTAACCACTGATGCCACTGTTCCCTTTTTCTGGTCCCTTCCTCAAACCTTAAATCCTAGTAATTTTCTTAGAGTCACTATCAGCTTCATTTTATCACATCTCCTTCACAACCAGATTCAAATGTATCTATTCGACTCTTGTATACCATAACGTGCCTGGTTACTCGAAAGAACACTGGCAAGAATGCCGTGAAGTGTCTGTCCTGGAAGCTCACAGAGAAATGATTTAACGTGAATCCTAATACCTACTTATCCTAACTCCTAAGCAGTCTTCTAATTATTCAGAAGAGCCTAAGTTTAAAAAGTTGTGTTCCCCTGAGAAATGAGTATTGACTAGCTTTCTCAAGTCTGCCCTGTGCTCTCCTTGTCTTCAGATGCAGCACAGTGTTTCCCTTGAATATTCTATTCTTTGCTCCAGCAAACTTCACTCCCACATATTATCTGCTCTTCCTAAGGCCTTTGCAATTATTCTTAACTCCCTGGTCATCAGCCTAAATGTTATTTCTGTCGAAATATGTCCCAAATGTATGTTTTACACACTCTTCACCTCTTTGTGGCACTTAATGATAATTTTAATTAAATATTTGGGGATGAAAATATAAGATATAGATTCAGTATTTCTAAAAAATTTACATTCTCCACAAAAATATTAAACATGCCCATTTTATTTCAATTCTATAACCTCCAAACTTGACAATAAATTTTCATGTAAGGAGGTCAGTAATTTTAGACATTTTTAAAATGTGCTATAAAATTTGCTTTGTATTAATATATGAGCTCTCACTGTATCCCTAACATATCCTTCTATAATTCATTTACCTTAGAGTACTTTGGAATAATTTCACTAAGAATGCATAAAGAAAGGAAGATGTGGTATTCAACTCTTTATATCTACATTAAGATTATTTTTTCTATTTCATGAACAAGGAACATATCCTGCAAGTTAAGTTTGTCAAAGGTGCAAGGATATTTAAAAGTAAATTCCATTATTTCTCACCAGGATGAAGCCCCAGAGACAGGTTTACAAATTTTTACTGTAAATCACAAGGCAAAATGGATGCAGAAAATGGCAAGGAATTGTGTCAAGTATGCAGGCAGAATGGTAACAACTACTTTATGAACTCTCACCCCAGCCCAAAGGATGGGTTTTTAAATGGATAAATTGCCATTTTAATATTCATTGTCAAGCAACTTACTAAACATTCCTTTTCTTTTCTTGGTTACTTTATGTTACTTCTGTTTGAAGAAAACAGAACACACTGAACATTTAGGATCCAGAGCTTTGATTCCAAGACCTAGAAATCCCTGCAAGTTTGTAACTGCAATTTGATCACTGACCTTTGTCCTGTCTCAGTCACGAATGTTGTTAGGTATGTTTCTTTACTTCAGCAGAAGCTGCTTAAAGACAAATCATTTGGTGCCAGACTGAGTCCACCTGAACTGCTGAAGTGAAGAGATAGCAATTTTATCCTGTGCAGAAGCCCTGAAGCTATGCTCTTTGACCTTTGGGATGACATATCTTGCTGTGTAGTCATTATTTTCTACCTCCAGCTCACTAGGATACCTTAGCAGTGCAGTCATTAGAGCACCACAGGCAGAGTAAATAGACGTGTGTGTGTGTGTGTGTGTGTGTGTGTGTGTGTGTGTGTGTGTAGGGTGGGAGTGTTTCTTTTGCCAGGAATTGGAAATTGGAGGGGAAGAAATGTAATAAAAAAAAAAAAAACACCAAAGTTGCCTTTATTTGTGGCTTTTCCCTTGCTGAATACAGCCTCTACTGATAATTTCCCTGTGATTCTGAATTTTCTGGAGACCCATCAGATCCACCTCTAGAAATCATACTTGTGCCATTAGCCTTGAGAATATTATATGACGTATCCACCCCCTTGCGCCCCTGAAATTCTAAAAACTGTCTTTAAACAAAGATTAAAATTCAGTTAAATGAGGCGTGTAGGAACATAGTAAAGGGAAAATAGAGAATGAGCTGGATAAGGATGTCACAGCAACAAATCCAGAGGGAGGTGTCTGTGTTGAGTTGTTACTGAGTGAGATGTCTGTGTTGAGTGGGAACTGAGTGAGGTGTCTGCATTGAGTGGTACTGATGCAACCACAAGGAACCTTGTCCCCTGAGCCCGCCGTCAATCTTATTCTTCATCTCATATCCTTCTTCATTCTTGTCTTCTCCTGTAATCTCCTTTTCTTCCTCCTCCCCCTCTGTTACATTCTGATTGTTGCAATTTTTTTCTTTTCTTGTAATGATTATTCACAAATGGTAAAAGAATTTTTGACATTGATTTAAACTTTCTAATCTTTGCCTATATGGAAAATTTTCAGGATAAAAATATTTGATGAAGTGTAAACGATTCTAAGTACATTATTTCTGTTTCCATTTGTTTCAACATCACATTTCATAAGTAGCTATTGTCTTTTGTTTGCAAGAGAATATATTTCACATTACAGAGGTAAATAAAACTCTTGGTGGTTTGATCTTTAAAATTTTGCTTTGGGATTGAGTGAATGACACAAAATGGAAATATTGAATAAATGCTACTAAATAATTGAAAAATAATGGTATTTGCATTAGCTATGTCAATGTCTAAAACATGTAAACAGACTAGGAGACATGCAAATAAATCTCAACTCCTTTTACCCATGTATAAGATATAGTGGCTCTTGAGGATACATGGTTTTAGATAATTTGTATTTCAGGCATGCACATTTTGATATTTAATGAGCCAAGTGCATTATCAGTACTGCTTTTATTTAATACTAAGAGTGACTAGTGGTAATACATGCTTTAATTTTAAAGTATGTCTTATAGTATATAAAGCATGATTAAAATACTAAAGAATTTTATATATATATACATGCACACAGAAATACATTGATACCCTCTATTCCTGTTCCTAGTTAACCTGATATTGAACATTTAATGTTATCTCGCTATATTTAATTCTATTGTTTTAGATCCAGGATTTGTCCATTTTATTTTTAAAGCAATACCTTCTACTCTCTCGGAAAATATCTGAACTGTACACTATCACCTTGCTATCTATTTCTCTATCTGTTCAATAAGTTTACCTACATCCCCATTCCATCAGAGAAGCAAACTTTAGGTCTTGTGTTTGCCCCTCTACTCTTCTCCCACTTATCTCATTTATATGAGCATTTTACATCTCAAAGTACTGAACACCTTTTTGTCTGTTGGCATCGAAGAATCTTAAGTAATGTGTAAAAATTAAATGTCCATTTATATTCAGTAATGCCTTTTAAATTATTCACTGCTCTCATAGTGAAGTTGAGAGGCATTACCATAGCAACTCAAGTTCTTTTTGAATTAAAGACAAGTGTTTGTGACTTCCAATAAAATTTGAAGCTCATTCCTGTCCTCCATGATTAAACGTGAGTGATTATGGGATCATCCTGGTTTCCATTCACACGTCAGTAATGTTGAAAATAGTAGATGTTGATTTTCTCATTGGCAATGTTTATAGCATCAGAAGTTTTATTTTGAAGAGAAAATTCACTGCTTCTCTATTTTTACAGCTTACACTTTATTACATAAAGTTCATTGTGTCTTGTTGCCTTTCTTTAGAATTAACACTTATTTAAGTAAGCTGAGACTCTGTAGCTTAAGCAAATATTATATTGCTACTATAAAATGTATTTATTATGATAGTAATGATTGACTTGTATTCACCGATTATGAGCATGAGAAGATATGCAAACACAGTGATATGACATTCATCTGCTGGTAGGTGTATAATCATAGTAAAGAGTTGTGTTTTGGTGGTTTAATTACTTTAAATTGCAACAATAATTTTTAATAATGTTACATGAAAAATTAAATTTCATTACATAGAAATTAGAAGCACACGTATTGAATTTCTTACTTATACTTGTTTTAAATTATTATGAAAGTACAATATCTAAAATGACAGTTTTATTGAACCATAATATCAAACCAAATGGTATTCCTAAGAAGAAATATAAAGAAAGTTTATTTAATTATTTATATTAAGAATCCTAGCAACATATTTTCTCCTAATTTTAATTTTAGCATCAATCAAGGTGATGTTATTGACAAGCATATTTGACAAGCATTGACAAGCATATTATTGAGAAGCATATTATTGACAAGTAATAAGACTACCATATTTAAAGGCAATGAACTTATATGCATCATGTGTTCAGATAAGCAACTTTTCCGAATTTTGTAGGATCTCATATCCTATAATGTATGTGCATCTTAAGGAATGGTCTGCTTGATTGACTATGTCTAACTACTGGCAACCAACACACCATCCAAATATGTGTCTTTTATAAAACTTTAAGAAAGACTTAGGAAAATCTTATCAACTTACATGTAAAAACTATGTTTTCCCCAAAATTAGAGATGCCTTTTATATAAGTTATTATTATAACCAACATTTTTTGAATGGCAATATCTTATAATCCTTTTAAAAAATAATATGCAACCATATTATCACAGAGGTTAGGTGTAGAGTAAGGGACATGGGAGAGGATTGGGAATCCCTAGAAAAGGAAAATTGAATATATAATTATGGATGGAAGGAGAGTGGTGGTGGTGGTGGTAGAAAAAGAGGATCCAAAAGAAAGGAGAAGGGAAGAGGGGGTGAGGCTACGAATATGGGGATGGACATCAAAAACTCAGGACATTTCAGCGTCACATGGAAATCTAATGCAGTAGGAGCTTTCTAGAATATATGCATGTATGACGTAATCTAAATGAAATGGCCAAATAATGGGGAGATAGTTCCCAAACTGGGTATCACTAGTCACCAAATGAAGCTTCTAGTACTGGGAAAGCCCAAACAACTCAGGATGTTGCCAAGGCTATATTGTGATTCACCACAAACTGATGGTAAGGACCTATTGCTGAAGACAACACTTACACAACTCATCCAACATGGAGAAGTCAAGCTGGTGCCTACCTAGAGCCTTCACCCCCACTAACTAATATTCTAGGTACCAAAAAGTGTTCTTCATGCTACAAAAGAACCTTTGATCTACAATGATAACCTGCCTGTAAGATGTCCTAATGCAACAGTGGCACAAAGTTGTGCCATTGGAATAATCAGCCAAGATCTGATTGGACTAAAGGCCTACTCCATGAGATGAACCTATCCCCCACTGTACTTTGGTGACCAAGAACCTGAGATAATATAGACCAGAGACCTAGAGGAAAATCAATGCCACTGTTCTCTTAAAGGAATGTAGCAATAAAATGACAAATGACTCCTAATGATATTCGGCTATATGCATAGATCAGTGCCTTGCTCAACCATCATCAGAGAAGCTTCTTGCAGTAGATGTGAACAAATACAGAGAACCAGAGCTGGAAAACATGCAGAGTGAGAGACTTTAGAACACTTAGTTCTGAATAGTATGTCTCAATCAAATCTCTCCCCTCAGTGTTCAGGGAACCTTGTAGAAGATAAAAGTAAGAGCTATAGAGTTGATGGAAGACAAGGCAAAAGTGCCCTATAAAAACAGTAGGAACAAGGCACATAGAACTCACAGAGACTGTAGTAGCATTCACAGAACTTGCATGATTTCTCTCAGATGAGGTCCCAGCTCTGAGAGAAATAGACACAGGCCCCATTATTAACCTTGTAGCCATCTATAATTTATAACTGTTCACAAATGAAAAAATTAGTTGTTTCCAGTTGAGTCTCACTGGGGAAACAAATCACTCTCAAGGGTAAGTTTCTATCCAATAGTCAATGGACGATACAGAAAGAGGTAAATGGAATTCTTGGGTTTTCTGTTTTTCTTTTCTTTTCTTTTCTTTTCTTTTCTTTTCTTTTCTTTTCTTTTCTTTTCTTTTCTTTTCTTTTCTTTTCTTTTCTTTTCCTTTGCAGGTCCTTTGCATATATCATGACTTCCAGTTTTGTGTTTTTATGTCATTCCTGTGTGTATGAATATTTTCTCTCTGCATCTATATGTGTTCCTAGTGCTTTTTCTTGACCTCTTCTTCTTCTGTTTTTTTGTTTTGTCCTATTCTGTTTTTGTTTGTTTGTTTTATCTTATTTTATTTTAATATTAGACTATAGATGTCTGTTTTTGTTCTATGGAGAAATGGAAAGGTAGTACATTCTGATGGGAAGGGAGGTATGAGGGAACTGAGAGAAATAGGGAAAGGGGAACCTATAATCAGAATTTATTGTATAAAAATTTATATTTAATAAAAGACATATATAAAAAAGTCTGTAATCACCACATTTAAACAGCATTGAAGGTAGACACCATTTCATCTAAGTTAGTATGTGTGTGCCTAAGCATTGCTTTCCTCTAAACCATTAGTCTCCAAAGAAGTCATAATGTTCTCAAAGTCTTGAAAACTATTCACTAGCACATAGTAGGACATAGTGAAGCATCCTCATGTTTACATTGATGTATAGTTACAAAGAAGTAATTTATAAAGCAATAAGCAGATAGATGCTATATTTGTACACACTATTTTTATTGGTGGAGAGCTAAGAAAATTCTTTTATGCTACAAAATAAAAATAAAAAATAAGAAAAGACCTATTTGACTACATAGTTTTCCAATTATCATAGTTTTAATAGCCTTTTAAATGTTCATTACTCAAACTGAAAAATGCTGGAAGTCACTATAGCCTATGATGGCAAAACACACACACACACAAAACTTCCAGACAGACTTCTGTAGATATTTCATTCTTTCATTTTCATTCTCTCAGCACCTCTTATTATTACCTTTGGTGAGAGTGTGGTTTATTTATTATTAAAGTTCTTTAGGTTGAAAATCACCTATTTCTGTATCTTCTGATCTACACATGTAGAGGAGAGCTTTTATATTGGCTGTCCCTGATAAAGCTTTCATTACTAAGTTCTGAATCAGGAAGCTCCTCTCTAGAGGATTATGCATCATTTAACAGACCATTGCTCTTGCAATCACAAACTCAACAAATTGTACCATTATACTTCCTTCTGGAGTAATCTTTCTTCTCCATTCAGGTTCAACTTTTCCCGTAGAGACCAAAGAACTAGTACCACTTCCTTAAGATCTGGCAATTAACCCCAAATTGCTTTTTATTATTAGGTTGAGATCCTTTCCCCCAACAACCTTCTTATTTGCTCAGAGGTTGGGAAGGTATTTTGGGTGTCCCCTAATATATTTTTGTAAAGCACAGCAAAGGTGATATCAAATCATTAGCTCTGGGTCACACAATGGCTAATGTCTTTTATCTCCTCTCAATTCAAGGTGAAACTGAATTTCATTTCTGGGAACAACTGCATTTTTGACATCTGCTTTCAGTCCTCTAGAGGGTCTGAACTGGAAAGTCAAAACTAACATCAGTGATCTGATTATATAAGACCAGCAAATATTGAAAATTAAAATAAAATACAAGTAGTTATCTTGTTTGTAAAAAAATGACAGCAGAGTCAATGATTTTTTTTTCTTTTTGTGACCAGGGGCACCTAGTGCTTGAATTTATGTGTTAAATTTGCCAGCATTGCAGAACCAACCTGATAAATCAGGATATATCAATTTCCTGGTTCAGATACTAATGATGACTTACAAAATGTTGGTCATTTCCTTATAATTTGATTTCTGATGATTTTCCATGAAGAAACAGTGGGCGTGGCTAATAAATACAGGAGAATATTTTTTTATTCTATTTTACTAAAATAATGATTTAGAAAAAAATTACTAATGATCCCAATAATGGAGAAGTATAATTAATAATAAAATATTGTAGATAACAGTAGCATTGTGTCCATTATACAAGTGGATTTCCCTTTATGGGGAATCATATGTTTGAAAATACCATATATGTAAATGTGAAAAAGATTGAATACAGAATTGAAAATATTATTTAAATAGTATTTGCTGGTATTCTTTTCTCCAGACATATACCTTATTTTCTCTGTATGTCCACTAAATCTACCATTTTGCCTCTATTTAACTCCATAATTACTATGCAACTGTTTTATCAGCTTATTCCTGTCTGTGTGTTGTGTGTGCTCATTGTTTGCCAACTAATCATATTAGTGTTATCATTTCATTAAACATCACTATTTAGTATATGCATGCATATGCTTTCATAAAGTCATTTCTCAATCCTCCCAAGGTCAAACTTTCAAATGCTTTTACTGACATTAATATTCCCATCACATAACTATGTGGAAACAGAAAGCTTATGTGACAAATGAGAAGTTGAAGCCCCCATTATCTTTCCTTTTCTGTTATTTTGCCTCTGGTTTGACTTGCTATGTTGGACTGGAGTACTCTTCTGTGAATCTAGAAGGGTAATTCCTACTGAACTACTACCTTCAGAAGGGCTCACAGCTCTTTTTCCTTCATGAGAAACTCATAGACTTAGCACAATTATCCATGGACACTTCTTAGAGAATACTTTGTATTGTAATCACTTTTATGTGGATTTAAAGATCCTTCTTACTTGACCACAATGGAAGATATTTTTCTTTTGTTTTAATTTTTATTCCAGTGTTAATTGCATGATAAATGGGAAGTACACACCAGATACACCTTGACTTAGTTAATGAAATAATTAGCATTGTTGTAATTAGTGGCAGATTTTATTGTTTTAATTTGTAAGAAAAGTGAAACCCTCTATAAAAATAATCTCTAAAGTCCATTGATTTTAATCATTGTGATATTATGCTACCTAAGATACAGAATTTGGATTTAAGTTTTGACAAAAGTGCTTCAAAAATGCATCTTTTTCACATATATTTGCCTATTAATCATCTATTTAAAGTGGCAATAGTTTAGAAGGGATAAGTGCTATGAAAACTAAGAAACATAGGCTGAATGCTGAGCTGTGGAGAAAGTCTTCAAGTAACACTTCTCATCCACTGGAAGCAAAAAGTAAATTTATGAATCATGTTTTAGGGAAGTATACAGGAACCATTCTAACATCCTTGTTTAGCTTTCACTATTGACAAAAATGTTATTGAAAGTGTGAAGTAACATCTTGAAGAAACTACTCTCTAGAACTCCCAGTGATGCCAAACAGATCTTTTGGGAAATTTATTGTATTTAGTAAAGTACTTACATAGAACTCAGAAGTTAGAGAACTCTCAGTTACATAATAATGTAATTACTCAACAGCCATTTTTCTTTTCATAACCAATGGAGCAAACCTGTAGGATTGTTTTGAGAGAAAAAAAAAATTCAGAATCAAGATACTCATACTCAGAGTTGCTGAATCAGTTAAGAAACTTCAATGCAAGAATGCTGAGTATATTTGGAGTATGAAATTAGCTTGTAAGCCTCTTTCTCCATGGACTATCTTACTTATCTTCTATCTTTCTATGTTTTATATCACATAAAAGTCCTTTCAAAAGTGGATGAATACTTATCCTTTTCAATAATGAAAGCAAATCATTTAGGAAAACTGCATCAGTTTTAGTGCAAAGGAAGGGAAAAAAGCAGTGTCTGGTGATTTATTAACACCATTTCTTTAACAGTACTACTGAAAATGAAATGCTATATGATTTATGAAGACTGGGGATTCAGACAGAAAGCCCTTAGAGGGTTATTCCAAAGAAAAAATGCAAGATAAAAAAGTTCAACATTCTAAAGACTCTTCAAACCAATGTCACAATTTCCATTAAAGCACTTTGCTGTGTTTTCTATGACATCTTCCCTCCATGAGGCAGAAATATAATTGGAATAAATCTGCAAACATTTGAAGATTGGTGCACTAAGTCGGCAGGAATTCACCTCAATTTATATGAAGTACATGCAATTTATGATGTCCCTGCTATAAAAACAAAAAGATATATTCAAGTCTCCCTAGGGTTGGCAATTGCTACTGGATTTTGATTCTATACAAATAGGACCCTTGCAGAACCACTTTGTAACCCAGAGGAAAATAGCTTTCAAAGCATGAATTCACTTACATTTGGATACTTTCATAACATCTAGCAATTATGGACTTTTTCATTTCATGCAAGTTTATTTCTTTAAACATATATCAACTTCTTCACTCCTTTCCATTTACACTTTGAAAAATAAATTTGCCTTTCAATTGTTTATTATACTTCCCAGAAATTTATTTTAATTAACATATAAAATTTGTATGAATCTATAGTATAAAGTCTGATGCTATGAAATATGCATAAATTAGGAAATAATTAATTCAAACTGATGAATACATACATTTTCTCATATTCTCATTTTCTCATAAATTTTCTTATTAGAACCTTTAAAATCACTTTCATGATAATATCAAATATATAATACATGGTTTTATTGGTAGTAACCATGTTGCACAAATATTTATCCTGAAAACATGTCTTTCATCATCTCTCTGATATTCTATAATTCTCTACTCAATACTCTCATCAGCATTGTTCAACCACCCTTTTACTCTGTGTCTTTATGGTTCTCTTTCACTAAAGAAAGCTTATGGAGTGTCTAACATCCTTAGACTATGTTTGTTTTCTTGGCAAGGACAATCTCCTCAATAAGCTAAAAAATGATTTAATGTCTTGTAAGATTGGAATCATGGATATTTCTGTTCTTTTTATAGCTGTAGATTTATCATTTGTACTGGCATAAATTCTAATTACAAGAAGACTGTGAAAATTAAAACATAATGCTCAAGTACAAGTATGAAGTTAGAAAAGTTACATTGGAATCCGGTTACTGCATTAATTTTGTGCTCTTGAGAAGTTGTTACTTAATCACATAGTAGTTGACTCATATGCCAGGTGGAGGTAATAGCAGTACTTATCTAGTGTATACATGCATACTCAATAACACTCATAATACACGCTATTAATTTTAACTTAAAATGTACAATTCAAACCTAGAATATTTAGCTTAACACATGAGTCTCAGTTTCTCAAGTCTGGTATAAAGTAACAATTATATTGGTTTTGGTGCTATAATGTGGAACAGATAATATGCTAAACCCATTTAGTTAAAAGTTGATTCTCTGACCTTATCAAACAGCACACCCGTCATAATGAACTTTTATGCTGGGAGTTCATCTAATCCAAGTGAGGGCAGGATGGTTAGTGAGAAAGTATCGCAAGTTCAGCTTTCTTACTAATTAAAAAGCTTGAATTCATGTCACATGATGTCCCCTTTCTCCATATCAAAACTGCTTCTAGATGTTATTGATCCTGATTTCCAATGTTAATTTGTACACACATCTATCATATACATATATATATGTATATATTATATTATATTATATTATATTATATTATATTATATTATATTATATTATATTATATTTTATCATATCATATTATGTTATATGTGTGTGTGTGTGTGTGTGTGTGTGTGTGTGTATACATTTATGCCAGCATATTTCTCAATGGGGAAACAAGTTAATGTTTATATCATGGAGTTTTAATCCAAGTCAATCCATTTTGTCAAAAAAGCTGTCTCTTTAATATAATAATCCACTTATTTTACTTCCTTAAATTTTTTTAAAGTTTGTTTACTTTCAAATAGACTCAACACCTGTGATGTTTCATGTAGAATTAGTCACATGCTTGTTATAACTGTTTAGGCCTATTAACTGTATTCTTCCCCAAATTTCGGAACTTTCTGTTACATCTAGAATGCCTACACTATCTTCTACTTTGCTCTGTTTAGCTGTCTCTATTCTTAACAGTAGTTGTGGTGACTATAGATGGCCTTCCCAGACATTGAGGTGCTTCTTCTGCATGGATGGTTGTATTTATTTTTGATCCTTCCTTCCAGAATGAGATGTAAATTTGAATTTTGTGTTTAAATCATTCTGCTTATAAGTTCTTATCTTGTGAATAAAGAAAGTTGCTTAGTATTAAATTCATAAAATACTTGTGTCCCATCAGACTAGATGAATGTATCCCATCAGATTAGAAGATAACCACTAAGTGATTGGTAGAAACTTTTCTATTTTACATTAACAGTATTTGATATCAACAATGATGCAGCATTTTTTAATAAACTCATTTACTTCTGGGTAAGGCACACAACATTTAAATAAAGTTCATTTTCTTAGAGTCTTAACTTGCTCAGATTTCATGGCTTAAAACCTTTTACATGGTTTAGTTTTCCAACTTAGTGCTTCAGGAATTGAATTTTCAGCTTCGATAAACTGTTTAATTTTCCTCCTTCACAGATCTTTACCAATTATTGTTTTCCTTTCTGGACTATATTTTCGTTTCAGCTCTTGGGTTAATACCATGAATGGCTTCTTCAGGTAACTCCTCTACAGCTAAAGTCACTAATAAGAAACTTAAAGCGTAGGTTTATAAGCATGAAAATCATTATAAAAGATTTTGTGTTAAAATGTACAAATTTAGTATATTGTAGAACATTTGTGAGCATTGAGAAAAAAATGTAGCTACTGGATTTTATGATGTTTACCCACAAGAAATGAGATAAAATTTTGAATTTCTTGGTTATACATGACTTCTTTTTCAAAATTGTCTGTTAATTTTAAACACACAGACACACACAAACACACACACACACACACATACATTATGTGTATAATATTCTAAAGATTACAGTGTTTTAAGTTTTTACATTTTTTAAATGTATTTTGACTTTTTGATGTGTATGCCTGCTTGTCAGTATATCTACCACATGAATACAGGTGACCATGAAAGCCAAAAAAGAACATTGAATTTACTTGAGCTCAAGTTACAAACAGTTGTGAGCACTTTATGTGGATTCAATAAATCAAACACTGGTCCTTTGTTACAGCAGCAAGTATTTTTTAACAGTAAAGTCATGTCTCTAGTCCTTCCAAATCTGAATCTTTTTTATTTTTTGTTTTTGTTCTTTTTCTTTTTCTCATCATGGCCAATTTGCATTGTTCAAATATCATTGTATATGTGGCTTTCCACTGGAAGAAAATGACTTATTGAGGGATACATTCTTAAATAAAACTGATATTTCCTTTCTGGAAGCAAACAAATACCAACAATTTCTTGGTTAGGGTTAAAACTTTCTGCCCAACTCCCCTCCATATGCTGACATTTGGTCTCAGTTAGGAATACAGATTTTTTTGTGCATATTGTCACAAGGACTATAGTTCACATGCATAACTGTCCCACTGTATCCAGTAGACACTGTTTCCTTGAAGTTATCTGTCACTCCTTCTTACACTCCATCTCTCCTCTATTCTGGAATTATCCCTGAACCACTGGAGGAGGGAATTCAATATATATGCTCCCTTTAGGCCTGAACTATCTAAATTCGTTCATTCACTGCATTGTGGGTGTTTGTGAATATGGTTGATCAGTGTCTATATCAAACAATAGCTTCTATGATGAAGGTTGATAGATGATTTAATCTGTACATACAATGATAAGCTCTTAGGAGTTAACTTAATATTATTTCTAATTAGCAGACTAATAGTAATAGATTCTCTTCTAGGGCCTGTGGTTTGTTTAGTTATAGGTTCTTAGAGTAATAATGTTGCCATGTATGGATTTCTTCTTCCAGATCAGACCTTAAATCCAGTCATAAACTGTTATTTACTTCCATGATGTCCCTGACACTGTTGTACCAGTGGCCATGTCTTGCCAGGTCAGTCATTATTATAGTTTGAAAGGCCCACAGCTGGGTGTAATCAATGTTTGTTTTTATCCTTTGGTAGTATGGATAATATTTACAGTACTGTGAAGGCTGCTAGTACTGAAAATATTTGCAGGTTAAAACTATCTTGATTTCTTCATGTTCTGTAATTCAAATTTGTGGTGATTTCAGCAATAGTATCTTACTGTTCAGTTCTGAAGGGTGATAAGGAACATTGACAATTGCAATATTTGGGGATCTTTTTGAACTCACTGACTGACAACTCAAAATGAAGTAGCCCACTCCTGGTACTGAACTCTATTTCTAAGCCTCTGATGTTGAGTAGGAGCACTGCTGCATATTATAGGATAACTCCATTTTATCTTTTATGTCTGTGTATAAACATATTTTATAAATCTACAGCATGAGATTTCTACATTTTTTTTAAAATTCTTTAGTGTTCTTCATCTTTACCAGTTTCTCTCTCTTCTACTCTGTTCTCTTCTTCCCAATCTCAATTTTTTTTCATCCTGTACCATAATTCCCCCTTAAACTTTAATAGCAGAGATTTCTTTATCCCCTTCCTTGAAAAGCCCTATCCTTGGCCCATTATTGATTTTTTGAGCTCTGTAGGAATTTGAACTGTAATAAATATACATAAAGTCTCAAAGTGTTTAATATCCACAAATGAGAGAAACATGTTACATTTTTCTTTCAGGACCTGTGTTGTCACACTCAGGATCATTCTTCAACCTGTATCTATTTTCATATTTCTAAATTTCATTTTTCATAGCTGAATATTATTTCAATGTGGAAATACATCACATTTTTATTATCCATTTGTTACTTGTTGATCAACATATAGTTTGTTTCCTTTGGCTGAATATTAGGAACAGAGCAGAAATGAGCAAAAGTGAACAAGTATCTCTGTGGTAGGGGGTAAATGTTGAGGGAGCGAGAGTGAATATGGTCAAAACTCATTTTAAAGTTTGGTCAAAACTCATTGTAAAAATATGATAAAAACTCATTGGGCATAGCTGTATCATGTGGGATCAAGATTAGTGGTCTTAATCAAGGCATAGTGAATTGCAGAGCATCAAATAAACTATGAATGCTTAATCGCATAGGTTGCACACAGAGTGTGGATGAAATGGAGAATAGTTTTACCTTTAATTTATTAATACATTTCTAATACATGAATTAAATTATTTTCATATTGGATTATGTATTCTGGTTTTAGGCACACCATGATTCTAAATGTCTTTCAGAAAAAAAAAAAAGCTAAATCTTCCTGAAACTTTAGGAAAAAAAAACAAGCTCTTTCTCTTGAATCAGAGTTTCACTTTTTCTATGAACAAATAGAACTTGAAGCTTGAAATGTGTGAGATCAATTTCAAACTTAAAATCTGTGACAGCTGAGTAGGTGCTGCATTGGTAAAATTGTGTCCATCCATCCTTAAAACTATTAGCTCCCAGGCTTGCTGATAGAAAGATCAATGAAACACAAGGAATAACAAGTCAATGTAAGATTAAGAGTCTTTCTATATCTTCATTATGAACTGAATATAATTTAATTCTGAAACATATGTGCAAAATGGAAATGTGTAAGTGCTAATAAGAATGAATGTGAACTGGTTGCAATTCAAGGAGATTAGTCGTATAGCTTGATAAAGTCTTTAATGTTGAATAAACTACACATGAATACACAAACACACTTTTACACACATAGTACTATATAAGTCTTAGGAACCATTGAATCTCTAAAAAATGCACACCAAAGCATATCTATTGAGGTATGCAGCATATCCTACAATATTATATACACAGAATTAAAAGAAGCCTGATGAGTTTCTGCATATAGCACATTGTTGCTTTCCAAGAACATTAAGAATTTGAAAAAGAAATCATTTTCAATAAAAAGGAAAAAAGTCAACTTTGCATTTTTTTAGTATTTCAAAAAAAATTTTAAATTCACAAAAGCAATGTTTTCTGTCAGCACACATTGTCAAATTTTAGGTATTTCCTGGATTTAATTTGAATAATAATGCTACATTTCTCCATGAATTTATGTTTCTCTTGTTGCTAAGGATAATTGTTTCAGTACTGAATATAATCCTGCTGATCAGCAAATAGCTTTCATTCTAGTCTTAGTCAATATTGGCATACTTATAAATTCTACTCATAAACTGAAAGGCAATGTGACCATTTTAATATAGGTCTAAGAATATGCATTTGTGAAATATATCATGTCACACATTAAGCATGAAATTTTGCTTGAAGAGGAGAGAAAATGGATTTATCCTCATTATTTTAATTTTATACTATATTAGTATATAAAAGGAAATGAGTATATTTCACATTGAAGTGAAAGAAATAAAATGAATGCTCTATTAAAATAAAAAGTGATATCATGGTATATGAAAAACAGTTAAAATTATGTAATTATACTTTTAAATTGTTGAGATCAACACAATATTTTTAAATTATCACTTACAAATAATAAAACTTGAAATACTTAGAAATTTCAGACAGTAAGAACAAGACATGGTCATTACAGACTAAAACTTTGGCTGACAGTAAATGAAGTAGTTTTAAGTATATTTTAAAAGGTGACTTTGCCTGTTGACTACATTATTAATACAATTAAGAAATAGATTATTACTTCTTAAAAAAAATACTAAATTCTATTTCCATATTTCAAAGTTGCAGTTGAATTGCAATACCATTGGGAAATACATGTATACTCTAATGGAGAATAGTAAAAACTATCTTGATTAAAAAACAATATTTGAAAGAAACATAATGCAGGATTCAAACACTTTTTTGAACATATATTCATGAAGATAGTATGTTATTGACAGAATGATAGAATGATAAGAAAATCATAGAATGAAGAAAGAGACATGTACATAGAAGAATATATAGCTTAATCTTATGAGTCAACGGTATAAAAATCCTTCACAGAAGTGCAGTTTTCATTTCTGGTGCACACAGAGATACTTCAAGGAGATCTTGGTATCACCCAACCAAGAGACACAGGATACTTTTGTGTGGAAATATGGATGCTGGAACCTGGAGTTTGTGATGTCTCTTCCCTGGTGTTAATGCTGATGTGGGCTCTGTGGTTCCACTCCATCTTTTTCCTCTACAGAAACTTTATGTGCTCCTACTCTGTGAAGTCTGTTCTCAGGAGCTTTTTGTACATAGTTATTTAGGAGGTCTTTTGACACTTTATTACCTAGAGATTTAATCTTTTCTAAGAAAAAGCAAAGGTAGGTTTGATTTGAATTTCAATCAATAGGAGCTTATCAGACTCCCACAGGGACCTGTGTGTAGTCAGAGAACATGGCCATCTGCACACCTTGACAGAACCAAACTTACAAAAAATAATAGTGGATCCAATGAGGAGACCACAGAGAAGACTGCAGAAGGGAAGGTGGATAGAGAAGATTTTCTACTGTGGAAAGCAGTAGGCTGGAAATCAGACTTCAGAGATGTGCTGCCAGTTACTAAAAAGGAGTCTCAGGATCCTCAGTATGGGTTATATGGACCTTTAAATCACTGAAATGCCCAAAGCCTTTAATTTTGGAGATAAATCTATTGTACATACAAAATTACAAAGTTTATAAGACAAATCAAGTCTGTGTACCAGTTGAGAGGCTTGCAAGCATGCAAAGACACTGACTTGGTTAAATCCCCGGGAGTCTGTGATTCTAATTATAGGTGGAATTCATCCCACCCACCAAACTAGGATTCAAACACAAGGTTAGTAATCAGGTTCAGTGCTACATATATGTCATGTAGCCAAAGCTTGCAAATTATTGGCAACAATCTAACATTTTCTTATTTGTATTCAGTACTTTACAGATCTTGCTAAATGGGTCTTCACCTTCGTTAAAGAATTCAATAGGGAAAGAATTACAGTATCCCAGACGTTCAAGTTATTTTACAATTCAAAATTTAACAAGAATGTCTGTCATTCCTAAAAACTATATTCCTGATAGGATCAAAGACATGCCCAAACCTGTGGCTGTCTTTTCTCTCACTGTAAAAGAAATGAGCATTGAAACCCCAAACAGCAATATGAGCTGCTTATGTGGACTGATCATCACAGATGCCCATTTATGAAGAATACTGACTGATGTCTCTCTTGCATGTGCCAAGGCCATAGGTTATGAAGTATTAAGAGATACAGAAATGAAAGGAGTTTTCATTCCTCCCTCCATACTTTTCCACCTACCCATCTTTGCCCTCTTTCACATTCATAGTCTCTTTTCTTAATAAATATTGTTACATGCATAAATGCCTTCTAATATAAATATAAATGTCTAAAGTCTTAAGTGCAAACAGCCCCATTTGTATAACATACTTGTGTATATGCTTTCAGGGCTGCCCCTATGTACAGTCTTCAAACTGCATAAAGGAAACTTCTCTTTAAAACAGATGAAAACCATTACTGTTAATCACAACTCCACACAGTTGTGGAGTTCACTCATAATGGGTAGATTTATAATTGTACTTCCACCCACAAGTCTTAGAGATCATTTCAGAAGAGGGGCAGAAAGATTATAAGAGCAAGAGGAACAGGGAGTTTGCTGTAAAATTGTGTCTCCTACTAATATAAAAAGCTACACTATAAAGTGAGATGACTCAAGATGATTGCTCAAATGTGAGCTGACTGAAAACAACAGTAATAGGTATAGGACATGGACAGGGAAATACTAGGAAATCTCAGTTCCTTAGTAAGAACTACAGGAAGCTAAGAAAAGTGGGAGTGGAAGAGGTGGTCTTAACTAAGGAAGAGCATTCCAAGTAATTATCCAATACCAAGTGATCTTTTCAATATCTTTTTGCCTTTTAAAAATAATATTTTCAGCCATGCATAGTGATACATTCCTTTAATTTCAGCATTCAGAAAGCAGAGACAAATGGATCCCCAGTTTAAAACAAAAGAGTGAAAGAAAGAAAGAAAACAGAAAAAAATGTTTAATGGAACAGGAAGACATTGAAAAGATTTGAGTAAAAATGAAAGATGTTTAGTTTCCAGTAAATCATGGATTTTTTTTTATTGATTGTAGATTATACTATATTATGGGAAGCAAACTAAACAGTAGTATGAAAGTTTCTCAAAGAAGTATCTAGGATTTCCTGGAGAGTAGACAAAGTCAGCAATGGATCCTAAGGAACAAGTATTTATGGCAAGAGATATCAAAGGCACTTGGGTACTCTGCCAGAAAAATGAACAAAGAACATGAAATATGGGTGTGTTCTGGTATAAGGTTATTATGGTCCTGAGTGAGGGATGTGAATACAGGCTACAAGACAGAAATTGGAAGTTGGAAATGGGCATACAATGATTTTTACCATAAAGCAGAAAACAACCAAACCAGCGTTTAGGTGGCTGTGACTGTATATCTGGGTTCTTCCATGATACTCAGATGCCTTTACAAATTATTATTGCCTTGCTATGTGTTTCTTTTATTTGATATTTGTTATAGGTTATACTATCATTTTCCCATGGGTAGTGATTTGTGAGTGAGGGATTTTCAGTTACTGCCATGATTCTTGGTTCTGATTGTCTTTGGCTTCCAGAGTGCAGTTGAAACATATATGCATGGTTCTGATTGTTTGTTAGGGAATACTTATTTTAATAGTGTTGCATTTTATGTACTTATGATTGTGTATCTGTGTATCATGTGTATCACATGAATTTGGAGCCAAACAGATGAAAAATGATATAACTCCCAACCTTTAAATTCTCTGAAAATCTGTTTTACACAGACAAGTAATCATATGTTGGAAAACTTTTTTTTTTTAATCAGATTCCTACTTCAAAAGGACTTGGCCTATCAAAAAACCAATCTAAGGATTATAGAATATGAGAGCAAGACAAGAGATTCAAATCTTTTTGGTCTAGCATCTTTGCTTCCATTTTGCCAAGAGGAGAGGGTGATTGGAATCTGAGGAAAAATCTACATGATCCAGACTCTCCTTGGTATATAACTATTTCAACTGCCCATGAAACTCCAAAGAAGGTGAAAATACAAGCCATTTGAATGGTTGATGATATAATACCCCATGAAGTAAACAGGAATATTACTACTCCCTTTCTGGATAGCATCATTCTCAAATATACATATAAATGGGAAACAAAATCAGTTAGGCCATATTTTTTTATAAAATTAAATTTCATGAAATATGCTCTGATCTCAGTTTTCCATACCCCAACTCATCACAGATCGTCCTGCCAACCCACCCACCTTTGTGCCTTGAAAGGTCAGTTTTTTAGCCAGATCTTCTTAAAGATGTGGAGAAAATATCATTGGAAGCTAAATCATGTGAGCAGTTCATGAAGGCCTGTGTTGAAATTAGACAAAGACATAAATCTATCACTGAAATTACTGACAATACACAGGCAGTACTAGAGATCAAAACAATACCATACAAATCAACTAGGAAATTGTCTATAAATCTTAATCTACTATGCTTTTATTTTCTTCTCATCCAATTGCTGTGTGGCATCCTGAATTTAGGTGCTAACTCCATTACTTGGAAATAAGATTTTCATAATAAATCTGACATTTCTTAAGAGTTGTTTTTGTAAAATCATGTTCCCAAGTCTGAGAACCCTAATTCAATACCCTTCACAGAGACTCAGTTCTTTGTAGAGTACAATACTAGACCAAAAGAAAAGAAATTTAAAAAAGTACAAGGACCTAAGAGATGAGATCTGGGAAAAATACATAAAGCTTTTCATATCACATAATTCTAATTGCTAAAAAATTATTTTATGTGTCTCTTTGTATTTTTACTTTACCTTTGGTTTTCAGTAAGCAACAGGCAAACCTCATGTTTTTAATTATTTTGGAATATGTTTATTACTTTCATCAAGAGTTGATAAGGTTTTAGTTTTCAACTCTTTCAACTTCAGGCTTTATCTCAAATAATTGGTTGAATAATGTTACACGTATTCAGTTTTCAAGTAAATAGTGAATCGGTTTTCAAGGTGGCATTTTCATTTTAAGCGCATAACTTGAAATAACATGACTAATTGGAAAACAGAGTGAGATATCGTGTTTGCCTCTCACAGAAGTCCTGCCAGCCAAGGATTCTTTCCAATTATATAAAGTCAACATTTCTTGTAGAAGAGTGATTTTTTTAGCCAACATTACATGACAGACAATATTATTGAAAGTGTGTGTGTGTGTGTGTGTGTGTGTGTGTGGTATTAGGTACTAGGGAGTGAACAAATGACCTTGTACATACTAGCCAAATATTCTGCTTCTAAGTCACACCTCCAGCCCCCTCACTTTATCTCTTTAAATACCCCATACATCTCATGCTTCTCTATCTTTCAGTATCCTATATACATAAAATTTCAATTATCCTAGGCAAATGAGTCTTAAAATGGTTTTATCTGCTGACTTTCAAACCAACTCCATATTTTTCTCATAAAATATAAATTTGTTTAGGGAGTAAGGTATCACGGATCAACTTCTGTTCTCATTGTTCTTTGAGCAATATGAATTAACTGTATATAATACACGCTAAACAAAATGAAGTACAAGATTTATAGATAAATATTTGAAAACAGTTTATATAATGTCAGTATCACAAGAGCCTTTCAAATAAAGTTGTAATATCATTGAGTTAAACACAAATATTTGCCTTTTATACAGAAGTTATCATTGTCTTTAACACCCACCAAATATTCAATAACTATTTAGTACAAGTCAAACATATTAACTCGTGAAATTTGTACTTCCAGGGGCATCTGATCCAAACAGGATTTCAGGGACAAATCTTAAGTCTTTCTGTGAATAATAACGTTAAAAGCATACTTTATGAATTTTAATGCTCGTAGAAGTAATTTTTCATTCTTTTTCTCTCAAGTGCAAGCAAATATTTAATAACAATAGATACTTAAAGATATTCCCTTTTCATCTAAGTATAAAGAACAATGATACATTAATGTATCAGAGTCTTCTCTAGCTACTGATTTCTTAATGTAAGAAGTAATATGAAGTTATATTAATCCAGCAACAAACTACCACACGTTTATAAAATCAAGCTTAAAAAGTTTTAAAAACATTGCCACTTACTATATGTTGAAAATTTAATCATGATGAGTTGTTTTTCTTTTATCTTCTTATTTGATAAAATATTTAAATACCCGTTCTAGAAAGTAGGTCAGTTAGAACATTTCAAATCATAACCTCTGGTACGTGGTTAAGTTTTTTTTTTTTTTAAAGAAGATCACATAATAGTGTTTTGATCACAAAAATTTATCTATGAGCATTTGAGTATCATTAAAGAAGTATGTAAAATCTTAACAACACTTTTATAAAATTCTATATATACAAGTTTGCAAACAAATCATAGTAGAAATGTATACACCATGTGTCCTAAACACTGATGTTACTAGTCAAAATAAAATGATAATAGTGGATTACTACACAAAGAAACAAATACTGATGAGTTTGGAAAATCAAATTAAATATATACTAAAACATATAGACTATTTAAACAGCTTAACTTTTTGGACGCTATTTAAAATATCTTTCTTATTTCTATATTTATGTCCAATGTGATTTAAGCATATTTTATTATCATAATTTACCTTTGGCTTTGCTATTGGCATCGAATATAAGTTTAGAACAAATTTGTTGTCTTCAAAAGTTTCTGTCAAGGGGCTGGAGGTTAAGAGAACTGACTGTTCTTCCAGGAGGCTTGGGTTCAGTTCCCAATACTCACATACTCAAACAGACGTACATGAAGGCCAAACACCAATACGCATAAATCAATGAAAAAAAATATGTATTTTAAAGTCCCTATCAAAGGACTTTGCAAACTTCTTGTTTTGTAGAGAGTAAACTGTTTCATCAAGATAAATTTTTGCCAGTATTCATATATTTTCTAATTTTTGAATATTTTTAAGTGAATGAGACACATTATTAAGCTTAAGAATATTATTTTCTCATGAATTCATATGTACACTCCTTTTTAGTTTTTAGTTTAAAAAGTTAAGTTTCAGGTAAACAAATTGTGTATTTTTAAACAGTGGATTAATTTGTGATTTATTTATTTGTTTTTGATTTTTTGAGACAGGGTTTCTCTGTTGTTACTCTGGCTGTCCTGGAATTCACTCTGTAGATGAGGCTGGCCTACAAATTACAGAGATCTGCCTGCCTCTGACTCTCAGTGCTGGGATTAAAGGCATGTGCCACCACTACCTGGCTGCATTATTATTATTATTATTATTATTATTATTATTATTATTAACATTTTCCCAGATATTTAAAGAAACAAAATTATGTTAAATGTTCACTTCCTCTTTTGTATTGATAGTATTTTTTACTTTTATTAGGTCAATGAGTCAGAAACATCATACTTATAAAAATAGTTTTGCAGGCTGTGAGACATGGAGCTTACTATCAGGTGTGTTATTTTATATTTTCAATTATTGCACCAATAAACACTACTGACCGAAAACGGAAAGATTTGCTTTCAGAAGGTCGAAGCAAATTGTTGACCTGCAATTCAGCCTCAAGGTAACCGAGAGGAGATGATGTTGTATTTCTTTTTTTACCTTTACTTAGAGATTCAGCATCAGGAAAAGTCCGAAGTTTATACTGCTTTTGTAGTTACTAACAATGTTTTGCTTCATTTACTAAAAAGTATTCATCCCACAATATAAATAGTTGTCTTTACTTAACTAGGTTATTTCTAAAAACTCAAATTCTTCCCTCAGGTCTTTGACAATAAACCACCAAGTTCTAATTAGCACAGAAACCAGTATAGATACTGTATTAGATAATCTTTATTTTCAGCTTGATTGGGTGTAGTTTTATCACTCTATAGCTTGGGGACCCTGATGGAATTAGATAAAATAGAGGAAGCCAGCTAATTGCCGACATTCTTCTTTTTTCTCTTTGTAGCTCACCATGACATAAAGTCACCATGCCTGTCTCCCATGGTGGCCTAAATCCTTTGAACATGTGAGCCAAAACAAATTGTTCCCAAATTATCTTTGTCTAGTCAACACAGGCAGGAAAACTAAGTAAGAGAAGTACTTCTGACAAAGTTATTGCAGAAAACTGGTTATGTTTGTGGTTCAGAAGCTACCAGGATAAAAGTTATTGAATCAAATCAGAGATTAACAGAAAGAAGAGACCATATTACCCCAACTACAGAGAAACAAGAATATGAACTGGAAAGCTGGAGCACAAGAGACTAGTTTTCTTATGTTAAGGGTTGGGGTAGATGCTTTATAAGATAAAAAGAAAGACAATTAAATTTGGCTGCTGTAGGAATTGGCAAAATGATGTCTGTCAGCATTAGCTTTTAAGAGCCAAACCAGCATGGGACAGAACATGCCATCTAATTTGTTATCCGTCCTCACCTTCTTTAGCTTCTATATAACAATTCTCTGAGTGCCTTCCAACTTGAAGCAGCTATTAATCATGCAAATGAAAATAACCCTCATCTTTTTTTTTCCACAAAAAAAGAATTAAGTTTCCATCTATCATCATATCTCTGCCTATATATTATGGCAAACCCATAATACAATTTGGATATATGATTTGACTGACACCCTACACCATCACACAAATAAGACATGAAAGTGGGGGAAATAGTAAATACATGCAACTAATTGTCAATAATTAATGAATGAGTACTTAACTGAATGAATATGTAACATAATGTATACTGGTTGGCTTCTCAGAGTAAGTCATAGATTCTAGATAGAGCCCTCTAATTCTGCTGTATGTATGAAAAACATAGTTAGACTTTACATACGCATACAGGATATTTCTGAAAATTAACACCCTAAGTTTCCCTATACCTTTTCAAGCACCCCCACACACCCACACACAGATATATATGGACACACAGAGACACACATGTAGAATTTTTCAATATGGCAGAATTTAGAATTTAATGAAAGTAGTTTACAAATTTTACACAGAATAGCACATTTAATGTCAACCAATATTTGTGGCAAATAAGTCTACTAGTTTCCCCCATAATTCTGTCCTTATTTCTTCCTTCTTCATTGAAAGACATCGATGTGAAGTGATATTATTCCTCTGTGCTGCTATTTGTCAACCCTGGGGACGATTAGAGTTGCTTTTTTAATGTAGGCTCTTTTCTGTGGATTAGATCCATTAGATCCACTATAATATAGCCATAAGGAAGTAGGAACAGACAACAAAGAAGACACCTGTTATTAATAGATGTCACAGATATATCATTTATTGTAAATGGATTTTAACATAACCGCATAGTTACTATGAATCTCAATAACCAGATATGGCTTTACTAATTTAAAAATAATATTGAGTTTATTTGAAAAATGGCTATTATAGTTTATTCAACAAAATTCTGGACTGGGATGCTAATGACAAATTGGCTTCACAAACATTACAGAGGTTTGCATAATTAGACTGGTTGTAGTCCAAAGAAATTTCATTTGAAAATGTAATAATACTATGATAATTATAAATCAAAAATATTCAAAATAGCATTTTCTTAAGAATTTTGAATATTATGTACTTTGGAAACAACATAAGGATGAAAACTGGCTGGTAAGTATACTAACGGAACAGGACCCTCAACAGACACACTCATGTAAAATTTAAGCCTATATTGTGCTTTGCCACTTTTTTAAACTCAATATCATATGTATAAGAAAGAATAGTAAGCATATTTGTGATACTAGGAAGAATGTCTAAAGATACCTGGAAAACATAATTTTTGGCATGGAAAGAAGAGTTTGAAGCATGTAGAGGAGCGTTTAATCCTTTAATCCAGCAGCATGGCTGCTCTAGAGTAGAAAGAATGTTAGTACAAGCCTTTAATACCAACCCAGAAGACAGTAGTAACACAAGCCCCAAGACAGGAAGCAGAGCTCAGAAGAAGAGTTGGAAGCAGACAAGAAACAGAGCAGATAGTTAATTCATTCAGGCAGTTTGATTGCAGTCTGCTCACAGATAGCTCAGTTCAGAAGGAGAAGCCCAGAAGAACAGTTCCTGTCCATAATAAGTAGAGAGAAAGCAGAGAGTTAGAAGCAGACAGCTTATGATTAAGAGTTCAGAAGAGAGCTAGTCAAGGTGAGCTCAGTCAGCTATAAGTCAAATGTTCTAGATAGGTTTGAAGATTAGATTGTACACGGGAGCTCAGTCAGCAATAAGTCAGCAATAAGTCAAACGTTCTAGGTATAGGTTTGAAAATTAGATTGTACAAAGGCTGAAATGGCTGAGGTCTTCTAGGTCCAGGCTTATATGTTTAAGATTATATTGTGAGGAGGTCAAAAACCTTGTATGACCAGGGATTTAATTAGCAAAGAATAAACTGTCCTCTGCTATGAACCCATGGGAATAAATTAAATAAATCAATGGACATTTCTATGCTTACAGAACCATAGATTCTTAAAGATAACTTATGGTAAATCAATACAATATATTGTGCTTATATATGCTAATTCAGAGACTGGTCCATACTGAATTAATAAGATCATATTTTAAATAGATTACTGAATCTAATGATCAAGGGATATTAACTTTTAATCTAATCTTGTAGTGAGATAAAAACACATTATATAACTTTTACCAAAAGTTATATAATGAAGGGCCTAGGATATGACTCACCATTTAGGAACACTTACTAGTCTTGCAGATAACTAGAATTCAGTTCCTAATATCCATATTAGGCTGGTCACAGTTTCCTATAATTTCAGTAACAGGAGAACTTGTACCATTATCTTGCTTCCAAGTATAGATGCATGCACAGGTAGATCATACAAAAAGACCCAAACAGATACATATTAGAAATAATTCTTTAATTTGGCACATAATAAATAAAATAGAGTATAGCAGTTTTATATTGTACACAAACTTCTCATAAGTCAGCAGTGATGTTAGGCATCCTGAGTGGAGTATAAGATGTACATATTCTAAATTAAATGCAATGGAATCAAGTTATGTGTTGCTCAAAATGAAGGAAAACTGGTAATAAAATATTATCTCCTCTTACTTATATCAGAGACTCAGACAAAGAAGAATTCTAGTTAGGAACACTAACTGCAAAGTCAATGCAACCTACAGCTAATGCTAAGTGCTACCTGCTCCTAGTTGCCTCTCCAAGAGAGATCCTTCTGACCACTACTCATTAGGAAATCTAAGATCCTCCAGAAATTACTTGTGAACATAATACATCTTTTTGTTTTTCCATATCCTTCAAATTACTAAGTAGTGCTTTAAAGTATAAGCAGTATATATCTTAATAATGGAACATAATATGTAGAGGCCTATTAAACACAATAGAGGTGAATGATATGAACATTTGCTTTTTATAACATCTACAGAGACAAATTTATTGACTCTTCACTGTCCATGTTGGAAATATTCCTAGGTTGGAAATAACGAAAATAGAAGATAAGGTATCAAGAACTCCAATTACTAAAAGATTAAATGTACTGGAGTCCATCTTTTTGAATCTCTGTTATCATATAAATAATTTATATGCAAACATACACAAATCTCATTTAATGGTATCTTGAAGAAGAAATGTTATCTCAAACACAGAATAACTGAATTCCAGGTCATTTCTTAGGAGCTAACTCTTGTAAGAGAGTGTTGGTGTTTTGCTTTCTATATTCCACAAATGTAGAGAAACATTTAATCTTTTAATCCAGAAGACTGGCTGCTATAAGGTATAAACGTTAGTACATGCCTTAATCCCAACTCAGAAGGCAGTGCTGGTGCCTTTATAATCCCAGCACTTGGGAGGCAGAGGCAGAGGTCAGAGGGAGAAGCAGAGTTCAGAGTTCAGACAAAGAAGGTAGGTAGAAGCAGGGTGTGGAAGTAAAGCTCCAACAGAGGTGAGGCAGAAGTAGATGGAAAGCAGATATGAGGCAGTGCTCAGAAAGAAGCAGAGAGTAAGTTCAGTCAAGTTTGAATGCAGTCAACTCACAGACAGTTCAGTTCAGAAGGAGAAGCTGAGAAGAGCAGAGCCAGTCCAGAAGAACCTAAGAGAGAAAGCAGAGAGTCAAAGCAGACAGTTTATGATTTACAGTTTGAAGTTCAGAAGACAGCTACTCAGAGAGAGCTCAGTTAGTCATAATTCTCAGAGGCTGAAATGTTCTAGATTTAGTTTGAAGATTAGATTGTAAAAAATAATAATAAATCCACATTTATGCCTACATTTGGTTCAGAGAATAATTAATTAAATCAATGACTACATCTACATCTATACACAAAGAATAAGTTAAATCACAAAGTTACCTTCTGTCAGTATAACTTAGTGGAAGTACATTACAGA
The DNA here is from genome assembly GCA_026225945.1 of Cricetomys ansorgei. NCBI lineage: Eukaryota > Metazoa > Chordata > Mammalia > Rodentia > Nesomyidae > Cricetomys > Cricetomys ansorgei. The sequence continues at coordinate 23,284,648 of JAMJFZ010000199.1, forward strand.
GAAAAGAGAAACCGTATCCCAATAATGTATTTATGCCTGAATGTTTTATGATACATTAGGTAAAAAGAAAGGAAACGAAAGATGTCAATTCTGCAATTATTAAACAGCTGTTTCTCTGCAATTTTTTTCCAATCTAAAAATAAGAATTATTTATTACACATAGCATTTTGATCTACTTCTGACATAAGATTTAACCTATTTTATTTTTCAATGAAATATCCTGATCATAATTAACTTAAAGTGCATATTTCATGAAACATATTAAGAACTAATTCTCCTACATCACTTAGCCCTGGCATACAATATGTACAAATGAGCCATTAGTTATTTAAGTCTATGACAATTAAGAAATGAATCTTCAGAAAATATCACATGTACTTAGCTCAGGATTTCTTTTGTTATTCAGGGTATTCTATGGTTCCATACAAAGTCTAAGTTTGATTTTTTTTTTGTAGTTTGTTTGAAGTGGTTCTTTTTTTTTCTTCAAAGTTCTCTTAAGTATGTTTAAATAATACTTAAAAATGTTGATAGTAATAAGTAAAAATAACAATAGTGATAAATCAGATTCTTAATTAAAATAATCAGTTGTTTCTCATACGAATTAATAATCATACAATAGGAAATTTTTGGAAAAATGAATATTAGAAAATTAGTATAGTTGATGGGGAGATTGAGTACTGTTTTGTAAATTATAATATAAATTGAAGGTGGCATTAAAATGTCATTGTTTCTGGACTAATAGTAAGAAACCATGTGTACCCATGCATAGTATTAAAATATGTTTTTCTGAATTTAAAAAGAGTAGAAAATTAAAATAAATCACCTGCAGTATAGATAAAATTAATTATATTACATATGAATGTATATATCAAAGTAATTACATTTCAATCTTTTTCTCATAAGACTAATGACTAAAGACTACAGCTTAACAGTCATAATTTTAGATATATTTCTAAAACATATCTAAAATTTAAAATATCATAAATGCAATCTTTTCCATAGACAAACTACTCCCTACCCATTTGCATTCTAAAACAAGTATAACTCTCTAAATGTTGACTTTTTAAACTTTCAATGGTGAAAAATTTTGAGAATAAACATATCAAGTAAGGAAGCATTGAAAATTATGCCTTAAAATTATCCAAAATACCAGAAAATTTGCATAGTAAGAATTGAAAATGTTGAAGTATATACTTTGAAGTTCTCTGATTTTCAGTTACATTTTTTTTGTCAGTGGATTTTCTGCTTAAACGTCTCTATTTTGTTTCTTGTTGAAATGGGGTCTCAGTTTAGTTCTCTGGTTCTGCTAGTATATAGCACAGGCTAGGCTGAAGATCACAGCTATCATCTTGTCTCTGCCTGAGTCTTGAAATCATGTGCATAAGCACCACACCCAGCCAGGAAGTCCTATTTACAGTAGGACAAATCTATGATCTGTAACAGACTAAATAGGAGAAAAGCATATAAATATGTAGCATTTAAATTTACAAAGTTTTAGTATTTGCAAAAGAAAAGTATATCCAGACAAAAACAAGCTTACAGTGTTTGTAAATATATTTAGACTGTCATATCTATTCAATTGAATGCAAATGTCTAAAAAATTTATCTCCCATTTAGTTGAATTTTCTCTCTATGTATATATCTTTGTATCTGAAGAATATTTTCTTGGTTAAAAAAAATCACAATATATAAGGTTAAAAACTAAGATGTAAATACATCTTAAAATGGCACCTATGTCTCATTTTAAATATTATTTATTGTAATGTGAATGTAATAAAGATATCAAAGGAATTTTTAAAATAATATTATAATGTATTATTATATACAATCATCTGTATATTGAATTTTGTGACAGATAACATGAGTAGATATCAATTATTTTTAATTTTCATATATTTTATATAAAAAGTATATATGTTGTCTCAAAGAATGTGTATATTTCAGTGTACATATGCATACACAATTATTTTTGAACAGTATACATAATCCTACTACTTTAAATGTTTCAACTACCAGATATTTTAAAGTGATATAATGTGGATCATTTTAGCTCTCTTCACTCTTGAAAGTGTCCCAGTTTGAAGAATAAATTGCTTCATTTTCTTTCCATAACTCAGTTCTTGCTTTTGTCACCTTCAATGGGTGTTTAGAAGGTAGTTTTATTTCATTGGTAGACTAGACACTGACTCCTCTGGGAATAGCATGATGAAACAGTTTTGATGAGCATTCTCATAGGCAATAGAATCTTGCATTCTACCCTCTCCTTGCAAAGGAGCAGGATCAGATCCCATTTGCAAAACACTAAGGATGTTAAATCCATAAAGATAAGCTTGCTTAATGCAAATAGACAAGCTACGGCAGCTTCCTACAGGTGCTGAGGTCAATGTTTTATAAATCTTTCAGTTTTATTTCTACACACACACAATCCACCTCCTTGTCGTCCTGAATCGATAGCTTCAATTTCATATAATGCTGAAGAAAGCTGTGAATTCAACCAATGTTAAAACCTGATAGTCTGACAGACTTGAGTTTTTAGTCCATGCCTTTCAGCTATGTGGTAATGCACTCATAGAATGCTTTTGTTTCTGCTAGGAGTCTGGACACAGCTATGAGCACACCTGTATATAATATAAGAAGAAAATACTACACCTTGGGGTAGTTGAACTTCTCCTTCTCTTTGTCCTTGTCAAAATTCCCTAGAAAACAGGTCCCGAAGCAAATCATGTGTATTAGAAATCTGCAGGATGCCAAGAGGGGAGTGAGGCATGAAGATAAGAAGATAAAATACGTCTAGGAGTGCTACTATGCCCATTGAAAATTTATAGCTACTGTAACTGTTCTGAGTGGGATGAGTCTTAATAGAGGCAACTGAACTGCTGTTTTTCAGAGCAACATCAGGACAGAAAGGAACTCATTCATCCTCTGGCTCCCCTCAGCCTCAACTCTAGTCAGTCATATCACTGAGTCTTTCCAGATGCACTAAGAATCCTGCAGAGTGTACAAGCTTTTGCCAGAATAGATGTGCAGGGTCATTACCAGTCAATGTCATTTCAGGGACATGCAATCATAGCTCTGAAGACTATAGGAATAATGACTGGATTTTATTGTCATTAAATAATCCTTGCACTGTGAATATTTATCTGCCCAGAATGTTAAAGCAAGAGAGTAAGATATATGCTTCAAAATGAAGATTGACATACTTTTAAATAGCTTTTGAAATTTTGTTTAAGTTTTATTTGTATCTCTGTGTCAGGGGGCACATGCTTGCCATTTAAAAGCATTGGTTTTATTTTATTTATTTATTTATTTATTTTTCTTTTCACCATGCATGTGGATCCCTAGGGATCAAAATCAAGTTATCTTAAGTAGTTTTCACAGTACTCACCCAGTCTCTGAGGCTACTTTAATGGCCATGCATTTTAGTGACATGCTATGATTTGATACACAGTTTTAGCAAAATATTGTTAGAATCTTGAAACTTTAAATGAATGGAATTAAATAATTAAATAAATTATCAGAGTGGTGAGAGGTTTTGGTAAGCGTTCACATAGACCACAAAATCTTACATTCTAGTTTATCCTTGCAAAGAAACCAACCTGAATTCTTATCATCTCCCATACTAACAGTTATCATGGCCTTCAATCACTCTGGTAGGAAGCACATTCCAGAGTTCACTATAAGTTCTTATTACAGCTGCATGTATTTACAGAGTTTTAGGAATATATACATTAAAAGAAAGAGAAAAAAACAGAAAAAATAAAAATACATTAAAATATTTATTTCATCAACAAATTCAAAGAATGAAGGCAGTATTTTGGAGCGTTATTTAAAATGGGTCATGTAGATTTGAAAGAAAATGACAATCTTTCTTTATTAATTTTCTTCTTTCATGACAATTTTTGTACTTTGCATTTACTGCCTATTCATGTTCTTTGATGAGAAATGCAGACTACAGCAGTGTGTCTAATGTGTTGACTAAAAATAACCCTCAACTACATTTTAGACAGCATGAAGACTAGACTGTATTATCTCTGGAAAGATCAGAACAAAGACCCTTTCACTTCAAGAAGAATGCATGATAAATTGCTCTAATTAGTTAATTTTAAAATTTGAGATGAATAAAAGTTGTCTACGTGTTATCAGCGGCCAATTTTCTTAGGGACTAGTTTTATTATTCTTATCATTTCTAGGCAATGTATCAAACCACCTGGCTTAGTCCTGGTCAAATTTACTTCTCATCATCTGCTTTAAATTAGAGTATACAAATAAATTGCTGAAATTCAAACAAAAAAATATACTAAGTTCAAAATATGTCATAAAACTTTCATCTTTTTTTCAAATACTCATGTTCCTTATCTAAATATCCATCATTTTTCCTTTTTTGATATAATTAATAACTCTCACCTTCATTTGCTCTACAATTAACCCTGATTCCCTGTCCTCATAACTTTTCTCTTAATTTAAAACTCTGCTTTTTAAATGTCTACAGTCAGGAGTAGCAATGATGCACATACTCTTCAAAAGCTTCCTAATTGGACCTCCAAAAATATATAAAATATGACACGAGCAACTCCAAAGACTGAGTAAGAACGTTACATGTTCTAAGTAGGCCTTGACTAGTGTAAATCGAAGACCCATTTGAGTAACTTTATGAGAGTGTATTAAAATAAAGTAATAACAATAGATATGACAGGTTGTAATTCAGTAGCAGAGCCCTTGCCTAGTAAACAAATATCTCTAAATTCAAAATACAGTGCCAAAATAAATAAAGTGAATAGCTAATGATAATATCAGCCAACATAAACATTATTATTACTATTATTAATTATTAGAGAATTATTTACAATGACTTTTGACTGTATCTACCCCCTGTCCCCAACTACTCCCAAATCTATCTCCTCTTACCTAAACATCAAACATTGTGTCCCCTATAGGTACTTGTGTTTTAACACTTGATCTCCAGTTGTTGATGGCATTTGGAAGAGGTCTAGGAGGTTTGTATGGTCTTACTGGAGTAAGTGAGTCATTGGTAACAGGTTGTGAGGTTTCAAAATATGTACCATCTCCAGTGTGATTTCTCTCTGCTTCATGATTTTCTTTGCACATGTGCTCTTTCATCTTCTGTTTTAACACCCTGTCTACTATCTGGCATGATGGACATTTATTCTCTGGAAAAATAGGCACACAAAATGCCCCCCTTTTTTTTTATAAGCTCTTCCTTCTTTTCTATTTATTTTTATTTACTATATTTTACACACTTAACTTAAAATATAATTACATTACTTTCCTTTCCCTTTCCACCCTTAAGCTCATCCACTTTCCCCAACTCTCAAATTATTGCCTCAATTTCTTTGATTATTATTATTACATATGTGTTTATATATATATATATATGTATATATGTTTATATATATATGTATATATATGTGTGTGTATGTATATATGCATATGTATGCATTAATATAAGAATACAACATAGTGAGTTTATTTTGCTGTTGTTGTGTATATAGTTTCAAGGCTGACCATTTTGCATTGAATAACTAATTTCCCCTATTCTTAGCAGGCCTAAGAAACCTGTCATTCTTTGTCTAGGGGTAGGACCTTGTGAAATTTTCCCCTTTCTACCTTAACATGTCAATTGATATTGCCATTGTTGGTCTTGTTTATGAGGGCATTTGTAGGAGCTACTGAGCTTCAGGCCTCCAGGACTAAGGACTGGTGATTGAATTTGACAAAAGAATAAACATTCCTCTTCCCTGAATTAATGTCTACATCTGGTGAATCTATGTGTACATCTGGTGCCCAACATGCTCAATACGCCCAACACATATAACACACCCAATCTTGCAGACGAAATGTCACAGAAGACAGAAGGCATCTGACAGACGTTTCACAGAGTACAGAGGACATGTTTCAGAAATGTTTCAGAGGAGAAAGTCATCCGGAATCCTCTCCAACGGAAGTCCCACATGTTCTTCAAGTTCAGCTGGATGCCTAGAGAGATTCAGCAGTGGGAGCCTGGAGCCCAGAGCAAGGAGAACAAAAAGGACCATCAATAAGCTATGAGTCAGATAATTACAGTAAGCCACACCAAAAGACAATTCTGATCATATAGACAGATTTTTTTTCCCACATTGAAAAATGGGAAACTTCATTTCTGGTGCCTTGTGAGCAAAGGCATGGGGTGAAGGGATAGTTATATTACCCATCCTTCTATCAGTGGAAAATATGTTCCTTATGCTATTATAAGTGGCAATTTTGATCTGCTGTTTTTTCTTGAAAAAGTTTGAAAAATTAGCTGTCTAAAAAAACAACAGATAGAAATACAGAAGCTTGGGAGACAAAAAACAGGAAGTAGGAGAACAGGAAACTAATCAAGATACATAGCCTTTATTGAGAGAAGTGTTTAATTTTCTCATAGACAGCAGATATCTTTACAAACTAAAACTGACACTGTATATGGAATATGACTTGATTGTTTCATTTTGACCCTAAGGATTATGTAGTTGGATAAGCAATTACTAAAGGTCATGGATTTCAAAATGTTCTTTTTTTTTTTTTTTAAAAAACCTTGAGAGATCAGGTCATTTGGAAAAAAAATTATAGGCAGGGCATTCCTAAAGCTAAAGCTAAAGCTAATCCTGAAAGAAGGAGAAACAATGTTTTCTCAAGGAGGTATCCAGGGATTTGTAAAAGGTGTGTAAAGGGTAAGCATTGGACTCATAAATGCAGATCAACAAGATATACAAAATAATCCCTTATTGATGGGAAACTCGCTAAGAAAGAAGGAAGCTCTGCCCTAGACTTAGCCATAATCATAAAAGAGGAATAAGAATAAGGACTCCTAGAGATAGATTGTACAATGCTTTATTGACTTGAAATTTTTTGAATGCTATTGTTCCTGAAATAATAGTTTCTGAAAGACACTGGGCTGTAAAAAAAACAAAAACAAAAACAAACCAACAAAACTGCTAAATTAAGTCAGCCTGTATACAACAGGAATGTGATAACATCAGAATGGAAGTCAAAGAATGTGTTATGTTGGGGAAGAGTTTTGTTTTTGTTTGTTTCCTCGGGTGACAAAATGCTGTGGATACATCAAAATTGATAAAGATTTGTTCTGAGTAAGAAGCTTCCTAGCAGAAGGACAGCTCAAGAAACTGGCTGAAGAAGGAGAAATGATAGTTCATCAGACCAGAAAACCTTGATGTTGAAACAGACATTGGCTGATGGAATATTGAAGAGAACTTGACAGATGATAAAGTGCTGATGGTTAATGTAGTTATGATAGATCATGGCATAGGTGGCTGAAGTGGATCTTCAAAAGAACATTCAGACTGTTAAGTTTATAGTATTGATAATTGTTCCTATTGTAATAGTCAAAAGTTTATAGTATTGATAATTGTTCCTATTGTAATAGTCAAAAGTTTATAGTATTGATAATTGTTCCTATTGTAATAGTCAAACTCTATGAAAACAGCTTTAACACAGTTTAACTTTTACAATAGGACAAGTTTAAATGAAGCTTATTGTTTGCATTGAAAATTCTATAGAATGTTTTTATCAATCACATAAATTTAATGGTCTTAATGTCGTTATGAAGGTTCACTTCATCTGTCAGAAACTATCAGTCCTCGTCATTTGTCAAATTCTCTTCAATAGTCTTACAAGTGTCCATTTCAGCATCAAGGTTTTCCAGTCTGATGAACTACAGTCTCTTTCTTCAGCCAGTGTCTTGAGCTGTCCCCACACAGGGGAATCAGCTTTTTGCATCACCTGCATTGCTGTCTTTCTTTGCTTCTTCCATCCTTGAGTAATGTCTTTCATGTTAGTGTTGGTATATAGGAAATTTCTTACTCAGATTGAATCTTTTTCAAGTTTGATGGAATCCATAGCTTTTTGTTTCCTGTGGAAATACAAGCAAACCCCTTCCCCAACATAACACATTCCCTGACTTCCATTCTGATGTTAACACATCCTTATAGAATACAGGCTAATTTAATTCAGCAGATTTTTCTACAATCCAGTATCTTTTGGGATATGTTGTTCCTGCTTTATTGGCATTCAAAAAATTTAAAATTAATAAAGCATTATGCAATCTATCTCTGGGAGTCCTTATTCTTATTCACCCTTTCTGTTTATTAAACATCTCACTTAAGGTATGATTGGATCTTTAGGAATCCACACATGTCAATAATTAGACTTTGTAGCTAACATTTCTCACTTTCTCAAAAATTAGACACAGGGTGTTTATTATAGCTCCAAGGAATGCTCATGAATAAACAGGTTTGTATTGAGTGCCTGGGTACCATAGTCTGCAAATGTGAAGGAATAGTACCCAGTCACTACTAACAATGCACAGTGAAGCCACAATTCCACCCATACACAGGCCTTTCAATGTTATCTTTTGCTTGAGCATCCATGCTGATGGATTAAAAGACTAAATGTTTCTCTACACAAAAGTAATAAAATACATATAATATAGTGAATAAAATGTAAAGCATACACATGCAGCTAATGCAGTAATAAGATGAAGATTTATAGCACTAAATCTCAACTGTCTTCACCTACAGTTTTGCTAAAACTATTTAGCTAGATTCCTTAAAACAGTATCTTAATGACTACCTTTTCAAATATTCATTTTTGTGCAATATTTTATATATTTAGAATATATTTTATAATATAATATAAGATACTTATATTCTAGAAATCACTTTTTCATCCTTTCATATGATTTATTGTTAAATGAAACCTAAAATTATCAGGTACTGCATATAGAGTTAAACATTTTATTAGTGTTATTTTGTTTAGTAAAAAATGGAACCTGTTAGAGAAAAAGGATCCCTACAGAATAGCCTGATGCAAGAGATCTAACTCTTTTGTATCATGTGCTGCTGATGGCCTTCGTTGACACATCTCACTGTTTGTGTTCCAGGTGGCTACACACTAAAGATGCACCCAGCTGGGAGGTATGGCCTGATTAATGTCCTTCACACATTAGGTACAGATGGCATGACATTTATTACCTTAATTAATTTATTAGGCCTGCCATATGGGAGAAACAGCTTTCCTCTCCACTGGAATCACTTGGGAAATTGAAAGGACAACCCACTGCCATGGGACCTCATCAAATTACCAAAACTAGCTGATGATGAAAGAAATCAATGACTTGCTTAGACAGAATCAGTGTGCACTGGCATTTTCCCATAGTTCATACTTCAAAAAAGCAGATGGGATGCAGTCTGTCATCCAAGGCTACATTTCAAGTTTGAAATTTAACTAGAATTTGTATCAAGTACAAGTACTGTACACTGAGTCTAGACCCATTTGGCCATCAGGAAGCACTGTTTAAATCCACGTATTACAAAATTTTTATGGAATGCTAAGAGTCAACGAATGGACACATGTACAACTTTAAATGTGCATATTCATCAGTGACTTGCAGAGATTCTATTGGTGTCATTATGAGAAATGACTAATTATGTAGCTATTTAGTTGTTACAGAATGAATGGGCTTCATCCAGTTGTGTAACACTTTGTTAGGTCATCTTGTGAACTTTTATTTTTATATTGAAGTTCTGGAAAATATTCAAGAAAGGCAAGCAGTAGACATTTGTTGAATTAAATGATTCTCCAATCTGTTTTAAATTTAGGGTAAAATTTCAACGTTTTTTATTAGTTTACTAAAATCATCATTTGTTTCTAACTGAGGTAGTCTTCAAAGTATATATTATATGACAATTATTCTTAACAATGTAGTGTTCTAGTTAATGTATTAATATTATAACAATAAATTCTTGTTTTCTTTATTAAGCCACTAAATGAAATTTAGCATCAGTATATCTAAGACATGTCTTAAGTAAAATGTTAGGGAACATAACTACATGTGTATATATATATATATATATATATATATATATATATAGTGTTTGTTGACTTGACTATTTTGGAATAAATTTCTATTTATGTGCACAAAATATACACAAATCTATTATATGATCTAATCTCGTATGCCACGATGTAAACCTTTCCTTTGGGACTTTTTTTCCAGGAAGATAAATTTATCATGATGTCTAAGCAAAACAAGCAAGTCGTATTTCACTTCTTCTCTGAACATATGGAGTTTAGGCAACTCATGAATTCAATTTTGAATGAACTGACCTTACTGGATCCTTGACAGTGGGGAAAAAGAAAGATCTGGCAAAAGTGGAAGAATGCCAGTTTATCAGATTTATCACATTAGTACCAAATAAAATAAACAATAGAACTTGTAAGTTAAAGATAATTATATGAATTAATGAAAAATTAATTCATATTCACTTGTTTATTATACCTCACTATTGACTTCTCCCTTTCCACATTTCATGTATTTTAAATATTATTCAGAAATTCAAGGTATTTGTTGATGTCATCATTGTTGTAGAAAATGTAAATAATATCAGAAACAAAAACATATAAGTTAAACAATAAGATGAAGTGTCTTGAACTACATATAAACACAAAGGCAGTGATTGGCACTTAACCATTTCTGCACATAAAATATTATCTTCACTGAGATAACGAAGGATATGCTATAACATAAACTAAAAAAGAGTGCTCAAAATAGGACATAATTATAAGAACTCAATGCAAGAAGAAAGCTATGGTACCTCTAGATCTGAGAGTGTGGAAGGAAAATTTACAGGGTGAAGACAGTGAGATAAGAGATGCAACCAGACAGAAGGTGATACTGTCCACTCAGTCTACACATAATGTGAAGTCACATACACACACACACACATACAGACACATAAACACACACACATGCACATATACACACACATTTTAGCTATGTGCCTCAAAAATATAATATTTCTGAGTTACAAATTCCTATTTAAGCAATGAGTAAAAAGAATAGAGCATGGTGGTTTACAACAGTATTCTTAGCACTCTGGTTGCTTATACAGGAGGATCAAGATTTTTCTAGGCTACCCAAAAAGATGCTGTCTCAAATTTTTAAAAGACAGTTTACACTCTGAGCAATTTTAGTAATATATTAAACAAATATTTTTTACAAGTTGATTATTTTTCAAGAATATATGAAACATACTAAATATGTTGCCAGTTTTTTTTAGTATTCTTTATAGATGGATTATCCTTTATGTGAAAATTTTGGAATATTTTCATATTTCATATAACTAATGTGATATCATGAATATGGTATCCAAGTTTTAAAATTGTACATAACCATATAAGGCATATAAACTGACTATAATTTTATATATTTCAAATAATTTTGTTCATTAAGCAAAATTTCAAAGTGGAGAAGGAAATTTCCATTTGTCATGTCAAATTAAAATTCAAACTTTTCCTGTTTCTGAACCGTTTCAGATAATGGATGCTCAAATGAAAACTTAAGTTTCAGGCATTATAAATACTTTATAACACATCACCAAATATTAAAGACAAAGGAATTTTATGCTTAAACAAGAAACAAATTCATAAGTTAGAAATCTGGGTGGGATGACACACAATCAGGAGGCTGATTCAGAAACAAGTTTGACATTAGCTTGAACTATATAGCAAGAACCTGTCATAGAAGAAAAAACACTAACAGCACATGTTTACATCATCCACTCAGTCTAGAAGGCCCAATCTGTTCTGAAGTTGGCAAATGTGAAATTCACCTCAGGAAAGCCAAAAGCTTCTTCAACTGATCCTATCCCTGCGATCTGTGAAAGCTAACTGCTTTGGATATCTTCTGCTATTTAAACAGACATCAAATATGAAATTGGTGAGTTTTAATAGGTGTTCTAGTAAATAAGGAAATGAAATATGCAAGTCTTAGAACTTTTCTTCAAGTCAACTTTCTTCTTCAAAACATCTCTTCTAGAAGAGAATTATGAAGCAGGACTTAGAATAAACTTATGTAAGTTTTCTCCAATAATAAATTAGCCTCCCTTTAGATAGTGAAGTGACTATGGATTAGTGGTATAAATAAGAGATGAAAGATTAAGACAATGAGAGTGGAGACTGAGAGAGAGGCATATAATGGGTAGACTCAATATGATATATTGTCCAAGATCAGAGGATAAGAAGGGAAAGTCCAGAATGACACAAGGATAACACTAGAAATAGATAAGTCCTAGTTTGAGTCAGGGAACAAGGATGTAGGAATAAATTTATAATAAATAACAGGTGATGTTTTACTTTATTCTTCAGTTATGTAAAATTTAGTTTTGGGTATCTTCATAACATATTTGTGTGCATGTAGATCCGGAAGCTGGACAGCTCCATACATTGAAACAAGATGAAGGAAGAGCCAGGTTAAACAATCTCAAATTTTCCACATGAAGTTAAAGACGAAATTGGGAACAACTGATAAAGTATAAGATAATAAAAAGATGTGTATTCAAATTAGGATGTATTTGTAATTATGCAATAACCACAAACATATTTGCATGTACGTATGTATGTATGCATACACTGGGAGACTAACCTGGACTATATAGTAAGAGGCTGTTAGAGATTGGGGAAGCACAAACTCCCCAAATTTACATCATCCACTCAGCCTAGAAGGTTCAATCTTTCTGAAGTTGCCAAGGAAAAGCTCAAAATATATTTCTTCAATTGACCCTATACCTGAGATCCAGAAAATGCTAACTGCAGACAAACTTACATACATATAAATACACACATACTGGGAGAGAAGGAGAGAAGAGATGATTGTTGATTCAGATAAATAAATTAGTAGTAGATTAAGAGCATGAAAAAGGCAGAGAGCAGTTATGTCTCACACACTAAATGTGTGTGTGTGTGTATACATGTGTGTGTGTGTATATATATATATAGAGAGAGAGATATATAGATAGATGGATATAGATATAAATAGTTGTTGGAAGAAGATTCCATAACTATTAAAATAGATAGAAAGAACAGATTTTCAAGTAGGCTTGTTTGTGATTAGTTTGGGGTCCTTGTGAGAAAGATGAAGAGGTTTGCCTCTGATGGCATGTTCTTTCTCTGTCAGTAGGACTTATGAAAGCAAACATGTTGATAAATAAATGTAACAAAATTAGGTAGCCATAGAAAGGGAGACAGGAGTGAAGGAGGGTGAGAAAGAGGAATGAAAGAGGAAGAAATAAAGGAGAAAAAGTGGTCTATATAAAGTATGCAGACAATTTTAAATAACTACAAGTATATGAATATTTGTTTATAAGACATTTTTTAAGTTTTCTCCTGGAGAAAGCTATGGCTTGCATATAAAGAAAAGGAATAAAAATCATAAATATAGAAATGATGTAATTTCAACATTCTCCATGACTAAAGTCATAAAACACTAATGCAAACTCCATCTTAGTCTAATAGCTGAGGATCACGCACAAAGGTACTCTAATAAAATTCTTGTAAAATATATTTTCCAATATGTGCTTTATTTCTCTTCCACATCTTCCCTCTTTTTAAGGAAAGCTTACCATCAGTGATATCTCATCTATAAAAGTAGAACAAAAAGTAAATATTTAGATTAATAATTTAAATTTATAGTAGATGAAATTTCCCTGGACTTAACTGGAAGAAAACCCAACTTTGGTGGCAACAGTTGAAGTTCACCTGTCCTTTACTTCCACCAGAACATCTGTGGAAAAAGTTCTTTTCTGGCCCAGTTTGTTTGCCCTATCTGAACCCTTCACCATGCAGCCTTAGCAGCAGTCTTCCTTCAGCTAGTAGGAATTACTTGAATATTAAATTAATGAACAGAATAAATATTATTTGAACATTACAACAATTCTTATTCCTATTCTTTTCATATTAAATACTATGAAGGATCAGGCCCTGTTGAAATCACGGCCATTTTGTATCTCTGGCAAAGGCACAAACACTGGCAATTGATCAGACCCAAATGATTACCTTTTGTATGATTTCAATTTGTAGATTAATTCTGAAAAAAAAAAACCAAAAAACTGTCAACTTTCTTACAGTGAGGAACTCAACTTTCTCAGGGTATTAACTAAATTGATTATTATTTTAATTTATCAAAAAACAAAAATGTAAGCATTAAAATCTATTTTAGGTTTTTAAAATTCCTTGTAATATCAATTGACACTGTATTTTATTATAATTTAGGCAAAGGACATGTTCTCTTTTTTTTTTTTTCCTTTTTCCTAAATTCAGTGTATCTTATCAGGCTGCTGCTACTGAGTTTCCTGGCCATCCCTATCTTTTCTTCAATTTGAATTAAATTAATTTTAATGGAAGTAAAAACAAAAACAAAAACAAGTATTGTGCACACTTATAAAATTCTATGCAATGTTTTTATACATATATACATTGTACTGTACTTCTCAAGTCAAGTTAATCCCAGCTTCTCAAGATTTTATCGTTACTTCATGGCAATATCAATCAAAATCTTTCCTTCTAATTGTGATATATGCAGTGCATCAGTAAACATCACCATCCCAATGGCCTAATCACATACTAATCTTACTGCTGTGTAAAGTGTCATTTAGGCTTAATAATAACGTCCTTTACACTGAACTCTTCGTTACTTCCAATAACTATCATTGTACTTTAAAACTGCAAGATGAATATCTTAGACTCTATATTTGAGTGTGATTGTGCAGTATTACTATTAAAGTATTAATATCGAAATGTTAATGTCTTGTGCCTGTCTTATTTCACTTAATATAATAAATTGATTTCTAGGTTCATTCATTTTGTGCAAGTGAGAGTTTCTCCCCTCCACTCTCTTAATCTTATTCCTCTTGTTCTATTCCCTTCTGTATCTTTCCTTCTTTCTCTGCTTTCTTCAACTTTCCTCACTGGGGACTAAACCAGAAACTTTCATATGGTTGGCAAGCACTTTTATCATTTAGTCACATCTCAGCTCCAAGATGTTTTCATTTTATCAGTAAGTAATATTCTGTGGTCTGTAAATAAGTTTCTTCCATCCACTTACCAGAGTGTGGATATGAAAATTGTTTTTATTTCTCATCTTTTATGAATAAAGTTATAGTAAGTGTAATAGGCTGAATAACTCTTTAGCATAAGTATTTCAATTTTTTGTATATATTCTTAGAGGTGGGATTCTGAGTACATGATAGTTGTATGCTTTATTTTGAGTGAGTTCTCCATTGTTGGAGTTGAAGGGATCTCAATCATAGGAGAGAAAGCTGGACATCAGTGCTCCTGCAGTGGCATGTATCCCGGCCTGCTGAAAGTCATGTGGACCTTTAAAATGGTAGTTCTTGGAACAAAAATCAAGCCCTAAAAACAGGAAAACCAAAGACAAGGTCACGCTTCCACTTCCTCTGTCTTTGTGAATACTTTGTTTGCCAACATCAGCTATCCGGACAGGCTAGAGTCTTTACATACAAACTATTAGATGACTGGGCCTTCATTGATTTTACCCTACCCACTCTGATTAACAAGCCTTAGGTAAGCTTGTTAAAATGTCTAGTAAGCATAGGCCAACAGTATTGGGCTTCTCCCTTGTGCACCACCCTACCTTCTCCATAAAAATCTGTTTCCCTCCACAATAAATGGATTTG
The DNA here is from genome assembly GCA_026225945.1 of Cricetomys ansorgei. Lineage (NCBI taxonomy): Eukaryota > Metazoa > Chordata > Mammalia > Rodentia > Nesomyidae > Cricetomys > Cricetomys ansorgei. The sequence continues at coordinate 23,300,175 of JAMJFZ010000199.1, forward strand.
CACCAAGAGGCATTAATTCCCAAAATCTGTTTCTTGGGCTAGTGACTGTCAGCCACTCACTCCCTTGGGAACTCTGCATCCATGAAAAATCCACACTCCATTTCAACAACAGTAATTTGTTTACATACTCCTAACTATGCCATGTGAAGACTTGCTTTTTTCATAACCAGCACTTGCAAGCAGTATTTTTTGGATAATAGCTATTTTTTTCTAGAGTGAAGCAATAAATTAATTTTAATTTGATCTATGCAATGTATGATGGTGAAGATTATGTTCATTTTTCTATTGATCACTAAACAAGTTCTTCTCAAATATCTCTATTTAGATCTATTGTCAGTTATTCAGAAGGGTTATTTTGATATTGATTTTTTGGAGTTCAATGTATATTCTATTTAATAAATCTTCATCAGATGTAGTTTGCAAATATTTTCACCCATTTTTTAATTGTTTCTTTAATCTATTTATTGTTTGATATAACACCATTTGCACATTTCTGTCTACTTTCTTGTGCTTCTGTTGAGAAAAGGACATATCTATGGTCCTAGTCATTTAAAAATAAGTGAACACTTTCCAATTCAAACCACAACTTGAATCCATTCTGAAAGAGATGATTAGGTAGGGTGGATATGTTAATTCACCCTTCATTCCAATAGACAGATGTTCTTACATTATATTTTAAGTGTGCTTTCATATTGTGAATAGGCTCAAATATGTTGGTAAAGATAATTCAAATTTATATCACAGCAAAACACTCCTATACTATTTAAGAGTCTAAGAGGCACATTGATAAGGAAAGGAAAATGAAAGGATTGAAAATATGCTAAATACCCGTGCTTATAAAGGAAAAAATAACATGTAAATAAAGGCAAGGCAATAGCTTGTAAATCAAAGTATTTCTTTTTATTTCTCTTTATTTTTTCTTCTCTTTTTTTTTATCCCGACCCCCTCCTACCCTCTCTCCATCCCCTATATCCTCCCATCTTCCCTAGATATACCCCCAACACCAATCACTAATATCCCCCCTTCTCCCCAGAAAATAACCTCCACCAGGGGTACAGCACAATAAGTCAGGCATAAAGGGATGGAAGGAGGCCAGGCACCAATCCCTACACCAAGGGTGGGTCAGGAAGCTTCATAGGAGAAAAAGGGTCTCACAGGCTGAAAAAATGATCAGAGACATCCCAACTCCAGCCTGTAGGAATTTTTCAGGGAACCAATCTAGACAGTCATGTGATACATTTGGGGCCTCCTATAGTTCCGAGTCTATGACTTCAGTCTCTGTGGACCCCTAAGAGTGCTAGTCATTTGAAAATATGGGGCTTGTTCTCCTAGTGTCCTCACCCTCTCTGGTTTCTCCATCCTTCCTCTCCCTCTTCCATGGGGTTCCCAGATCTCTGCAAGATGTTTAGCCCTGGGCCTCTCCAGATGCTCCTTTCAGCTGCTGAGGGAGACCTCTTTGATGAGGACTGGGTTAGGTACCAATCTATGAGCCGAGCATAATATCATTGGAAATTGTTTCTGGGTTATCCAGTCTCTAATTCTTGTCCAGTTCTGCAGTTTCAGGCAAAGTTCCCTCATTTGACATGGAGTTCTGCCTTTCCACCTGAGTTGAGGGCTAGAGCTCTGATGGTTAACTTCGCCTCTGGTTCAGATGGACATCTGTGGTCAGTATACTGCCTGTGTTTACAGTGATGCTGGGCTCTTTGTTTAGATTCATTGGTCACTACCCTGGCTGGGTCTGGTCAGTATGCTCTCTTACTCTCCAGTGGTTCTGAGCTCCTTGCTGGTTAGTCTGCTGGCTATGTCTGCAACTACTGAGTTCCTTGCTGGCCAGCCCTCTGGCAGGGAATTATTGCCTTTCTGGATATTATTATCCAGCCATTGTGTCTCTTCCTCAATAGCTCTCCTCTCCTGAATCCACTTCTACGATGGCTTCCTTTGAAGACGACTTCCATAGCTTAGTCCATCACTGAAGGAAATCAGTACAGGAATTCAAACAGGGCAGGAACCTGAAGGCAGGAGTTGATACAGAGGCCATGGAAGGGTGCTGCTTACTTGATTGTTCCCAAATGGAAGTATTTCAACAATTTGAAGTATATTATTTATTTGGAAGAACAATGAAAAGATTTTCCAAAAGTTTTAGCCCATGTCATGGGATTGGAAAAAGATAAAAAGAAAAAGTAAAAATTCTTAACATTTGCCAAGTTATTAAAAATTCTGGTAGTTTATTCTATTATTAAGTTTATTCTGTTAATAGTCTTTTTTGATAAGAATAATTCATAAACACTCCCACTTTATATTTTATCCAGACCTAGTTTTTTCTTCAACCTATCACCTTCAGAATGCCCATGGTTATTGTTAGAACTCCCACACAAATATCCTTAATATGTGCAGCACAACTCAGGTGAGAAGTTGTCAAACTGCATTGTCTTAAATTTTGCCCTTGCTCACTACTAAATACATGGAGGTAAAAATAATTAAAGACACACTTGCCAGAAAAGTCCTTAAATTCATTATGAAGAAAAATATTATATATATATATGTATATACATATTTGAACACACACACACTTGAAAAGCTGTTACAACATTTTGGGGATTTTAAATATAACACATCAACATTAATAGCAATAGGGGTTTTGTCAATATGGGTAACTGATGTAAGTAATGTTACATCTAATAATAATGAGAGGATAAAAATAGTAGAAACAGATATTCCTGCATCAAAAGGCTTTATAAATGAGAAAGAGCTTGATTTTATTTACAAGGAAGTTCATATACTTATAAGCCATGGAAATAAAAGCATCGCCTGATGGTTACTTAAGAGAGATCGGAACAAAGACATTTAAAGCACAGAAATAAGTAACAGTTATCAGATTACGCATGTTGTGAAGACCGTGAGAACGATGTACTTTTGTGGGTTGGAGACTAAACTCTGCCTTCTTAACAACTAAAAATGAAAACTGCCGATCTACTGAACAGACAGAATCTTCTTGTTTACAATTATACATGAGGGACAGCACCAAAAGGGTTCTTTGTTTGACAATCTCAAATTAACTTATTACCTCTTTGGGGATTTTAAAAGCCCAATTAAGCTGTTCCTTTCCAGCATGAAACCAAGCTGTAAGCTAAAGACTAGTATTTTCTCAGTAGGTCTCATGCAGAGGCTCTTCAATACAAGATCCCCAACAGTCCCAGGTGCTTTTAGTGCTCAGCCTTAATGGCAAAGTAGTTTCAGCAACATAATTCATCTAGCTTCTTCTTCTTTAGCTTCCATCAAATGCTTCCAACAAAGTTTGAAAATATATGATTTTATTTAAATAGTTCCTTACATTCATTGAGGTGACACTGGCTTCATTTGTTTCCCTTGACCTATTAAACTAACTCTTGAAGCCAGTCAGAAGCCCACAGAATTCTATTTTAGGATTTAGAACACCTGTAAGTTTTTTCTTTTTTCCTTCTTCCTTCTTTCCTTCCTTCTTTCTTTCTTTCTTTCTTTCTTTCTTTCTTTCTTTCTTTCTTTCTTTCTTTCTTTCTTTCTTTCTTTCTTTCTTTCTTTCTTTCTTTCTTCTCTTTCTTTCTTCCTTCCTTCCTTCCCTCCCTTCTCTTTCTTTCTTTCTTTTTCTTTCTTTCTTCCTTTCTTCCTTTCTTCCTTTCTTCCTTTCTTCCTTTCTTTCTTTCTTTCTTTCTTTCTTTCTTTCTTTCTTTCTTTCTTTCTTTCTTTCTTTCTTTCTTTCTTTCATTCTTTTTTCAGGCAGGGTTATTGTGTTGTACCTCTGGTTTTCCTGGAACTCACTCTGTAAAACAGGCTGGCCTTGAACTCACAGAAATCCATCTGCCTATGCTTCCCAAGTGCTGGTGGTACCACTATCATCCCATCAAGTTTTCATTTTTAAGAAATAAGTTGATAATGGACTTATGGGCTTTCTAGATTTGTTTGTATTAGGTGTGATTGTTTTAAAATTCTCCTCCAAATTTATTGTCTAACATCACTGCATGCTGAGTTTACTAAACTCAGATATTGGACTTGAAACATGTAGTTTCTTCTTTGTTTTTGTGAAAAATACTTATTATATATTAGTGAGATTTGAAGTTGAATTTAGGCACTGTCACTAGAGAGTGAGCAGGTAAAATTGACACCAGTGGTTTGAAGAATATGTTTGAAAACCACTATGTTAGATGCTTTAGTTTGCTTCTGTACTTCTAGGGTGATGATAAGAGTCTTTATGTCTACACTTTTTCATAGACTCAGATTCTAATTTCATAAGCTTTAAAAGTACAATTGCGTGAAGATACTCTGAGAATTTATGCACAATAAATGAATCAGAATAAACTGAACCATAAGTGATAATTAGGAAATTTTAATCTCTAAAATCTTCATCTTTCACAATACATATATATATAAGATGAGCGATATCAGGCTATAAGAAGCAAGGCTTTGGGAAAATAGTTATGTGTTTTTCTTTTGGGGAAAGTGTGAAGAAGTACTGAATCAATGTTAAGGCAGAAAATGTAGAAGAGTAATAACAAAACATAGTCTGTTCTAAATTTAGCCATCAGAATTGAGTGAACAGTATAGAAAACATGACATTTTATTAATTGCTTATGAAAGTTATTACAGGAAATTTTCAGTTCTTCTATTACTAAACCAACCAGGGATACCAATGGTTTGAAATAAAAACAAAACCGAAAAGCTCCAAGTTAACGTATTTGATTTCTACTTGTGCTAATGCTTGTGCTGAGTTAACATGGTGCATTCATTTGCTTTATGGATAAGGAACACAGGCTTCCCAAGGTTGTTTCAACTATGGCTCTCAAATATCAGAGGTTGCTACTACAGGGAAAGGTAAATACCAGCCCAGCTACAAGCAAACCTTCCAATTTACAAGAGTGAACAACTTGTAAGTTATTCTGGTATAAGATGTATGAGAATAGCCAAGCAAAAACAGATTTTACTTAAGGCCCACTTCATAAGATGGAACCCATGTCTGATGCTGCTTGTGTAGCCAAGAACATGAGACTAGATAGACAAAGAAACAAGGCAAAAAAAAAAAAAGACAAATATTACCATTCTGCTTGGGGGACAGAGTAATAAAATGATTCCTAATGGCATTCTACTATACTCATAGATCAGTGTATTAGTCATCAATCATCAGATAATCTTCCTCCTATAGTAGATTGGAACAAATGTAAAGACCCACAGCCAGACATCATGAAGAAAATGAGAGACTTTGGAACAGTCTGTCCTAAATGCGATATCTCCATCAAATCCCTTTCCTCAGAGCTCAGAGAACCCTGTGAAAGGAGGCAGAAAGATTGTTAGGGCCAGTGAGCAGGGAAGAGACCTGAGAAACAAGGCCTTCTAGACTCAACAGGACTGGTGCACATATGAACTCACAGAGACTAGGCAGCATGCACAGGACTTCAAAGGGTCTGCACCAGAAGGGGTCTAGAGATGAAAGGAGAAATGGACACATACCCCATTCCCTAAACCAAATACTATCTACAATTGATCACCTCTTGCAAATAAAAAATTAATATTCTCTGAAGGAGTCCCAATGGGGAAACTAACCATTCCTAAGAATAGGTGCCATGCCAAGGAGTATATGTCCAATAGAAAATGAATTCAAAAGCATATTTGGATGTTCTTTATCCCATAAGATCATGTTAGATTGTTTGTCCCTACTTTACAGATCCTTTGCTTATTTATATGACTTCGGTTTGGGGATTATGTGGGATTCATTAGTGTGCAAATGTGTGTGTCTCTGCTTTATGTCTGTTTATTATGCTTTTTGTCTTGCTCTTTTTCTTGTTTGATTGTTCTGTCTTGTTCTGCTTTGTTTGGTTTTCATTTGTCTTATTTTATTGCATTATTTCTTAGATGCCTGTTTATTTTCCAATGAAAAATAGAAAGGGTGTGGATCTTGATAGGAGGGGAGGGGGGTAGGAACTGTGAAGAGTAGGGGAAGGGAAATTGTAACCAGAATATATTGTATGAAAAAAAATCTATTTTCAACTAATAAAAAAATTTTCTCAAGAAATAATTTTTTAAAAAGTCACAGTGGCTGGGATATAAGAAAGAATGATATTCTACACTTACTGAGAAAGACTCTTTAGTCATTTCGGATGATATCTCATTGTTCTTGCAAAGAACAGTTATATATTTGCAATGTGGGAAGGAATGTAATATGGTGCTATGGCCACTTGTCTAGAGGGAATAATTATAAATTGTCCAGATTTATGTAAATGAGCATGGTCTTGATTTACATATGGAAGGACTTTAAACCTCAAAGCCAAATGACAGAAACAGTTTTTAATGGTTTATACCAGAAAAGGGAACACTATGCAACATAATATATAATCAATGAACCTTACAAATTAATTATATGATGCAGTCCTAATCTATATGTAACAATAATCTGTGTAGAGTATCATATTTTATACATATCATTTTTCAAATTTCTCATAAATTCAAACGTGCAAAGTGTATCATCAAATCTGTGACTGTTACGTTTTTGAGAAAAGAGTGTTTTTCAGCAAACAATTGGGGTTGTTGACAGGAGTTCAGAAGTTTTATTTGAAAGATGATGAGGCCTTCTGTCTCATTTTTCAAAGACTTCATCATTCTAGTTTTGATGTTCTTTCTTTTTGTTTCCTCACAATCTTTTTCTGTCTTGAGAAGACTTGACTGTGCTCTGGGGAACAGCTGGTACTTCAGGGGAGAATAGGATACACTCACTAATCATGAAGAAAGAGATGGATTTAGATGTTTCATTTCTCCTCTGATGTGTTTCATTTTAATAGAAAAGGATGGTTTTATATAGCCTACTTCAGATTATATTTTGTAAACACACCTGTCACAATTAGCCATATGCACAATTTCCTTGTTTCATAATGATCAGGAAGGGTGAATATATAATTAATTCTGTTCTAGTTTTTAAAAAATGGACAAAAATACTATTTTTTTTTTACACTACTTGGAAATGAACTGAAATAGATGTAATATACATGACAGTCTCAGCTGTGAAAAAAAAAGTTTTAGTGTATAAAGCTTGACTTCTTATTCTGAAATTTGGAAAAATATATTACTGATCTGATCGCTTTCAAACTCCGTTTGCTTTTACTGAGTAGTTCCTATAAACAAAATATAGGTTTTTCATACTTAAATATTGTTTAGAAGCAGAAAAATTGAGATGAAAATATTTTCTAATCATTATTGACATAGAGTATGGGACACAAATCATAGTAAATATGCATATATATGTTCATATATTATTATTAATGTATGTATGATATGATAAGTTGCATACTAAACTAAATACATTTGATTATGTGCATATATAGGACTTACAGATATGTATTTCTCATAAAAGAGAGAAACAAAGAAAACTTGACAACTTTGTTTCTAATTGTGCCCTAACCTTACTGCTGAAATTGCTAAGAAAGTAAGATGCCAACAAAAACAAAGGAAAAATTGGAAGTTCTTTGATTTGATTTTCCTTGTCATGACACATAAAAAAGGAACTTAACACCTACTCTTTTAAGGATGAAAACATAAAGACTTGACATGAAAACAGGAAGACAAAATGTCTAGAAAGAGATAAGGAAGCTAAATGGTACTTTTCATTTACAATTGCTATCATAGGTTGCTTGGAGGATTTCTAGCACTTTATGTATTGGACAAATAAGTTCAGCAAATTGATAAAATCAGGAGAACTTGATTGTTTTGTTTGCCTTATAATGGTTTTTTGTATTTTGAAATCACTTATACATAATTTTCTTATTTGTCCTAAAAAGAAAAATAAAATCCCCTTGCAGAACTAAGCTATGTGAAAAATATGAGATGTTAAAGTACCCAATTGAGTTTTTTGATTTCAAACCAGATTGCACTGTTTCTACATTGCTAGCTGTTTAAAGAGTAACAGATGAGAATAAGACTTAATCATCCTTTCTTGAATTATACACATCAATAGAAATAAAACACTTTAGTAACAAGAAGACCCAACAAAATGTTATGATTGTCATTGTTTGGATAAAAATGAAAAGTGTTATTGCCATTTTTGTTATTGTTGGTTTATAAGTAAATGTTCTAGACTTAGGCTGTCCCTGGTCCTCAAAATTCACAGGGTGAGACTAACACATATTATTCAGTAAAAGTGAAAGGATACATTTCTTGTTTTAGTTACAATACATGAAGAATTTAGATGCCATCAGCCCTGACATCACCAAGTGAAAACAATGGGAAAGGACTAAAAATTAATGTCTATTTCTGAGATCTGTCAGAGAGTTGAGGTCATCAGGCTTTAGTGCTGTCCTGAAATCTAGAGACACAGGTGAGTACAGGAATCACAACTATGAAGAGATTCATGGAAACACTAACACAGGAGACAGAAAGGGAAAGGACATTGATGGACATTTTCACAAGTAACTGAACAACAAACTGGACAATCACAAGACACTGGAAAATTCTCAGGTGCTAGCCTTGTCTGGAGGAGAGAGGTATCTATACTTGAATATTTAATCTCAGAAACAACAGTATGTCCTCATGATGAATATTAAAGTAAAGCCATCTCTTTGGCACAGGGGTGGGGGTGAGAGGATGAGACCAAAGGAAAAGTAATCATATCATCTTTTCATTGTTAAGCAAAACTACTTGACTTGCTAGATTATGAAATGTGTACTTAATTTTTCTTCAGCCATGATCAAATTACTTAACATATAATTTATAAAGTTGTAGGTCCCGTTTGAGTGCCTTTTCTGACTTCCTCTGGAGATAAACAACAGTGTAGAAGTGTAAGCTGAATAACTCTTTCCTTTCCATCTTGCCTTTCAATCGTGGTGTCTTGTTGCATCAACAGAAACCCTAACGAAGCATTATGGTCCTTTGTCTCAATGTAAGAAATAAAGGAAAAAGCAAACAAAGCAGAACAAAACAAATAAAAACCAAACAAATACATTGTAGTCCTTCACTCAGGACCACCAAAATTCACTTTTGATAGTAACCAAAGACTATTTCCCTTGTCCAAATCATAAGATCAAGTCAGTAAGGTGCCACTATGATAACTGTGCAGATTACAGATAAGAGAATTTCAGTTGTCTGTAGACTGATACAGATAAGAATGTCCTAAGGGATGATTACAAAGAAAAACTTAAGGAAACTGTCCTCTGCCACTGTAATGATAAATCATTCTACAGTGAGATCTTAGTTCTTATCTATATATGTGTATAACATCACACTCAACAGCTACTGACAGCAAACCCTATGATCAGATAAGGAAAAAAAAGAAAAGAAAGATAGACACTTAGTATTGATACTTATTGAGGGGCTTATCCCAGGGGAACATTAATTATCTTGTAATTTTTTATTTAGGGCAGGGACCCCCTGATATTATCCCCTTTCACATTAACATATTTCTTAGTGTTATTTTTGTTGAAGTCTTGTTTAAGCACCCATATTGCTGATATTTCCAGGGTGAAGCTTCCTCATCATTTCTAGGAAACAGTCTCACAGCAGTATTCTTGGTTCTCTGACTCTAACAGGATGTTACCTGAGTCTTATGGGGCGGGGCTGTATTGCAGATGTGTCCATTGGACCTGGCACAAAATGGTTAGTTGTAGACTGCAGTCTGACCAATTGTAATGTTCTATAATGTTCTCTGTTGCGTAGAAACTTCCTTAATGAGAGGTGAAAGAAAAACGTACCTGTGAATATGAGGATACATATCTAGAATGCAGTTAGGAATTATGTTGGCTTAGGAGAGTGGTGTAATTTTTCACTTACATGACATGCTTTTAAAAGGATTCTTTGATTAATTTGTTTCTATTTTAGTTCTACAAAAAGTATAAGTTGATTAATATACAAAATAGTTTCTTTAAACCTCATGAATAAAGACTGTTTTGTTGACCTGAAACTTTCATCTTAATTTTTAGTCCTTTCATATCACATTTTCAGAAAGATTTATTTTAGTAAAATACACAACTTTTCAATCCTCACTCTTTTTCTATCATATAACATTACTCTTTATACTTACCTTACTTTTGATTCATACCAATATTGACAGTTGTTCTCATGTCTCTGTGCCAATCATTCCAACAGCTAAAGGCTCTCAAGCCTTTATTAAATTGTTAATTGTTAATTTTATGCATTTAATATCTATCTGCTCTTATAAAAATTAGTACTCTAAGTTTATATCACAAGTTTTCCCTAATTCTATACTCAAAGTAGATATTGCCTCCCCATTTAAGTTGTGAAAAGAAAACAGAAACCCATCATTTCTTTCTGGAGAAATGAGCTGAGTCTAATTGGAATGTTGCTTTCTAGTTAAATGGGCAGGTGCCATCTGAGCTTTTTCCTGATAGTTGACTGTGGAAACTTCATATTTTTCTCCTTTTATAAACACTGCTTAATAAGGTCAAAACAGAAACAAAAATTCCTGAAACAAGCTTAGTTAATCCAGTGACACAGGATATAGGCTTGCCCATGATTGGATGAGGAAATATATAGCCTTATAAGTTCTGCCTTTAAAGTCTTTGAAAAATGCAACTTGTAACCATTTTGTGAAACCCTAGAATGTGACTCAGGGTCTTTCTGTGGTCACCTTGAGATGGTCCTGGGCAGAGCTCATCATTACAGGGCAGTATTAAAACTTGCTTTAAAATTGGCTCAAAAATTAGGATAATGATCTTTTTCTTGACTGTTGGAATTAACACCTCCTAGATTCCACATGCTCCTTGTTTCCATTTCTGCTTCTTTCTGTCCATCCATCCCTTTCTCCTTTACTTTCCTGCAGTTTTTCTCATAATTTTAAACCATATTTGTTCTTCAGTGTTGTTTTTAGTTTTCGGTCTCCCCGGCACGTTCCACCACAGCCCTATCCCAGCCTGGAGCTGGCTGGGAAGCCGCTTGGTTCCCACCCTGGCCAGAGGCGAGAGGCTCAAGCCGAGAGTCGTGGGAAGCCCCGGGGACGTTTCTGACGTGGGTTCCTAGGACCGCGTGGTGTCGCCTGACCCCGCTTGCTGAGAACGAACACGAGACGGAGACGGCATCTGGTGGACCCGAACTCCAACCCGAACTCCTTTATTCCAAGTGATCACCCCGATAAATAACCTCTTCCCATAAGGGTGTGGCTTCTCCCCTCCAGCGGGGAAGCCTTAATTAGCATGGCAGGGGGAGGGGCGTACCTGGCCAACCCCCCACAATATCCATGGCCTTTGCAGAGACAAAGGTGTATGATTCACCACGAGGCAGGCAGACATTTTGCCAATCTGTTTACTGAGTTAGCAGCTTCCAGGGTTTCAAGAGTAAAGGAGACTCCGAGTGTCCTACCAGCCCCTGGGGGCGAGGACCGCTCGTGCTACAACTTCACTCTTTAGCCTGGAAGCCCTACACTTCAGTACTTTCATAGGTGCCAATGTTTTTATTTTTTATTTTTTTCACTGTTGTCTTTCTTCAGAAGGTATCTGGATATATCCTTGTACATTTCTAAGTGTTTAGTAGACATACATTTTGTGCAATAACAGTGACTTTCAGAACTTTAAAGCCCATGATCTCATGCATATATTTTTCTTATTTTTAAGGCTGATTTTTATTGTTATTCTCAGTGCTGGTATTTTAACACTTTCCTTTCATTTTGTTTCTTTGTTTTTCTTTCCAGAGTATTAGGCTATTGGACAGATGTTTTCGTCATGGATGATAATGGTTTTTATAAAATGCAGTTTTTCAGGTGTATAGAGCTCTTATTGTCTCTGCAAAGATGAAGACTAAAATTCTTAATTTTATAGTTTTTTTGTTAATTCTTAATTATATTCTTTCCATTAGCCTCTTCATTAATTACAATGTCATGTGTTAAATCACTTTGATTAATTCACAAAATACTAAAACCAATTATCTTTTCTAACTGACTCTCATCTCTTTGTTGCTTCATTCTATTTCTCAAGAAATTTCCTTTATATTTAATCTTTTATCTTATTTGAAATTTTCAAGGTTATTTCACTGTTATCTTAATGTTCTTTCATATAGAATCCTGTCCTTGTACCACATCCTTTAAAGCTTATTCATTACGAAAAATAACCTTTGAGGTTTCTTCGGCTACTTTTTGTCAATGCTCAGTGAGTTTTTTATGTGAAATGCTACAAATAGAGGAATCCTTTTTTTCCCACTTTCTTTGATGCATTTTTTGACTTTTCATAGAAAGGTAATTATTTAAATTATGGCAGTTGGAGACACACCTCTCACTACCTGTGGGTTTCTAGGTACTTGATTGACTTCCTACACGTGGAAGGATTCTGGTTACATAATCATCCACACAGTGAGAAGCAAGAATATAAGGCTGATGCCTTATGCTAGTTTAAACAAACTGTGTCATTTGCATTCTTCTCTCACACGTACTGTTGATACCAGATATGTAAAAGTTGAACTTCAATTTTCAGGCATAGCTATGTCCTCTGGAGATTCTCAACAACTTTGTAGAAATATGTTTTCTGAAGAGACTAGATTTAACTCTAACACACGTGGAGAAGGAAGTCTACAGACAACTGAAATTTAAGGCACTTGCTTATTTATGAACTCTCTCTCTTATCAATAATTGATTGTCAACTATGTGTGTGAAATGATGATATGTAATTAGGAAGCAAAGACAAAACAACATAGAGTCATAAGATGTCCACAAGGAAATGACAACCTAGTGGAAAACTCCAAAGAATAATTACACTAAGTATACAGCTGCAATCTGTGAAAACTATGTGGAAGAGTTTTCATTGTGATCATGTATCAGGGGACAGAATCTGAGGCAGAAGATATCTTAGGCAGGGCTTTGTTTGAATAGAGAACAGAATAATGAGTTAGAAATAACTGATAAAGAGTGAGAGGCTAGAACATTCTGTGCCTAGCAAACAGATTGTGGGAATGCAAACAGTAGAGAATATGGTAAGCAATAAAAAGGAAGCTCCTGTGAGTTTTAAATGAAAAGATCAAGGAGAAGGCCATTAATCTAAAAATCAACAGTACTTTACCCATTGATCCTTAAAAATATGAATGCTATTTTTATTAAATTTCTCTATGATCTGTTTTACACATGTGTTTCTGTTGGGAGCATCTGACATCTGTCACAAAGTCTACACATTTCATTCAAGGAATAAGATTTCAATGCATAGGATCTATCACATGATACCTTCCTTAGTGTTTTAGTGTACACAGGAAGCAATAGTCATATGCTTCATTTTATTTTCTCTACTACCTATCTGTCTGATTGTTTCTTCTGGCGTGTTTTGTTTTTCTCTCACTTCCTTCCTTGGAATGTGGCTGACTTATCCGCTGCCTGCTCAACCCCCAGGAAGGAAAACACAGGATGTGGGTCAATGCATCCTGGCAGGTCCCAGATTGGAGGACTAAGAGTAGATGAGAGTGAATCAAACTCTCAGGAGAGGCTGTCAGAGAAGGATATCTCTCATTTATTAAAGTGAAGATGGTTACATTTATAGGGTACAAGCAGGGGAGGGTCTTTGGTACCCAGGGTTGGGATTCATTAGTTAAGACATTGGATACTGGAGTAGCCTCATTTACACATGGAGCTCAAATCTAAGCACCAAGGTCTTGCAAGGGCACCTTCTACATAAGGTGTGGTCCCATAGGGAAAAAGAGGAGGCACCTTATCAGTAAAAGGGCTCATTCTTATACTTCCAGCTACAGCGCAGATAAGCACCAACCAAGTCAAATTCCTTTGCTAATCATCTTTTGTGAAGCAGGCAATATTTAATGTTTACATGGGTTCTGGCCAGGACAGAGAAAGTGAGGAGCACCTAAACTCCTAATGCTCTCTGGATGAGATGATCCAGGGTTCAAGGCCAGCTTCAATTCACTCTCAGCTCTAGGAGAGCCCCGTAGCATGATGTGGATCAATTTTAAATTGAGGGTAGATGAAGCTAAAAAAAATGACAGGGGTAACAATTAATTAAGATGCTGTAGGACATGGGTAATTTCACTTTATAGTCAACATTATATAACAGAATGAATAATTTGTCTGATGTGTCTTGTTAGGACCTTAGGCAATCATAAATGAATGTTTATATTTTAATATCACCATATTAGATAATATTTAAAAAAGGCTTTTGCATGTCAAACAAACCTATTCCTAAGCACGTTTAGTAATTTTGTGATGTTAGCATTGTGTGTTGATTTTCTGAAAATGAGTCTTCATAGGTGGAGATAATCTTATATGCATATATATTATTACATAGGGTAGAAGATCAAGATATACATATATATATATATCTCCCATATACAAACACACACATATATCTATGTCATATGTATATATATATATATATATATATATATATATATATATATATATATATATATCATAATTTAGGTACATACTTTGTTTTGGGTATTAAATTTTGGTATTATTGCAAGACAAATATATCAAAAATTTATTTGGATATATTTTAAAATATTCTATTAAAAATATCTTTATTTGCATCTTTGTACACGTTTGTGAATATGACCTAAGTATATTGTAGGGCAGGACATAGGATACTCTGTAGCTGGAATTACGGGCAACTGAGAGCCTCCAAACTTAGGTGCTGGAAACCAAACTTATGTCTTCTGCAGCATAATATTCATTCTTAGCCATTGTGCCATTATTCTAAACCTAACTGGTGCATATATATTGAGATGAACAGAATATTCAATTAGATGAAATATTAGAAATGGGGACATTACTACATACACACACACAAACACAAATACACACATACATATACACATATACATATAAATATACAGACAGAAAAAATACATAATGCATATATGTATATGTACACATATATGGAAATATCCTAAAGAAATATCACTGAGAAACATACATTTAAAATGAGAATATCAAATAATAAAAGGTGTTATATCTAATGATAGAATTACAATACATTGAAAACAGTGCACAGTTTCTAGTTATAACAGTACTTGTACTGGTAGATGTATTTTCTACAATCAATTTCTAAAAGAAGCTCTTAGTTTCTGTACACATAATTACAAACATTGTATGATGTCAATTGTGAGTCTTAATTTTTTTTTTGAGCATACAGGAACAAAGGAATATTTGGTAATGAAATTTCTTTTTTTTTTTTTTAACAAAAGCAGATAGAGATGTTTCCATTCCATGTTTCTTGAGTTTTTTTTTTTCTATAAATTCATTGCTCTTGGACATTATCCATGCAACACTAAAATACCAATTGAAAACATAGTATGGAACAGTAGATCCACAAGATGAGAGGCTATGTTTAATATCCTTGCATTGTACTCCATGGAAGGAGAGTAAAGCAGATGAAGTAATGGAATAAGTAAGTGTTTCCCACTAAACCAATAATCACAATTGCTCTGATACTTTTTAAAAACACACAATCATATTTTCCTCATACATTTAGATGTGTGTTAGAAATAACACAATAGTACAGCTAAACAAAAATCATTTTGTTATAAAATGTGTTTACACAAATTTAAATATTCAGAGTCATTGCAATATCTCTAAAAATGAGTTTGGTAATCACCATGGTGTTTTCTTGTGATGATTTTTTCAGATTTTGTTGCAACAGATGTATTGCTAGTAAAACATACGTTTAAAAAAATAAGAATCCTTAGATGCAGACAGATAATGTATTCCTTGCAGCCTTTGCTTGGGGCAGCTTTTAGGTGAGGCTGACACAGTAATCTTCTCATCTTGAAAGGGCAGAAGGTGAAGATTCTAGATTTTTCATTTGGACTTAATTCATCTCTATGCTTAGTAAATATGGTACCTATTTTCTAACATATGTACACACATGTGCGCACACACACACTCAGACAATCACAACAAATGGAAGCACATTTATAATATATAAAAAATAATTCAATAACATAGAAGAATGGAAAAAATGGGATTGCATGAAATGAAATATCTTCTGTACAGTAAAAGGAACATCAGAGTGAAGAGAAAGCACATGGAATATGAAGAAGTTTGTTATCACTAGATTAGAAGGAGATTAAAATTTTTATGATTACATAGGGTTCCTTTGACTTAGGTCCTATGTGGGATCCTCTTCCACCTTATATTGTAGAGAAAATGGTCCTCTGAAAAACGTATTTAAGTAGCATTATATGAACTCAAGAGATTATATTTAGTAATATATATGTCTATATAAATATATACATGCATACAATAACAATTAATGAAAACATGTGGCATGTATTTAAAGGAAAGTAGATGGATTTGTATGGGAAGGTTTGGAGAGT
This sequence comes from Cricetomys ansorgei, assembly GCA_026225945.1. Taxonomy (NCBI): domain Eukaryota; kingdom Metazoa; phylum Chordata; class Mammalia; order Rodentia; family Nesomyidae; genus Cricetomys; species Cricetomys ansorgei. The sequence goes on from JAMJFZ010000199.1 coordinate 23,316,441, forward strand.
AAAACGGGAGGAGAGAAATGGAATTAAATTACAATCTCAAACCATTTGCTTTTTTTTTACATATCAGATGAAGATGAAATCTCAAACTTTAAATTAGCCCAAGTTTACAATTCATACATAGAAAATGATGCCATTCAACAAGAAAATATCATTTTGGTAAATTATTTTGATGCTGTTACTGCTGGAAATGAAAGAGTCTCTCAGCAGACAGAGCTGCTCTATGAAATCTGCCAGCTACTGATGTGCAGAATTAGCATCTCTGTGCCCAAGGTGTTATGACTTTACCTTTTTATTTATGAGTCATTGGCACTTCTGGAAAACAAACAGCTGCATCAATTTTTCCCGGATATTGAAGTCACTCTTATTGATGCTTTTGAACTTGCTGTATCATGTCACAGGGACACTGCAAACAAAACCCTATTAAATATAAAATTTATTACCAAGGAACCTATTTAAAGACAATCTCTGCTGTGCATATGATATGTTACAAATGTCTGTTTGGTAAACATTCAAATTCTGTTTTCAATTATTTATTAATCTGAGGTGTCCTGGGTTTTTCTCTTTATATTTCTTTTTTAACATCCCAGTACAATAACTATTGATTTCCTCTCTGCTAAGATGACTGGTTATAAATATTAACAAGCAATATGTATCTGAATTATTATAAATGTGCTATGTAAACATACCTCTAACACATACATATTTTATAATAAGTTTTTGTATATTCCCTAGTTTAGCTGAATAAATCTAGTTAACATTGCTGATCCAAAATTAGGAGTTATTTCAATACAGTACAATTCAAAAATATTAGCATATAAAATGAAAAAGAAGTGTATTACACTATTATTAATCACCAAATACTTAACACACATAGTTTAAATTACTACTATGTCTTGCTTAATATTAAGGGAAAATATTCAAGAAAATTTTATATTTAATAAATATTATATGGCTTTTCCTTATGACTAATGTATGTCTATGGAAATAACATTCTAGTTAAACTCAGAGAATTATTTTTGTTGATAAACTAGTTTTTTTGAAGTTGTTCAGACATGCCTAAAATAAATCTTAATTTAAAAATTGACATTATGAATTTATTTCAAAATAAAAGAGGTAATACAGACACACACACAATATATATACATATATATTATATGTATTACTAAGCTTAAGCATAAACATGATTTTGTGAGTTATCATTTTCTTATTTTATTCTGGAAAACAAATAAAAGCAACCTAGATTTAGGAATCAATATCTCAACATGATCAACATTTTCATCAAAACTTGAAGAAAACTATAATTACTCCAAATTATATACATAAGCACTTAAAGCCATTCACACATCTTCAAATTTATATCATAATAGAAGGGCCAGAACAACAGGCTCCTTCAGAAATTCCCTGAAAAACACACATGTCCTATTGAGGAGCTTCTTAGTCAATCTGAAAACACAAATGGCTTGCCTCTCACTTTGATTCAATCTTATAAATAGATCACATGTAACAGTCCTATATAAGTAGCCTTCCACAGGGCCTCACAGACTACAGACAAAGGCACATACCTGTAACTCACCCATATAGAATTACAGATAGTTAATCCAAAAAAAAACTCTAGTTCATTACTATTAGGAAAGCAGTGAAGCTAAAAATGTTCAGTACTGTAGTGAAGTATCTTGACTTGTCATGCTAAATAGTTACAGCTGGGAAAGAAAGTCACAAAAAGACCAACAAGACAATTTAGGCTTTTCTGATTTTTCTTTCTTTTGTCTCCACTGCTCCCTAAGGCAGTCCAAAACATTATAATCCCTCCTCATTTATAAAGGTTAACAATATCTGCAATAGTATCATGACTCCTCACTGTTTTTCTTTGTAAAAGTTGGTTATTTGGACTCTATCTGGGGCCAAGTATAACACAATGGAACATAGTTTATTCAACATTGTGAGATCCCAGATCAGTGTCCATATCCATTAAGAGAGAAAGATGTAGAATGGAAGGAAGGAAGGAAGGAAGGAAGGAAGGAAGGAAGGAAGGAAGGAAGGAAGGAAAGAAGGAAGGAAGGAAAGGAGGTAAAAAATTCCCAGAGTCACATTATCTCATGTGGCAAGAAAAATAAAATGATCACACTGTCTGTGAGCCCTGTTCTATACTCAGAAAGAAGGAATCACAAATGATGTGACCATAATTAATCTGAACAGACACCGAGCTACATTTCTTCTCTTGTCCATTGTCATCATGGGATCAACTTTTGTCCAATTCTGTTTCTACATAGTTATACATTCTTTATTAAATACAATAGTAAAAATACTTCTCACTTTAGTACAGGTTTTTCATCATAAAAGTTCCTTTATTACATGAGACTGGTTAATAGTTTTCTCTTACTAACCTGCCTTTTCTTATAGAAATGAATGTTGACCATGGCTTTAAAATGGGAGAAGAAAGACATCAAATCTTTCCCCCCTATAATACAAAGTCACTTTTAATATAGATGAAGTGAAAGAGAATCATGATAGATAATCAGTTGCACATAAATATGCAAATTCAGACAAGGAAGCAGGGAACTCATTGAAGTAGCTTCAATACATTTTTAAAGGAGATTTTACTGTAACAAAAAAACTTGACAAGCCAAGAGTGAGAAGAAAGTACATATATGTATACATGTATGCAATATATGATATAAATATATGTATTACATGTCTATAAGTTTAAAAAGAGAGAAGAAAAAAGGAAGAAAGAGTGAGAAGAACACAGGAAGGAAGACAGAGTTCGCAAAAGCCACTGCACTTGAAGCTATATTGTTATCAGAAATGAAATCATAGGGAAAAAAACCACTGTGTTTTATCAAAAGTACTTTAGTGCCTTTTATGCTATCAGCACAAACAACAATTCAATGAGCAGAATGAAAGTCAACTGTAACTCCATAGGGGAGAAGATCAGGAACAGCATGATCTCTTGGGAAAATAGGGAACCTATTCTGGTGATGATGCATAAATACCAGGACGGAGTTCTTAGTCTTAGTTATCCACATGTTCACAAGCAGCTTAACATTCAATGTATAAAAATTTTCATTTAATACTCAGTGACACATTAGTATACATATAAATATGTGAAATCTACATAAATTTAAATGGTTATTACATAAATACAATTGCTTTATAACAAATTTAGATTGTTGGTATTTTTAAAAAGGTGTGTTTTAATTTTTTTTTCCCGTTGTGGACGACAGTCACTTGATTCTGAAATTTCTCACAAACAAATGACGAACCAACTTTCATGAAACTATCTACAGTCAACTTCATGTAAACTAGTTAGGAATTATAACACATCCCATACCCTAAAAATTTCAGACTCTTGAGAGTAACCATTTCTTCTCCAAACATAGTGTAAAGCATTGCAAAAATTCATATATATAAAATCACTTGTTCCATTTCATAAGACTTAGAGTCCACAATGATCATAATTGATACAATAAATGCCTTGTAAGATACAGGTAGACACTGCTATTAAAATAATAGTAAAGATAAACAAGAATAAAATATCTTCCATATTTGAATATCTGTCAGTTTTATGTTAATTTCCTTTAAAAGGATTAGTTTCTCCATATGGTATTTTCTTCACTTCAGTGAAAACTTTTGTGTTTCATACTTTATTTTTGAAAGGTATTTGTTCTGTAATGACTTTTCAACTTACTCTGTTAATTGCTCCTCAACTGACTTTCCCTACTGACTGCTTCAACTGACTCCTCTGTCTGACTCTTCAACTGACTCTTCTTAGCTGACTCTGTTAACTGAATGAGTCTAGAGCTCTTCTGTAACTCTCTTTAACTGACCCAAGAGCCTGCCTTTTCTTGTGAGAGTTGGGCATGTCCTTACTCTGCTAACCCTTCCTCTGATTAGTCACTTTGTCATTCACCCTGACTCATCTCAGAAGTCACTTCCTGTATGACACTGATTCCTTCTGAGTTCTGCTTCCTGTGTTTGCTTCCACTATTTATACTAGGGATTAAAGGAATGGATCACCTCTGCTTTCTGAATACTGGTATTAAAGGTCTTTGCTACCACCGTTTTCTGAATACTGGATTAAAGGTGTGTCTACATTCCAACCAGGCTACACAGGTTTCTGAATTTAGACCCTGGCATGTAGACCCTAGCTTTCACACAGGATATTCCTCTATAAATGTTAAAAAAAAAAGGAAAAAGAAAACTGTAATTTTCATGTTTTGTCAGGCATCATGTAATGAACTTATGACTTTATCATTTGTGATTTGCTAAGCTTAAATCCCTTGTCAGAATTATAATTTCCAGAAAATATTTAGAGAAAGATACTGAAATTATATTCAAAATCTGTGCTGTAGAAACAAAAGGACTGTTTGAATGAAAAGAGTATAGAGTTCAGTTTTTACTCTTCATTAAGAGCTCTCTGCAATTTGCACTATCACATCAACCATGCCAACTCCACAGGAGGTATCTGAGCTACCAGCACAAATCATCTCTGTCAGGACATTAATTCCACTTAGGAAACACATCTGACTACTTAATTACAACTTCTCATGTGCATTTGTCTGTGTATTGACATAAGGAAACACAAATTACCTTAAAAGTCTCCAAATTTTTTCTATGCATATTAGAGTTGCAATGGTTTTTTGATTTGGTCTTCAGATCATGAATATACACAAAAAAATAACCTTACAGATGAATGTACATAAAACAGCACATGGATATTATATATGAATATATATGAAATATATATATATATATAGTTTAATAAGAATGAGAATTATTAGTATATTTAATTGTTAAAATGAAACATTTAATGTAGTTATGAGTTTCTAGGGAAAGAAACATTTTAATATATTATGGGTATACTTCTGTCTTAGTCAGTGTTCCATTGCTGTGAAGAGACACCATAACCATAGCAACTCTTATAATGAAAGGATTTATTGGAGGCTGACTTACAGTTTCAGAAGTCCAGTCTATTATCACCATGGCATGAAGCATGGCAGCATGCAGGTAGACAGGCTAAATTGCATCTGGATCCCCAGACAGCAGAAACACAAGGTCACTAGGCCTGGTTTTGGCTTTTGAAACTTCAAAGCCCAACCCCAGTGACATACTTCCTCCAACAAAGCCACACGTCCTAATATTTTTAAATAGTGCCACTCCCTAAGTATTCAATATAATGAACCTAGGGGGGATATTTTTATTCAAACCATTACAAATTCTTAGATCTCAAAATATCTAAAGATTTTCAAAAATTTCTATAAAATATTTGTGGTGGTCATACAATTTCATAGCTCAGAATTCCCTTGAAAGATTTAACAACATGAAAAAAATGAAATTTTCCCATAGTTCAATATTGTGGAATTACTTATATCAAATAAAGATTGGAAACAACAATTGAGCATTGTCTAGATAAACTCACACTGTGCAATAAAATTAGTTGCAGTTTTAAAATATGATGACAATGCATTTTGGTTCTGCTACAGAGATCTCAAATTTTTCTTACGCAATCAAATAAGCAAGCACATCAGTATACCAAATGTGCTTTATATTTTGCAAATAATGAGGGTGACTTAAAATGTTTATTTTTATTATATCTCCATTAGAATCTTTCAAGAGAATATTAATCCTAACAAAAATCAGAGTTCAAGAATTTTTTTGTTGAAAAAGAATTAAAAATGTTAGAAAAATTGAATGTTGGAAGCAAAAATAACTAACTTTCTATTGTTTGCTTTCATTTCAATTGTTTGGCTTCTTGGATAAATTCATATGAAAATTAAATTTGGACTGACATGTATTATGATTTCTGTTCAAATATTAGATCTTGATACTTTTTGGTATCTCCTGTCCCTTTTCACTAAAAACTTTGCACATAGTTGTTAAGAGGTAAATCTATTTATCTGAGGAATAACTGATTGAGAACAAAATGCCAAGCATGTACTAATCTTGATTGCTAAATTCATACTGTGCATTGTGTTTACCATAATCCCTGCAATGTTATTAAAGTGCTAAAAACATCCATATAAAAAACTTGAAATACTATGGGAAAGGATTTACAAACTAGAAGCACGGCTATTCTGTGTCCTTTAAAGAAACATCACCAGGATTGAGAAATAAATAAAATGAATCTAAGCTTTCTCAATAGGATGAGTTTTAAGAAAGAGTATTCCCCTTGTCAACGTCACAACAACAAAAGTTCCCACTGTGTGTAAGAAATTTCTCTTTCATGTTTTCACTAACACAGTGGCATTCATAGGCAGCATTCTGTATAATTACAGCTAATTCCTTATAATACCAAGAAAAAGGGCTATTGCCTACTTGAAAACTTTGGTAATGCTGCATGGATTTAGAATTGCAGAGACTGGGCATACAGTTAAATTTTAAAAGATTTTTAAAGAGGAAGTCAGCAATGAAATTCCCACAGTAGAGGAACTTTGGGAAGCAATTAGTTTGTTAAATTGTAGCTTATGTAGGGGAAAAAATTTGAAGGAGTGATTATTTAATGATTCCTCATTTTAACTCAGAATAATCATGTGGGGTGTCAAGATAGCTGTAGGTAAAATTCACTGTGCTTACAAAGTAAGACCACTATTCCATACAAGGTTTTGAAAAACAAAGGAAGAAATGTGTTAATAAAGGTGGAATTAATGTAAGATGTGTTTTGACAACTATTAAACATCAATTTAAGGTAATGTGTTCAAGAATATCTATGTAATAATAATATTTTCTTTTCCTTCATAGAGGTGGAAAGAATAAGCACTGTGAAAAAAGCATTATTTTCCTATTTGTATACTATTTTTAAATAAAAGGATATATGAATTCCATGAATAGAAATGCAATGGATAACGTAGGATGGGGATAAAATGTCCAAAGTTTAGACTTCATTTATCATCTGTTTTAGCAGATTTATGTGATATATTTATTAAAATATTTTATTAGTTTACTACACTTACTTAATTTAGAAAAAAAGGTCTTCTCTTTAAGTTAGATTATAACTACCTCATGATTGCTGTTTTCTAAATTCAGAATTGAATATAAAAAATATCATTGTAATATTTTTAGAGTTTCAAATGGAATCAATAATTTTATTGCAAATAATGTGAAAATATTTATGTTTACTGTGCTAATATTTTAATGTGACTCTAATTATCATTCTTTTTCTCTACCATGGAGGATGTTTAGAGCATACCAATGTATACATGCAGTCTGACTCAGTTTGCATTAATTTTCTCTCTAGTTTTCTTTTAAAATATTTTCCCAAATGAGAAAAATCTCTAAAATATTTTTGTCAATAATGTTACTTAATGTAACAATTTTAGTAGAACTTTTAATGGGTTGTCAAATCAATCACACACAACCTGACTAAAACCATTGTACTTATTTATCCCAATTATTACCAATGCATTTGCTTTGTAGGTGAACTCTAACATATAAAATGATAAGATTGGGCACTGTATTATAGTATGTGTGAACCCACATTGCGTTTACATCTGCTTTTCAAATATTAAATCATGAAATGTAATTATAATTATTTTACGGCAATAAAGACTATAGCAATAAAATTCACTGCAAATATAGCATCTGAAGAAATTATTGGAGAAATAAAATATTAACCTATAAGTATATTTTGAGTGATAAAATGCTTGCAAAAGCCCAATGGAAAAGTAATAAGAGTCCCTTTTACAATTATTTTCCAACATTTAAAAATAGTATTAGAACTACATTTATTTGTCATTCAAGCTAATCAAAATTATTAAGAAGAAAGTTATAATAACCTAGCTTTAGGCTACATTATTGTTTTTCTAACTTAACCAAAAGTTAAAAAGTAATAAAGAGTTATGTGAAATTTGACAATTTTAATTATTTCTTTGATCACTCTTCTACATAATAATTGTATTTTCTGTGATACTTATGGAAAATGAATAAAATATAATTAATACAAGCAATGACAAATGCTCAAAACCCAGTATTAGAAGTATATTCTTACTTTCTCAGAGACATTTTAATTAAATAATTTACAGGTATTGTACACTTCTACCAAATTCTGAATTGCTATTTATAAACTATAAATTTATTATTGTTATGACAGTTTGCATTTAAGCACAACTGTGCTCTAAGTAGTGTTCCATGATTCAAGTCTTTTGTTCAGTGTTTATTTTGTGAATTTCTCCAGGTTAGTGACAATAGCTTGATGTAGATTGTCCCCTTGTTTGCTTTACAATATGGTCATGAATCCATGGAGACTAAGGCCTAAATGCAATTATTTGAATGAGAAATGTCTTCCATAGTCATTTCTTCCATAGAACACTTGTCCCAGATGGGGAACTCTTTGGTAAGATTGGAAGTATTACTGGGATTAGGTTTTGAGGACTTACTGCCTCACTTCAGTTCCTGCTCTTTCTCTGTATCCTGTGTAGATGAAATGTGTACTTCCCGCTTCCTGCTCCTGCTGTAATACTACTTCTATTTTTATGGAATCTATCCCTCTATATCCATAAGCTAAAATAAGCCCATTCTTCCTTTTGTTTTTTAATCATGTTTTTTGTTTTTCATAGCAACATAAAACTAATAATACACTCACATATACCTGGTTTTAAAACAAGTATATCAAGAATAATAAACTTAGTGTTTCTTGAATTTGAAAAATGAAAAAAATAAAATAAAAGGAACTATCAGCAGATATACCAGTCACTTATTCATAGAAATTCTAGGGGCAAATTAGTTTTCTTTTTTCTCCATACTGTCTTTATTTCCCAGCATAATACTTTTATTAATCGGTTGAATTTTATACAGTGTATCTTGATCACACCCTCTTCCCATTTCTCCCAAGTCCACCTCTCACCCCTGTGCCTTCAAAAAACACAAACAAACACAAACAAAACAAAAAAACAAAAACAAAGGAATAAAAGAAATAAAGAAAGGAAAAATAAAAAATTAAGTCAAACCAGTGTGTCAGGACCATGGATCACAGGCATGATCATGGTTTTAGGTGGCAGTAGGGAGCAACCACCTGGCCTATATCAGCTTGGGAATAAGGATGACAAAGTTCAACCTGAAACTGGGCTTCACTTCCCAAATATGCTGGCACCTGGATATCTCCATACTGTCTTCAGACCCTTGTGATTGGAATTTCACCTTGATGATTAAGGAATAGGAAGCTTCAGTGCTGGAGAGTTTTTTGAGATTAAGAAAATGTTCCTCTTAGTAGAAATTCCTTTCCAAACTATTATCAATGAATTAGATGTTCCATCTTATATGCTATATAAAGAGCCAACACCAAGCATATGGTAGTTCAATGTGTGGGTAGTCAAAATATATATACAACTCTGGATGAACTACTGAACTTTCTTTCAACTGAGAAATGATCCTCGATAAGATTGGTAGTAGTCATGGAAACAGAAATTCTCATACTAGGTAAAACACTAGCCTCCCAGCTTCTATTTTGGAGGAATACAGAAAACATTTGTTCTTTTCCATTGATCTTAAGGGACTCTCATGTAAATAAATTTCTAATGAGATATTAGATTTTCAGTCTCATAAAGCCATTCATCAGACACACAGGCAGAATGATACATTAAATGGCATTAACAATAAAACAATTGCATTAATTTAAAGTGGATAATTAGATTGAAAAGGCCTAGTCATCTGCAACTTCCCCCATATCACCAACTTCTCATAGTCTTAGTGTTTCCAACAACTACACAAATCTCAATGAAGATCTCTCTCGAATTATTTCAAATTAAAACTGAAAGTGATAAATTTCCTTGGGATGTTGTTCTTCAATATTTATTCCATAAAGTCAGTTTCCAAAGCTAACCAAAATGCTTATTCAAGCTTTAGGCAGTGGAGATAACTCACTTCATATCAGCTAGAACTGAAAAGTGACCCAAGATAAGACAAAATTGCTACCAGGCTGAAATATGGAGATAGCGATTAATTCATAATCTGAAGATGAATATCAAATAAGGCTATACAGAAATGCAAACAAATTGAGCACTGAAAACAAAATGGGAACATTCTTGTCACTTAACATAGCAACCATTCAGCATACGTCTCGACTGAATATTTAAAATGACAGGTATTTCAAGTGAAATACCTGATTTCTCTCAAGAACTCATTGCAAACTGGAGTGAATCACACTCATTAAACAAAGGTCCATCCACAAGAGTGTAACAGTAACTTTCCAAGTCATAAAAATAAACAACCAAAATATTCTCACAAATAAAACAAAGTTAAATAATATTTCCTTTATCAAGTCATCCACAAGTATCACAGTACTTGGTGCTGTCTCTAGGACAAAGGGAAAGATTATGGCATAAATACATATACAAACAGTTAGTAGGGTTACCTAATATCTTATCCATATCCACTTTCTCAGGGCATTCTCTTAATAGCATGCTCACAAGTAGCCACAAGCCCTGGGTGGAAATACAGACAACACCATGTGGGATGCAGACTCACGCTCACTAGTGGTTTATCAAAGCTGTTAATGAACACTTAAATTCCCCTTAGTTTCTCAACATTACAAAAAAAAGAAAAGAAAAAAAGAAACAGGAATTGGAAAAGAAATTTGATATATAGATAATTTAATCAAAAGCAATCACTTAATTTTCTCTTCTGTGTCTGTGTTTATCTTGCAATTTCTGATAAACCATGTGATAAAGACCAGAATTTATGTAAATTTCACTATGAGACAGTGTAAGCCTTCTTGTCCATGGGAGAAAATGATTAAGATACAGGCTACCACCCTTGCTTGCCTTCATTGTCATTACTATTTCAAATCTGGGCCTAAACACAATGGGATAGATATCTAATCTTAGAGGTATAACTTTAAAAGAAAAGAGATTCTTAGGAATTTTAGTACTTGCTGTATATAGCATCTCTAGCATTCCACAGCTTTCCAATGATATTTTGTCCCTAATTCTATTTATTCCTTCAGTAGGTATAATTGAATTAAAGAAAGCTTCATCCTCAGACTTCTGTAAATCTGCACATCATGAATGTACACTTAAAATGGTTTATTGACAAGAAAATTAAATAAAACTTAGGTCTTTCTTATACTTACAAATCTTTATTGAGGACTTTATAGATGTATACTTTTGATCATTTGTCTTTAAAATATCATAAGGAACTGATTTGAAATGTAAAATGCGGAAGTAAATCATTTCATACATAGAAATAGTAGCTAGTAGCTACCTTTTCCTTAAAACAGCTTGATTGCACACCAGAGAGCATGTCTAAAGTGGCTTGTCTTTTTTATCGTTGTTACAGGAAGAAAATTAACAAGTATGCCCTTCAAAAAAGTTAACTATCTAAAAATTAACATCAATATAGAATAAATACTTTATAATTTTCAGTGTATGTGACAATTTTTCATCTATCTAGTCAGCATTTTCAACTCTGTATTCTAGCTCAAAGTCCTAGGAAATTCTTTATATTTTCGGCTCCATTTTTAATGATTCAGTTTCTAGAACTTACATTAAAATCCTATCTTTCAAAATGCAAATACTGGGGAAAGGATGCAATTATGGAGAAACAATAAGGGATAGAATCCAATTTAATGACAAATTATTTCAATTTTTTTCAATAAATTAGAACATGACGTCAGCCTAATGAGGGTGAACATTATAGTTTATGAAATGAGAATTTAAGAAATGTAATGGAAAGCTAATCAAAATATCAATGGCAACAAAAAACATTTGAAATTAGAGATCATGAATATTTAATATATCAAGATTATATAAAATTTCACTGTAGATGTAGATTCAGGGCAAAAAGACAGTTTATTCTTTGGCTAATTCAATCTAGGGTCTTTAGAATGTTTTAGCCACCATACAATCTAATCTTCAGTCTAAACTAGAAGGCTTCAGCCTCCAAGATGTACTGCTGACCAAGCTGCTGGTACAAACTCACCTTCCAAGCCAGCTGACTGTTTCTGACTGAGCTTTCCTAAATCTGGCTGACTCTGGTTGACTCTGCAACTTCTCTGACTGAAATGCTCTGCTTTCTTCAAATTGACACTGGATGTTAGCTGATTCATTCTCCCAAACTCACTCTCCTTCTGCTGAACCATTTCTGTGTCTCTGCCTCAGACTGCCTCTGTGTTTCAGAAGAGTTCAGTCAGAAACAGTTAGCTGGCTCTGAAGGTCAGTTTGAACCAGATGCTTGGCAAAGAGTTTGAACGAGAACCACAAGTGAGTTGAATCAGCCAACCAGAAGAGTTAGCTGAGTTCAGTACAGCTGAAATCAAAAGGATCTAGTGAGAGAGAATCCAGTCAGCAGTATGTCAGCCTCTAGGCTGAGGCCTTCCAGTTTAGGCTGAAGATTAGTTTGTATGGTGGCTAAAACCTTCTAAGGATTGAATTAGCCAAAGGAAAACACTGCCTTTGAACCTAAATCGACACCTACGCTTCATATTTTTTCAATGATATTTGTTCTTCCAGAGTTAAAGTGGGAAATGCAAGAGCAAGAATGTAGATAATGAGACCCATGTTAAGTCCTCAATTCATTCAACATAGACATTCATCCAATTGTTAGTTACTAGTTTGACCAGGTAGACACTAGGTAAATAAAATAATAATAAAATAAAATAAAAAAACAAAATAAGCATTCTTCTCCATAACTGAAGGATGGTAGTATATTCTATAAAATATTTTCATAAATTATTTATTAATTTTCAAAGAAAATATTTTATTTTTCAAAAATAAGTACTAGGTTCTAGTAAGATAAATTTAAAATCTCAGCCGTTGGTTGTACTAGTTTGCTTTCTATTGTTATGCTAAAGAGAATAACCAAAAGCAACTTGGGAAAGGAAAAGCTTATTTCAGCTTACAGTTGTAGTCCATGATGATGGAAAGTCAGGACAGAGAAAGGTAGGAAACTAGAGGCAGGTTCTGAAGATGAAGCAATGAAAGAATGCTGCTTCTTGGCTTACTTACCATGGCTTGCTATGCCTTTTTTCTTATAACATTCAAGACAACCTGCTGAGTGGTAGCAGAGACCACAGTGGACTGTGTCCTCCCACATCACTCATTAATGAAGAATGTACTACAGATTTGCCAAGGAGAATCTGATGGAGGGGTTTTCTCAACTTAAGTCCTGTTTCCAGAAGCTACTATAGGTTTTATCAAGTGGACAAAGAACTTGCCAGGACACTAGTGATACTTTATTTTTGCAATTTTCCATGCTGATAATCTCCATGCAAATGAAGCAGGCTAGTCACTATGCATGTTTTAAATTTCTACATACATATTCTAAAGGAAATCTATCTAACAACAACAACAACAACAAAAGATCTTAAAAGATTATTCTAAAAGTATATGTTACTGTATTTTATGTAACATTTTTGAATGATATTTGGTGAAGATATAGCACTGAAGTAGTAGACTATGGCAGATAGTGAGGTATAAAAGCCCTCGAACAAAGCCTAACATATTAGGATAACTGAAAATAAAAAGCTGGTGAAGAAAACCAATGACAATCTGTTAGTAGAGGCTAACCAAAACCAGCTCTTAAGACTAGTGAAGGCAAAGGGACATGCCAGAGCACCCTGAGAAACCTAAGGCTCAATGTCATACTAAAATATACAGTCTTGGGGAGATACTAAAGATACTATTGAGACATAAGCCGTGAAGTTGAATGTATAAATATATGTAACACACACATGCAGAAAATCCAAGAAGACAGCACCATGCACATCAGGTGAACACCTACTTCATGTGACATTATCCTTTGTGAAGAGGCCTTATGAAGCTAATAATACTTCTCTTCACACTGAACTGCTTCTTTCTTTAGACCTTTATTTTCTTCTAGTAAATTCTCCTTAAAGTTGTGTCTCTTTTCAATTATTTTCTCAGGATCACAGGAAACTAGCACATCTCCAGAAGTGTCCAAGTAAACAAAAATATCAGTGAATACTGACGTAGAATAAATGTATACAGTTCTTATCCTGATTCCTAATAGCACCCCTAAAGTTCTTGAACTTTTTTGACAGAATAGGGCAATAATTGCATTGTACAATCATATACTAAAGTACTTGGAGCATCTTTGGTAATTTGAACATTTTTAGTTCTAATTTATTGATGTTTTCTGACCATAAGATGGCTGCAGGATGAATGTTGGACAACAAAATGACAGAAACATGTATGCATAATATAAAATTTACATTCTTATCTATATTCTCCACGAGACGAATGGGGCTGAGATTCAGTTAGTAAGTAACCATGACTATGTATCAATTCATTTCTGAAACTGCTATCCTAACTTCAGAAATGTTCAAAATTGTTTGATACTTACCCATGCCAGGACTGTGTACAGCTCAGTCAAAGAGAATAGAAATTCCAGAGCTCTGAACTCTATATTCATTTGGACTCTTAGTTATTCTAACAAATTGATAAGCCTTGGATTAGCTCCTGTTTATGTGTTCCAGGAGCAAATTATCAAACACAGTGGGAATCCCTGACATTGCATCTGTTTCTAATAGAAATGTGCTCTCTTGAGATTCATTGCTTGTGATTGACTTCTGCTGTGAGGGAACTCTGGATACTGAGGCCAGTAAATATTTCGAGTCTTACAAGTGTTAGAATTCATAGTACTCCCAAATTGATGTTTGATTATTGAGACATACTTAATATTACAAGGATAGATATAACATGTTTTTCTTTAGGAAAGAATTTTCAGAACTAAATGTTTTTATAAAATGTAAAAGTGATTAACACAGATATGCAGGCCTGAAAGCATTTGCCTTCTGAATTTGCTCCTGCCTCTTCCCTTCTACATCTCTTTGACTTTACTCCGATCCTTGTACCTGCACTATGTATTAGGACACCTTTGCCTTTGTTATTTGTTTTTAGCATAAAGTACAAATACTTTTTATGTTGCTTTCTCAAAATAACCTATTTCTAATATTGAAGAATACTGATGAAAATGAAAGGGAGAAAGTTAAAGCATAAATTAACCAGATGAAATACCAGTAAAGCACAATAATTTTCTGTGTTTGCAGCTAAACCCATAGAAAGAATGCTCTATACTTGTGTCAGGATACTAAAGAGGCCTGTGGTAAATGATTTCTTTTCTTCCTACCCACGCCCTGCCTCTCCTTTTAGCATAGTTGTTTTAGAGCGGAGAGGCTATATTTGAGTAACTAAAAGTCAGGACAGGGAGACTTTGAAGAGAATATGTACTCTTCATTAAAATTTTTCTGAAATCTTTAAGTTGCATGAGAAAGAAGTCATTTTTTTAAGTTGAATTTTTCCTATGGTGTGTGGGATGCAGCCCTGGGATTTGTACTTGCTGGTGGTATTTTATTTCATTATATATTTAGAACCTACTTTCTGTCAATTAAAAAAGAACTAAGTATGATTTGCATACTAAAACATCCTGAAAAGTAAAATGTTGGCACCCAGAAAGAGTATTTGTCAGAGGAAAACAGAGTTTCAAATTATCTATCCCTTATATTCAAAGTCACAAGATACACTTAGTTGTGCACAAATCTGATTTCAATCTGTTCTTCCTTTTTGTATCATTTTTCAACCACGTCTCTTTCTATCTCTCTCTAATTATTGAGAGTAGGTTTAGCTTTGATTCACAGTATGACTTTTTTTTCTCCCATACTAATACATGGTAAATTTTAATTATGTTGTCTTTTTGGTTTCCTTTCCATCTGTCTTAATTATATCCACTTTTTTTTTTATCCATCTGTACAATTATCTTTTATTCTTCTCAGGAGATTATACTTCCTCTTCCTAATCTAAGGAAAAGGGAAAAAAGCATATAATTACTCAAATTATTTTTGACATACATACAACTCTCATTTATTATGTTTGGCTTCTCCTATATTTTACATCCATTTAATTTAATAGCATATTATATCAGTAGTAGTTGAAGAATACAAACTAAGTATGTTCCACATTCTTAAATTTTTATCTTTAATTCTGATAATAAGATTTCCTGATTCATTATTGTAAATGTCAGTGAACAGTACACAGATTCTTCTGTGTAAAAATGTAATTATACCATATATAAAATGAAACTAGAGAAACTATACATATATATATAGTTTCTCTAGTTTCATTTTATATATAATATATATATATAGAGAGAGAGAGAGAGAGAAAGAAAGAGAGAGAGAAAGAGATATCAAAGATTCTTGAGGAAGGTAAGATAATTTTAGTTTTAAGGTCTTCTGTGGGTCTCATTTTCCTTTTTTGTAAATGATTTATTTATAAATTTACAAATATTATACACACAAATATATATACACAGAGCTTAAGACTCTGTTCAGTTTACCATGCCTGTAGAAAGAGAGTTTTAAAGTATGGTTATGATATCCCTAAAGTCATATGTTAATTAATTTTCTAGCAAAAACCTATTTGGAAGGAACAGATTTCTATTAATACAAGCTATATAATCTTTCTTGAAGAAAAGTGAGCCTGAGACATGTATCTATTTTATTTCTAGGAATACCCTGGAATTTACAAGATGCTTTGCACGTAATTTAGAGTATCCTAATTTAAGGTAAATTTGTGTTTTTGTAAAGGTCCTTGTTCTTCTTTATATCTTTCTGGTCTCACTTTTAGACTGTTACCATATGTATCCATTGATATGAATCAGAGTCTCAACCCTACCTCAGCAAGAGCACATTTGAAGGTCACCTAGATGGTTTCTTTACATTTCCACCATATACATAAATAGTGATGTGTCTCATATTTTCTGCATTTCACATATTCCTATATAATCTCTTTATTTTCTTTTTCCAGCGTCTCACTATGTAGCTCTGGTCAACAAAGACTTCATGTTAAAGCACATGGCCTGAAACTATGGTAATTCTCTCTCTATCCCTAAATTCTAAGATCACTGCTAATATTATTTCTATCTCTATCTCTAAATTCTAATATTACTAATATTGGTGCACAAATATGTGTGGTTTTGTACATACTTCTAAAATCAACTGGACTATAGAGTCTACTGATACACATAGTAGTTGAAATTAAAAAAAAAACTGCTCTCAATTTAGATACAGATACAGATATATTTTAATTTTTTGGTAAACCTTTTGTTTCTAAGGACTTTGGTTGCAAAACAAACATTCTTTGCATTTGTGTTTGGGTAGGCAACAATATCACAGTATTTTCTCTAAAAACATATGGGAACGACTAACCTCAATTCCACTCTATCCCCTGCATTATATTTAAGCTAATTTCTTAACTTAGTCTTTGTTTATGTCTTCAAACTTACCAAGCTTGCTGTTAATGATTGTAGATGATTGTGAATTTCAGATAGGGTGTTCCCTGGACCCTAGAGGTAAGTAGGATTTAAACTAGAAACTGTTCATGTAAAGTTGAAGTTATTCTTATTCAATATAAACAATATTCTCAATTTAATAAATTTTCATTCAGTTTTATTAATCTGTGTTGTGAAAAGTAACATGGTAAGTTACCAACACTACAATATTCTGTGCAGTTGACTTACTTCATAATATTTTTTTCCTCATCTTTAAATTTAATAAAAGAGTAGCCGTGAAGATCTGCTTAAAACCTGAAAATAATCCATATAGTTGTTATATATGAAAATGTATCAGGCAATTTATTTCTATGTCTTTTCAATTTCCCCTACTTTATTAATACAAGCACATCTCACTGAAGGATAGCTTCATCCGCAGTGTGAGCAGACCCATACAGCACATCTCACATAAAATTTATCACTCTATTTACATAGAAGTCACATACTTCTGGTTTAACAGAGAAAAAGTAACATCATATTGTGAAGTCTTTATGACTAGTTCATTGGATAAGTCTCTAAATTTTAACATAATCCTTCAAACATTCTCTAAATATCGTTAAAGGTAAATAAGTATAGAAATAAATGAAGGAAAGCAAGAATTTTTGGTTTCTGGGAAATTACCAACTCTGAATCATTTTCTTGAATTTTGGATTCAGATGTACTACTAATTTTCTAGGTAACTATGAGCAAGAAACTTGAAAATTGTTCTTTTGTTATTTGTTCATTGTTCTCAATGTTCTTTTGTTAATCAGAAATGACTGCAACCACCTACTTAGTAGATTACTGAGAAATTAAAAAAAAAAAAAAAACTAATCACTGACTCACTGAGCAGAATGCTTGGCATGTAAATTCAGTCTAATTACACTGTCAATCTTTTATTCTGAGTATTGTTAATTCTTGGAATTATAAGTAAATCTGAGCTTTATGCCTATACAGTCAGATTAAGATTTCTGTTAAAAGATATGACAATGTGACTCTCTGTTGATCATACCTTTTATTTTGGTTTCCAACCAGAGGTAGATGACTTCTACAAATAAGCAGTATAGCATTTAGTTATCTTTGGAAAACTGCATGATTAGAAATATTGGTTGGACTTTTCATATGAATAAAAATAATTTAAACTCTGTAATTCTACCCAGGAATGCTCTCATTAAGAATTGTGAGACATAGCATTTAAAATTAAAATGCCATTGTGTCCACTAAAAATATATTTTATTAGCATGGTATAAATGTATTTATGAAATATAAGACATTAGATTATATTTTAAGTATGATTTTCTTTACACAAATAGATCACTTTCTGGATTACACAACAATAATAACAGGTAAACTTTGAGCTTTACTTATAAGTATTGTTATTTTCTAATGAAATTTCCCTGCCTGGCTTACAGTTGGCTATCTTCATGATTATTATCCATAATTTATGCATCAATATCCTAAATTATCTTCCTTTACTAACTGGTCTTTTTTTAATAAGGTTCACCCCAATTACCACATTTTAACTTAATTAGTCCTCTTAACATTCTCCATTCAAATAGTCTGGAATATCTAGCAAGATATCAAAATCACAAAGAAGAGCCATTTTGAAGTTTAATCTCAAAAATTAATATTGAACTGACATAAGTAACTTGAAGTAAACAAACTACTTGAAATCTGAAACCTATCCAAAAACAGATACTGGAACAAGACAGGGACTCACTCAGTTTTCATGGCAGGCTATACTATGAAGAGTAAATGAGACAGTGAAAAAAGAAAGGAAATAAATAGAGGATTAGTTAACTAATTGTAATTGTTCAAATTGAACTCATTTATAGTGTGAAACTAATGCCAGGTATGTCAGCTACATTAGAAGTAATTCTTATGAAACTAGGGAGGGAGATTACAGTGATGTCAAAGTGGTTAAGAATAGCTATTGCTCTTACAGAGGACCTGTAAACATTGAAAAGCTAAAACTTCAAATTCAGAAAATACAGCATATTGAGGGGGGTTATGAGTTGTAAGGATAAAGTCAACATATATTTACCTTTCTTTCAATTATTCAGGATAATAAAATTGTCTAGTATATAATTTCAATTAACTCAATGATTTTAATATATTCTAGTGGGTGGAATGACGATGAAGAATGCTGTGTCCTAGACTAACACCCTAGATAAAAGGTCATTCCTTTTATCAGTTGTGTTTCTGTTTTCTGTGATAGAGTCTTTGGCAAAGCAAGGTACTTACTTTTGATTCACAGTTTGAGGGTACAGCCTATCATGTTTATAAAGTCATGGTTGTAAGATCCTGCACATTGCATCTGCTATAGAGAAGGAGAGACCTTGATTCTGGTGTTCATCTTCTTTCTTTATTTTGTTTACTATATTATCTCAGCTCATGTAATATTATTGCTTATATTCAGTATGGGTCTTTCTCTCTAAATTAGCCCACTATAAAAACTACTACACAGATATGGCAATTGGTGTTTCTGGGAGATTTAATATTGTCCCCCCAGTTGGCAGTTAACATAAGCAGCATAAGACTATGCCTTTTCATATCGATACCAAATCATGTCACTTTTATGTAGAGGAATAGGACTATGTGAAAGTTAAGAAGTGTCTACATTCCAGGGGTCTATATGAAGGCATCAATTCAGAAGTCTTTGAAGTATGGATGGAATGCAGAAAGAATGTTAAGAATGTTACACACCTTTAATGGTACACACCTTAAATACCAGTAATGCAGTAATAGAAAACATCTTTAATCCCAGTATTCAGAAGGCAGTGGTGGTCCACACCTTTAATCCCTAAGACAGAAACAATGGGTAAGCAGACACAGGAGGCAGAGCTCAGAAGGTGTCATCTGTCAGACTGGAAGTGACAGGCAAGGTGACTAATCAGAGGAAGAGTTAGCAAAATGAATCAGAATGAGGACATGCCCAATAGAAAGGTGGGCTTCAGCCTAGAGCAGAGTTGATTACAGAGGCAATATGAAGTAGGAAGAGACAAGCCATCAGAAATAGACAAGCTGGGGGAGAGACACAGAGATACAGAGGCAGCTCCAGGAAGGAAGTCAGCATCAGATGAGAAAGAATGAGTACACTTGAAGCTGAGCAGAGCAGTTCAGTTTGAGGCAGTCAGAGAGTCAGCCAGAGTCTGCCAGACTCAGAAGAGTTGAGTCAGAGCCAGCTAAGAAGATCAATTTGAACTAGGCAGCTTGGAGAAGAGTTTGAATCAAAAGAATCATAGTTTAGAAGAAGCTAGTTAGAGTGGCTCAGTCAGCAGTAAGTCTTAGAGGCTTAAATGTTCTAGATTGTATGAAGGCTTAAGCCTTCTAGTTCTAGGCTTAAAAGTAGACTATAAGGAGGCTGTAAAGATCCAGGGCTCCAGGACTAAGAACCAGTGATTGAATAAGACAAAGGAATAAACCAACCCTTGCCCTGAATCAACATCTACATCTGATAAATCTATGTCTATACTTTTAAGTGATAAACTTCCAGCTCTTGTTCTCATAACAATTTTTCCAACACAATTTGAAAATCAAAGTTCCTTCTGAAACTGGAATTAATTTCTTTATTGTGAGCCCCAATACAAACAAAAACACTTTGTTACTTATTTTTAGCATACCAAGGCACATAGAAAACATTTCCATTCCAAAAAGGAGAAACACAGGTTAGCAAGAAAGATTCAACCAAAGAAAGATGAAAACTCAACAGTTAATACCAACTCCCGCTGTCATTGTCTGTCGTAGGACTTAATGATGTCACATAGAAAGTGACTTATGAGATAAGTCAAAATAAATGGCAGACAATGTGGCTAATCAGAGGAAGAGTTAGCAGAGTAAGGACATGCCTAACTCTCACATGAAAAGGTGGGCTCTCAGTTTAGTTAAGGAGAGTTACGTAGGAATTAGAGTCTGTTAAAAGAATCAGACAAAAGAGTCAGTTAAGGAAAGCTGAAGAGTCAGTTGAAGCAGTCAGTATGAAGAATCAGTTGAAGAACAGTTACAGAGTAAGTTATGATGAATCAGTTACAGAGAAGTCAGAGCAGTTAGTTGAAGCAGTCAGTTACAGAGGCAGAGTGGAGCAGTGAGAGCTCAGTGAGAGGCACAGAGACACAGCAGAGCTTGGCAGAAGAAGCCCAGAACAGAGAGTTAATTGAACCAGAAGAGTCAGAGTTCAGAAGGAGCTAGTCAGAGTGGCTTAGTCAGCAGTAGGTCTGGTCTCAGAGTACTAAGACTGAAGCCTTCTAGGTCCAAGCTAGAAGTTTAAATGTTCTAGATTGTATGAAGGCTGAAACCTCCCAGTTCAAAGATTAAGACTAAGTAGTACAAAAGAAAAAAAAATGCTTTAAAGCTTCTGAGCTCCAGGCTAGAACCGGTCATTTAATTTAACAAAGGAACAAACTCTCCTCAGCCCTGAATCAACTTCTACATCTACATTGACAGAAACCTCATGAGCTAGGTCTTTACTTTCTGTATTTCTCTTCTTTCAACCCCCGACAAGAACATCTTAATACACTCAAGTTGTTTATTCTAGGGCTTGTTTTCTAACACAAAGTTGGAAATGCTTCCAGATTCCTCTCACAAAGCAGTTCCAAATGCATCAGAATCCATAATCTAATCTAACACTCTGAAGCTCCATCTATGATTCTAATTTTCTGTATTAGTTGCTTATTTCTGTGAGAAAATTCCTGAAAAGGCAAGGGTGAAAAGGTTAATCTTGGCTCACAATGTCCAGGTACAGACCTTCATATTGAAAAAAATCATGGTAACAGAAGCTTGAGAGAAATGGTCATATTGAATACAATGTCAGGAAAGGGACAGAGATGAATGCTGCTATTCAACTTTTTTCTTACTTTTAATCATTTTCCCAATCTGGAACGAAAACTTCGGAATGATGTTGTCTGCCTTTAGGGTAGTTCTTAACATATCATGGAACAATCTGACTGATAACTTCAGTATCTGTTTCTGGTACTGATATATCAGAATTAACCATGCATAATAATTTTATCAAACAGTTTAAAAAAAACCTTGAAAATTAGATAAAAATATCGTGTTTATTTTAAAATATAGTTCACAATTTGAAACAAATAACTTACAAATTTGCCTAAGTTGTATGCCTAAACTGTTTTTACCTTTGTTTTTTTTTATTATTAAAACTATATTTTTCCATACAATCTATTCAAATTATGGTTTCCCTTCTGACTCCTCCCAGTTCCTTCCTAACTTCACTCTCACCCTTATCTTCATCCTTTCTGCCTCCTCTTAGAAAACAAACAGGCATCTAAAGAAAAATAATAACATAAAATACAATATTATAAACAAAAACAAGTCATTGGAATAGGACAATACAAACAAGAAAACAATGAAAAGGGCCAAAGAAACACACATAGATGCAAGCACCAAAGTTCTTACCTACAGGAATCTCATAAAAACCCAAACCCAAACCTGAAAGCCATAATATATAAGCAAAGGACCTATAAGGTTTATTTAAAAAGTGCCCTGACACAGCATCATGAGACAAAGAACTTCCAATGATGTCCTTGAGTTCATTTTCTTTTGTTTATCTTCTGCTGGGTATGTGACCTACCATTAAGAGTACTTTGTTTCCTCGGTGAGACTCCCTTAAAGAAATCTAATTTATTTTCCCATTTATAAGTGGTTATCAGTTGGAGATAGCTTCTGGGTTAGAGGTAGGGCATTTGTCTACTACTCCTTCCAGCTGTAGTAGCAAGATTCTTGCTGGCTCTGTGTGTGCTACCTTAGAATTTGTGAGTTCATATATATTTTGGTCCTGCTGAGTTTAGAAGACCTTGTTTCCTTGGTGTCCTTCATCCTCTCTGGCTTGGACAATTCTTCTGCAACATCTTCCACAGGGTTCTCTGAACCTATTGGGAGGGATTTGGTAGAAACATCCCTCCTTTAAAGCTAAGTGCTCCAAGCCCTTTCGCTCTCTGTATACTGTCTGGCTACTGATCCCTGTGTTTTTCCATTTGCTTCTCTGAGGATGGCTACTACCAGCACTGATCCTGCAGTATAGTAGAATGTATTTGGAGCAATTTTATCACTAACTTCCTCTAGTAGACAGTAATATCTGGTTTTCTCCTAAGTACCTGGACTATCAGGTCTCAGGTTATTGGCCACCTACCCAAGCACTGTCAGGTATGGTTTCCATCTCATGGGGTGGGTCTTAAGTAAAATGAAATATTGGTTGATTAGTCCCACAAGCCTGTGCAACCATTGCACTAGTATGTTTTTGTAAACTGGAATCCATTATAAATTGAATGATTCATAACTGGGTTAGTGTTTATCTTCCTTCTTTGTTAGTAGGCATAGTACTTTCTGCTATCGATTACATAGGATATATAGGTGAAGGCTCTATGTAGGTACCAGCTTGACTCCATCATGCTTAATTAGTATCCCGGCCTGCGGGATCTTCAACCAAAACCTCAGGAGAAGGCATGGGAATGGGATATGGGCAGGGACGCGAGGAGTGAAAGGCAGACTATCTGTCCAGTCAGGCTTTCGATTTATTGAACACATAGTACCAGTATTTATACAATTTTTGAAATGGGGAGAAGAGCGGAGAATGCGTAAGCAGGTATCTGAGGTAATTCAGGTGAACTGGTCTATCCAGTGAGTTAAGAAATCTTAGTGTCATGGGCCTCAGAGCAATAAAGAAATACTGTGAGATTTCTCTAAACTATAGGGGTGGAAATGTGAAATGAGGAAGCAATAAGGAAGTTAGTTGAGAGGCAGTTTCCAAGAACTGAGCAGCTTCGGGCTATCTGACCTTGTCCATACTCTGTCCATTAAGACTAGAGCAGAAACGGATCTTTTTAAAAGGTGGGATGCTTTGTGTTTCAAGCCAGTGTCCAGGGGTCCGCTTACTACAAATTAGTGTGTAGCTGTTGTCCTGGCAACAATCTGGATTGTTTTGAGGTTCTCATGGGACCCTTTTGTCCAAAATCTCAATTAGATGTAAGCCATTCCTAGTACTGGGAGTTTCACTTGTTGATGAGATATGTCCAGTTGGGGATCTGTCTTCCCTGTAACTTAGCAATTTTATTTATATTAGCTTCATATATGTATATATTTTAGGAAACTTCTACTGTATTAGGTTTGCAAACAATTCCTAAAATGGCCATTGACTTTAGCTGTCCCTCTCCATATTCTCTCATCCTTCTTTTCCTCCCCATTTAATCCTCTCATTTCCATCCCAACCAATGTGTCTATTACTATCTATTTGCCCTTTTTAAATGGATTTATTCTTTCCATCTAGTCCCTTACTCTATTCCTAATCTCTCTCTCTTTCTCTATATTGTAACTTTGCATATCATTGACATAACAACTAATATCTACACATAAGAGAATACACACTGTAATTTTCTTTCTGGGTCTTGGTCTACCTCACTCAGGAAGGCTTTTTATAGTTCCACCATTGACCTGCAAACTTCATGACTTCACTTTTATTTTTAACAGCTGAGCAATTTTCTGTATTTAAATGTATAACATTTTCTTTTTCCATTCATTCCTTGATAAAAAGCTATGTTGTTTACAATATATGGTTATTATATATAAAGCAGCAATGAATACAGTTGAGAAAGTATCTCTGTAATAGGATAAAGTATCCTTTGGGTATATGCCTCAAAATTATGTAGCTAGGTCTTACTGTAGCTTAATTTCCTTCTTCCAGAGGAACTGCCACACTGATTTCCATAGTGATTGCTCAAGTCTGCTGTCCCACAAGCAATGAATGAGTGTTCCCCATACTTTACATCCTTGCCAGCATGAGCTCTCATCTGTTTTATTGATCTTGGCCATTCTGACTGGTGTAAGATGATATCTCAAAGTAGTTTTCATTTGGATTTTCTTGATGATTGAAGATGTTGAACATTTCAATAAGTGCTTCTCAGCCATGTGATTTTCCTCTTTTGAGAAACATCTGCTTAGATCTATCAACCATTTTAATTGAATTATTTCTTATCTTGATGTCTACTTTGTGTAGTTCTTTATATATTTTGAATATTAGCCCTTGTTCAGATGTGTAGTTGGTAAAAATATTTTTCTATTCTGTAGACTGCCATTCAGTCTGAATAATAATGTCTTTTGCCTTGAAGAAATGGTTAGGAGTACAAGAGGCATACCTTAACATAATAAAAGTAATTTATTACAAGCTCGTAGCCAATATCAACTTAAATGGAGAGAAACTCAAAACACCCACTAAAGTCAGGAAGAAGACAAGGGTCTCCACTCACTCTATATCTATTCAGTGTAGTATTTGAAGTGTTATATAGAACAAAAAGACAACTGAAGGAGATCAAGCAGGTATAAACTTTAAGGGAGAAAGTCAAAGTATAATTTTTTCAGATGATACGATAGTGTGCATAAGTGACCCTAAAATTTTGCTATAAAACTGCTATAGCTGATAAACACTTTCAGCAAAGTAGCAGGATATAAAAATAATTCACAATAATAAGTAACCTTACTATAAACAAATGACAAATGGACTAAAAAAGAAATTAGAGAAATAGCACCCTTTCTAATATATTCAAAAAATATAAAATATCTTGGTGTTACTCTAATGAACTTTAAGACAATGAATAAAGAAGGTTTTAGAAGATGAAAAGATTTCCTATTTTCATAGATTAGTAGGATTAATATAGTAAAAATAGTCATCCCACCAAAAGTAATCTGTAGATTCAGTGCAATCCTCATCAAAATTCTAATATAATTCACAGATCTTGAAAGGACAATTTTTCAGATTTACAGAGAAATAAAAATACACAAAGGTATCTAAAACAATCCTGAATAATCAAAAATAATCAAATGATCATCAAATAATGCTGAGAGTATCACCATCCCTAACCTCAAACAGTATTACAGAGCATAGTAATAAAAACAACATAGACTTGGCACAGAAATATTGATCAATGTTATCAAAATGAAGACCTAGATATAAGTCCATACACCTACAGAAACCAGGTTTTTAATAAAAAAAATCCAGAAATACATACTGACAAAAGACAGAATCTTCAACAAATGGTGCTGGCCAGACTGGATGGCTACATGTAGCAGACTGCAAACAGATCCATATTTATCCTGCTACACAAAACTCAACTCCAAATGGATCAACATAATATTAGGCATATTTGATCTAATAGAATGAAAGTGGGGAATAACGTTGAACTCATTGGCACAGGAAAAGACTTTCTGAACAGAACACCAATTTCACAAGCACTAAGAACAGCAATTATTAAAAGGGATCTCATGAAAATGAAAACATAGTGTTTATTGTAGTATCAGAAGAGCCAGTAGAAAAGCACATTGGGTCTAGGATAATTTTATGCATTTTGGATTTTTAGTTAGTTAAAAATAATAAAAATTATTTATTCTGATTCACATAACTACGAGCAATATTTCCTTTCCCTCAATGGATATTTGAAGAGATATTTAGTCAGACAGTTTTATCACAAACTCAAACAGTAGAAAATTACTAAATTATATTAAGAAAAGTGGCACAATATAATAAAAAATAAACAACCATAAGTTTACAATATTGAATGTAAGCATAAAGACAAAGTATTCATTCTCATTAAGTGAAAAAAAGTTGCTCAAATATAAAATAATTTCAGTTGATGAAATATGTAGAACAGACAAACTATTCAGTCAAGAAATAAATTAGTTTTTGTACAACAGCAAAGGTGAGGGGTGGAATGAAGGAATGGAAATTAATAGGTAGTACCTGACATTAAATGTAAAGTTTACCTTTGGGCATGTAAAAGCTGGTGAAGTAGATTCATAGTGATGAACTATTCTATCAATATACTAAGAAACATTGGATTTTATACTTCAAGGGGGTAGATATCTTATGTCTAAATTACAGCTCAATAAGTCTATTAAAATAAAAATAAAGTATTTAAAACTTTGTGCTGTGATATGGGTAGCTCAAATGGAAAACCTCTGCCTGTTGTATTGTTGGAGGGTGGCAGCATATCCTGAGATATCTATTAATTTTGCTCTTTCTTATAATGCTATAGCATAAGGATTACTGTTAAGAATTTATGGGACGCTCAATCACATTCTATATGAAATGTAAACAGGTTGCTTATTTTAGGATTCCTTTTAAGGTGAATTGGTTCACAAACATTTTTTTCAAAAATGATTTGTCTATATTTTCATAACCAATTATATGAAAAACTATGTGATGTTTTGGATCAGAAATCTCTCCTATAGTTGGACTTTTGGATACTTGTGTTGCAATTGTTAGTATAGTTTGGACATTCAGAAGGGCTGGCCTTGGAGGAACATGAGGCTGCACACAGGCTTCAATAGTTTAAGGATTCTCACCATTTCTAGTTGTCATCTCCTCATTAAATAATTTAATTCTGTCCAAAATTCATTCATTAGTTCCATCTTATATTAAATATTATTTATTAATCAAAACATCTTATTTTTATTTTTTTATAAATTTATAATAATAATTTATATTAAAAAAATTTTATAATTGTTTTATTACCTGCACATACATTGTGATCCTATTTCTCATTTTGAATTCTTTCTAGTACAGGGTCATTGTCATGACTGACAGCTCCAAGCTTAGTACATATAAGTCTTCACTTCCAAGACAATTTGGAAAAGTCAAGGAATGTCTCTATATGTCAAATCCATATTTCATCCAAATTCAGTTTTGTTAACAGGTCTGCTGGGAAAACTAAATATCAACACGGAGAAAAATGAAACTTGATTCCAACCTATCAAAATGAATCAAAGGATACTTAACTCAGCTCTCTGTTTTGAAAGAGTCTCTGATGCCAGCATTTGATTAAATGACCTGGTGCTTTAAATTTGCATAAACCTTTGTGTTTATAGTCCAGTTGGACTTCCTATACTACCCCAGGGCAAGAAGGGTACTATGAGCTAGACCATTTTTGCCTAACACAGGACTCCTGAAGCAACATCCCATCATTGAATGGGATTTCTCATTTGCTGGAAGTAGGATTCTTTAGAACTATGCTGCAACTTGAGGTTCCATCTACACAATTTTCATCCTTTTATCTCTTCTTCCAGAGGAAGCTGTAGGCTCACCACACACATTCCTACCTTCAATTCTATGGTATGCTATAAAAAAATCTATTACGTATCTAACTCAGTTGTCAGGATAACTTTGAAAAGGAACCTCATTAACATAATAGGAGGCTTACCAGATTCCCAGTTGTTTTCAGTGACTAATCTTTCCAATTATTCCATGCAAGAGGGCAGCTATCTGAATTATTATATTTGTATTATTTCTGTAGAAATTTTCTATTATACTTTTTATTTTAGTCAAAGCATCGATATCCTGATTGTTGTCACTATTATGCAATTCAATAAAACACTTCATTAACTTCTGAACAGAAATATTCTATTTTAAAATTATCTGTTAAAATCTATTTTTTTTTCTTTCTGAATGTCATTTAGAAATGCATGTATTAAAAGTAAAATCACTTTGGATTTGAACTTTTATCTCAATCAGTATGTATAACCTTGTATGAAAGATCTTAACTGAATAATTAAATCAGCAATATATAAATTTAAGATGTATTTGAATCAATGTTTTCTCTTTTGTCTCAGTTTTTCTCCTACTTTCTTATTTTTATAGGAGGAATGTACAAGGAATTGAGCAGGTAACACAGGAAAGAAAAGGTATAATGCCTAAGTAAGAGAATGACCTGAATGGATGTTATTAGAGATATCTCCAAGCCAAAACAATTCTAGTAAGAGACTTTAGATCAGCAGAGTATTGATGAAAGAATCAAAAAGATGGAAGGAAAATGAATTGTAAGAAAATTTCCTTGTACTTTATTGATTTTCTGGAGCTCTGATCCTAATTTTAGAAATTAGATTTTCTTGGATATACCCACTCAACCAAAGAGCTATTATCTCTTCTGAGCACTAATCTCCCTGAACACATAACTTCAAAAAATCTAGTGTTTCTACAAATATTCCATAAAGGTGTTTTTGCAGAGAAGAAAAGGGAAGGCCATCATTGACACCTTAAATCTAAACTTCTAAAAACACAGTGTATGTATGTAGTATGTAGTATGTAGTATATATATATATATATAGTGTGTGTGTGTGTGTGTGTGTGTGTGTGTGTGTGTGTGTGTGTGTGTGTTTGAATATTTTCTACTATATGGAACAAAATATCCAGGGCATCTTATATCATGTGATCACTTACAAGGAAAACCAGGTCAGGGTATTTTAATAATTTGTCAAGGGAAAACAAGAAAGATTAATAAGAGGAAAGCCTTATTAAAAATGGCATCCTACACAACATGCTGCATTGTTCTTTAGTTGACAACATTTGCTTCATATTATTCAAAATAAACTAACATATTATCAATATAGAATTTGTGAATATATATCTGCATATTTTGAAGAAATATATCTGTAGGTTTATAATATATTTCTACCACTTGGAGCATTACAAATTGTTATTGGTCATAATGCTCTTGGCAAACCAAATTTAATAATTAGTACCATTGATTTGACCTTGGATCCAAGATGAATGGACATATTAAGACCTGACTCTACTGGACCACATTGCTACCTTCATTTTAACCAACTTTCTTAATGATCCTTCCTGCTCCAATAAATTTCTTTTTGGACGGAACTAAGAGACATTTTAAAAAGCTTAAAGATTTTATTTCCTTTAAAAACAGATAACTTGATAGAGGAAAAACATTAACAACTGATATATGTAAATTTTTAAAAATGTTTTCATCATTTTCAAGTAACATGGCAGAAATAATTATTTATGAACAGCCACATAAAATAAAATGTCATACCTAAAGTAGCATATATTCATATTGTAAAATATGCATAGGATTATCTCCTGAAGATAACTTACTTGGTTTTACTTAGTGTCTGGTATTTACAACATAACTTCACTTTAGTAGACACTTTGTCATAGTTTCCTAGTAAAGCATGTAACATATTGAATCATGATATGTGTATATAAATCTTTTTTTTAAATCAAATTTCCAGCATTGCTACTCTTTCTTCCCATATTCCCTAGTCTCCTTTCTCTCCTACCTTTGTGTGCTTTGTTTAAAAACTCACTGAGTTCTCTTAGTGCTGTCTGTCTGGGCATGGGTGTAGAAGCATCTACTTATCATGTGTAGCCTTTCCAGGATCAAGTCCCTAAGTAAAACTGATGCTCCATCCCTTAGAGGTATCAGTTGCCAGTATCTTCTTAGCTAGAATGGGCTTTATAAGCCCTCTCATGTTCCATGCTAGGTTTAGCTGTCTTGATTTTGAACATGTCTTGAACATGTAGACATAGATGCTTTGAAATGGCCTAATCATCCCCCCAAAATAGTGTTTTCCCTGCAGATGTCCATTACTTCTGGCTCTTACCAGCATTCTGCACTCTTATTGATTATCCTCAGGTGTGTGTGTGTGTGTGTGTGTGTGTACAATATAAATGCCCCATCTAGGACTGAGCATTCCTCAGTTTCTTCTTCCCTTGTGTTGAACAGTTGTGGATTTCTGTATTCTCAGTCTACTAAAAAACATATCTTCTCTGATGAGGGTTGAAAGATTGCCCAAACAATAAGAGTAAGAATTTAGGAGGTTGTCTATTACTATGTCCATTTAGCAGAATAATAGGAAAAAGTTCTCTTGTATGACTTGAAAGCACCTACAGGTTTTTGATCTAGTTAATGGAACAGGCATTGTGGATCAGGCCTTAACTCCAACGCAGAAAGTAGTTTGGTTATACCCATGCATTCATGCCGCTATCATACTATTTAGCGTACGTCACCATGCCAGTCATTACTGTAGCTTAAAATGTTCACATCTGGTTAAGACGGTTGATCACTTTTTCTCCCAAAGCATCATTCATAAAATGCTATGAGGAGATAGCAAATAGGATTGAAGCTTTCAAGTTTATACCATAATGACTCTTTCATGTTCAGTGACCAAATATCTGATGTCTTCAGCAATGAAGTCTTACCATCACGTCCTGGAAGGTAATCAAGCAATGAAGTCCATCAAGTTCTGAAGGGGGATCAACAATAATGGGAATATCCTATAAAGTTTAGGATAGGGGCTCTGTGAACCATTTAAACAATAGTTGAAAAGACATTTTCAAAATTTAGCATGATTTTTTTGTTAGCTAATGGTACTTGAGAAAAGTGTCATTCTCTTGTTATAGTGTGACTCTATTTAAGCTCTTTTTATATATGCTTAAATACATAAATTAGGAAGATTCTATAGTAGTAAGCTACCAGGTTACTTTTTCAAATGTCTTTAAAGTTAGCTATCTCTCCTCATACTTTTCCCTCTACCCAACTCTCCCTTCTCCCACCCCCATTCAAGCCTTCCTGTTCCCATATTCTTCTTTCCTATCACCTACATTCTATCATTCTTCTCTTAAAAGCCTCCATAATCCTTTCCTATGTGTACTAAAATATAAGCCCAAATATCTATACATTCAAAGCTTCTAGCTACACGAACTTGCTTCATCATTTTTCTCTATACCTTTCTTACTAGATTCTATGTGATAAATTCTTTTAAACTTCCTCATGTAAATGAGAAGATGAAGTATGTTTCTGTTTCTTGATTAATTCAATTTCCTTTTTTTTCAAAAACACATAATCTAAAGAAGGCAAAAGATGTGCTTATGAAAGTAACTGTGTAATATATTTTGGAGTACTTAAAATATAATTTTTAAATGAACAATGAAACAAAAGAGTGCACACTGCTGATATCTCAAAGTTCAACTATCAAAAGTGGGAAGCAAAATTCACTTGGTAAATGAAATTTAAATTAAGTTTAACAAAACAATTTGACAATGAGTTCTTATCTATCATAGCTCAGAGAAAGTTTCCTTTTATGAGCCTAGTAAAATTTTAGCTGGCAAATGTGTTCTTTGGAACTTCCTAGCACATTTTATTTTCCTGGAGGTTCTTCCAAAATTAATATGTCCAGAAAATCCTTAAAAAATATAACTATGTAGAAAAGAAACCACACATTGTGTTCACGTCATCATTTCAATGCTTCAAAATGAAGCACTGTGGTTACTCAAACCCTAATATATCCATTTTACTCTCTTAAATGCAAAAGACTGAAATTTCTACCATAAAAACTCAGTTTCATCTACAAATCACTCTGGCTTATACTGTGGCAAAGGTTATAATTACTGTCACCATTTTCAGTATAGGTTAAACATCTGAGTGTAGAGGCTAACACATAATTTCTTTAGAAAATTATAAATTTGTTTTTGACAGTTTAGATGAATAAACATTTGGAAATTGTAAAAGTATCTGTCATTTAGATTTATATTTCTGTTTTCTCTGAATATTGATTCATACTTCAAGAACAGCAAAACTAATGAAAGCACTAATTGTGTCATAACTATTATTCAGTCACTTATTAGAACTCAAAGATTATATGATTCAAACTGTACTGAGATGGAGCTTAAGATTTATAGAAGATCATATATAGTAATTTGAAATTTATATGCAATTTTAATAATAAAGCAATGCAATAAATCAGGGAGCCTTAGATGAATGACATTTAGCAGCAGCATCCTCTATGACAATCATCATAGCAAGCATGGCTCTGTCTGGCTCTTCATTTTCACCTTGCTGACTATGTGAAAGCACTGTTACACAACAGACAATCAAACTTTCAGAAAAATACCAATTTACTGGAAATCATACTTCAGAGACTGTTGGACATCATTCATTCTATTTTTATAACTATTAAGATATAGCAAAACTGTAGACAAGAGAAAGGGTGCAAAGTCCCCTCAAGAGATGAGAAAAATTACTTTTTCAAAATCAGAATTGGCTTTCAAGTATTAGCAATGAATGCCTTCCATTTTTACCCTTTAACAACAGGATTCAATGTTTTATTCTGAGGTGGCCTTGTTTTCTTAACTTTAGCCTCAGAGGGGTGGCAAATTGAAAGAGACGTGTTGGGTTTTGAACACAGTTGGCTTCTTAATCATGAGAGGCAAAGAAGAGTGTTGATAATAAATAAACACTCTACAAGTTGAGAGATAACATGCTTTGAAAAATAAAGGAGATGCAGAACAAAAACTGGACATTGTTTTCATCATATTATATAACATTTTGATATAGGGAAGCAATTTTTAAATATATTTGATAATAACCTGTGTATATATTTACCTACATAGACTGTCATTTATAACATATATGAATCATGCATATAATAGATAATATCTAATATATCTAAATACTTTAAGTATTTTCTTGAATATACTTGTAAATATAAGTATACATTCATTTAAATATATGTACAAATTCATTTTTAGGAATAATAAAATGTGTAATATATGTAATATTTTACAGAGTTTATAGAGGCTGAATTCTCACAGCATATTTGTTCTTGGGATGACTCAAAGATCACTATAATTAAAATGTCCTTGTAGCAAGTGCTGTGGAGATGATCATCTTTGGTTTAATGCGAAGATGCTGCCTTGTATTCCTACAGCCACCATGATAATTAGGAGGGCAAAGCACTCTCATAAGTATGATAGTATGGTAAGGAATGTGATATAAAGAGAATTTCATCAAATTATTATATCAATACATCATGTTTATTTATTTTAAATAATTATTTGCTTATTTAATTTTTATGTGTATATTTTGTCTGCTTACATGTAAGTGTACCACACACATACTGGTTACTCTGGAGGCCAGAAGAGAGCAATGGAATAACTGGAACTATAGTAACAAAAGGCTGACAGCACAAATGTTGGTGCTAGGGAAAGAGCCTATGTCCTCTGTGAGATAAACGAGTGACTTAGCCACTTAACCATCTTTTCAGACCCTAAAAATATGTTTACATAAAATACAATCATATTATAGCAGCATAAGAACTATAACCATACATTAATGGTAGCCATTAAGTATAGTATTACTTACTATAGTATAGTATAGTATAGTATAGTAAGTATGGTATTACATGATGAATATAGTAATGGAATGGATGAGAGAGGCGCTGAGTTTAGAAACCAGTAGAAATCCAGAGATTATGTTAGAAGACATTGTTTTAGTGTTCATTATTCTGCTAGTTAAAATCTTTATGCTATGTATATATATATACTTTCTATAAAGAAAATAAAACAATATATTTTGTATTCTGAAATAATGCATTATCTAACAAATCTATTCAAAGGGCTACCAATTTTTTTCTTTTATGATTAGTTATCTCTGAAATTTTAGGATATTTGAGTCAGCAAGTTAATATCCACAGCTTTAAGTACCTAAGAATAAATTATAATACATGTATCTCATCATTTAATTTATTGGATGATAGCTACCTTTAAGGTATTCAATTTTTATATTGCTTTCATATAAGGCATGGAATGTCTGATGGTAATCCATATATAATCACTATATAGTCAGTTTCAGGAAAACATATCCACTAAATTATTATGTTTTGCATAATTATGAGATTTTTATTATTAATGATAAGGCCAAGTAGAATGCTTAAGAAACCTTAAGAGATTATTTTTCAGGAAAACCAATTTTCTCATAGAACCAATCATAATATGATTTATGCATTTATATTTGAGACAAAGTGCAGAAGCTATTTCAAAACTGAAAAAAGGGAAGAAAAGGGAGAGAGCTAATAAATTCATTGGTATTAACCAATAATCATCTGCTATTTGATGTGATACATAAATATTAAGACTCTAGAATCTTTGTGATTTTCCTTCCTGTAATTTATCCTGTCTCTTGGTTCTTTCCATGAGACATTCCTCCTCTTATCCTCTAAATCTCATTGTTTCCATCTACTCAAATAATCATATAACTTCTATTTTTAAAACCTTTAAATCCAAAACTTTTAGTACCATAATCATTTAAAATATTTCTACCATTTATCATCTTCAAGGGCCATTTTTCATTTAAAAGCATCAATAGAAAAATATTCTAAATTCTTAATTCTTTTTTTCACATGAACTCACATTTGCCCTCCTTTAGCCCTACTATTCCTGAATATTAGAATTAACTATAAACCACTAGGGAATGTAGATTTGGACAAATGTTCTTCTTCAGGGATAAGCCCACTCATTGTTCACTCAATAACAAGTGGCTGGCCCTGAAATCATATACATATAAGTAACATTAGACAGACTGAATGATTGTCTTTATACATTTAGGGGTGTGTGTGTGTGTGTGTGTGTGTGTGTGTGGACAATAGCAAAAGATAATTGAATTCAAAATGGAGCAACAAATGGACGAATAGTATATTGAAGGAATTGGAGGGAAGAAAAGAGAATGTGCAAAATATTAGATTGTATTTTACTTCTTAATTCTCCTATGAATACAAGCACACTAAGAATAAGCATTTATACAAAATAACTATCAATTAATTTCATTATCAAGGACACTGTGTGTATTATCCACCAGAGTCACTTTCTGTTAAATTTAACCAATTTCATTTAACAGTGTCTTTATCTTAGGCCTCCTACATTCTAGAAAAGTGTTCTACCACTGAGATTCAGCAGTTTTTGTATGGACATTATAGATCAGTGCAATTAAATAATCTTTCAAGACTTTTTTCATATGGTCACAGCTTCTTACCTATTTTGAAAGATGCAGGAGGTAGAAAATGGATGTTGAAAATGATAGTTAAATTTGCCTCTTTTTTTCAATTGTAATTCAAAAGGAAAAATTTCACTTAAAGAGTTCAAAAACATGTGACAAATTGGAAAAAGAAAATATTTAGAGTTAAGAACCACATATAATGTGGATTAACCATTGAAACCAGGAAATTATAAAGGCATCAAAAATTAAAAGTTTACATAATAGAAACTCATATTTAAGCATTGTTAATAGAATTACAACTAAGGAGAACAATCAAAATAAGGTAAGTGTGCCAGGCAGTGATGTCACATGCCATTAATCCCAGCACTGGATAGGCAGAGGCAGGTGGCTCTCTGTGAGTTTGAGAACAGCCAGAGTTACAACAAAGAAATCCTGTCTCAAAACAAAATCAAAAACAGAATTAAACAAAACAAAAATGTAAAAAAAAAAGTAAATGTGTTTTATGACCACTTCTTGTCAGGAATCTTTCTGTACTTTCACATCTTAATCCAAGTTCAACATCGCCAAAATGCATTGGACAATGACTAGTTTCATTACTGTAATCAATAATCTTATGTAGCTAAGTACAGTAGATAGATATTTAGATACACTCAGAGATGACTGTCATAGACTAGGACACTATTGAACCATTCCAACTGCCTGGCACATTTCTCTTCTCTTACATCCTATCAAAGTGTATGTTTTCAAGGATGTTATTGCCTTTCCTCTTCAACTTAATTTTTAAATGTTAGAGTAACTCAATCCCAGTGATCTCCTCTGGGAGTCACATGTTTTCATATGACTTATTTTGCCATGGATGCTAATGATTTACATATTTGTGTCTCCAGTTCAGACTGACATTTCTTGTATATGACATTTCTTGAATATGTTAAGTACCTTTCAAAATAA
Source organism: Cricetomys ansorgei (assembly GCA_026225945.1). Taxonomy (NCBI): domain Eukaryota; kingdom Metazoa; phylum Chordata; class Mammalia; order Rodentia; family Nesomyidae; genus Cricetomys; species Cricetomys ansorgei. Next base: position 23,353,211 of record JAMJFZ010000199.1, read on the forward strand.
CATCTAGTGTTTCATCAACCACTAACTCATGTTGTCTGTATACCCTAAATGTCACAACCTTCTTTGCACTTTAGTATAAAACTTGATTGCTATTATGCTAAACAAACTATATTTTAAACACCCATAACTACTGTTCATGAGGATTCCAGAAAGCAAACTGCTTATATTTAATTCTTTATACACAATTCAAACAGGTTGCATTGTTAGAACTACTAACCTCTTTGAGTAGATATTCTGCTTACATATTTAAGTCTTCTCTTCTCTGCTGAGAAATGCCAAACTGCAAGTGTTATTTCCTTGTATTATCAATTTTTTGCCTGTGTTTAGGCTTCTTCTGTGCCTCATTTTGACCTGTCATTTAAGACTTATTTAATGATGTTATGTTCCCTTTATATCTTCAAAGGGATTTTTCTATTTCCAATGTTACTTGCCTCACCTATTTTTTTCTTGGCAATTCTTGCAACTGCAGGATAATTAGCTACAACTTAGATGAGTGGATGTGTAAATATATTACACAAATCTTGGAGCAATGTATCGTAGTGTTGTTCTATGAAGCATGATAAAAGTATCATTTATCTGTTTACCTGCCTGCCTCCATTGTGTTTTTGAAAGAAGCATGAAATATTAAGTCATTATTAGAAAGCCTAGATGGAATCTTCTGAAATTTCATGTAACTATGCAAAATTTTGATACCTATATATGTAAAATGAAAAGCAGATAAAAAGAACAAGCATTTGTGAATTTTAAAATATATCAAATGAACCAATGTATTGTTGAATTATTTTACATATTACAGTGCTACTGTAATTTGTAATTACTGTATTTACAGTTTTGTAATTAACCATTTCTTTTCAGTTAAAACTGCTAATAAAACACTCATCATAAACTCAAATGTAGTCCATAGCATATAAATACAGATAATTTATTTTAATTAAAAGTGAATATAATATTCTACTCCTTAGAATGATGTGCATTTCCTTTTATTTTTGTACACTTGGCTGCTTCCCTTCACTAAATCTTTACCTAGGCTCATATATTTGTTCCTTGGACCAAATATCTAATTGTCCTTTTTATTCTCTGCTTTATAATAGCTGTCATTGGGTAATGGAAGAATCAATCAAACTTCTTTTATTTTTTTTTTTCCTCATGTCCCCGCAGCAACAGAACTTTATTATTTTTACTCCATGACACTGGGAAGCCTGAATCAGTATCGACAAAACATCAGATCTCTTTGAAAAACTTTGCTATGATGGTACTCAGAACTTAACCATTTCACACATTTTATAGGCACAGCAACACAATTTATTTTCTTCACAAATACGTACATCTTAATCTCTGGACTAGGAAAATCATTCTCTTGCATTTGCATTGCAGTCACTGTAATTGACTTCCAAAGCACATAACTTGGATTCATCTCCGTATCTGAGAAAAGAATCTGGCTGTACACAAAGGAAGCTTTATAATCAGGTTTACAAGATTAATGTGTCTTCAGAATGAGAAGCTAGTGTTGGAAGCAATCTGATTTTGTTCCTGCTATTGATAGAATACTTAAGTTTCTATCAAAAGCAGTAGAAAAATGCTCTTGTATATGAATGAAAACTTTAACTCAGGAAATAATTCACTCTGAATCATTGTTCTGCATTGATATTGATCACTTGGAAACCATGTGAACATGAACACCAACAACTTTCTCTCATAGAATATTTCTAGAACTATTCTTTCTGGATAATTTCCAAATACTATGATCTATTTTATAATATACCTGTACTTGGGTAGCTTGCATTTATTACCCTGTCCTCTGTGTCTTCTTAATAATATTTTCTTAAACCCAAGCACCTGATTTCTGAATTTAGTGAGATTTTTGTGGCTGTTTTGGGCTTGCTTCTTTGCTTTACTTTATCCATGAGAAAATGCATTGGAATTTCTAGCTTTGCCATTAAGTTATAATTTTCATAATATAGAAGTGAATAACCACATCTCCTGACATTAACTTAAAACCTAATGCAATAAAATTTAAATGAAATGCAATTTGTAAGGCAACGAACAGAAAGACAGATTACAGAAAAAGAATATTTAAAGATTTGTTCTTATAATTCTGATTGTATTGGCTGTCATCTGGTCCTCAATGGATCCTGTGCTTTGATAAAATACAATTCTGATAAGCACACAGATTGAGATGTTGCATCCTCTCTGCAAATATGTATGCAAGTCAAATGTATTTGCTTATCTGTTTAAAGAGTTTTCAGATGTTCAACTGGAACCTATGTCTCTAAACATGAATGTTTTTATCTCCTCTTATTTATTATTTAAGCTTTTATTTTCTTCATGAGATTGCTTCAATAAATCCCTCTTTCTATTTTCTTACTATTCTTTGTAATCAGTGACTTTAGCACTTCCAGTAATTGGGTTCTATGCAAGATAAAAGTGTTTTCAAAATTAAATAGTGCTTCATCATTTCCAAAATTTTTTGCTTCTTTACGATAGCACAAGTACTATCATAAACAATAGTGTTTTTAAGATGGAAATAGAGTTAAATTATTGTTTGAAAATATTCTGAAAAGTACATCTTGAATAGCTACAGACACATATTCAAGCTACATTCCCAGTAAAATTAATTTTAATGTGCTTTGAATATAGCGATAAAATATTGACTTTTACATGTAATGTGTAATGGTAGCCAGATTGAAAATACAGGCTTCTTAAAAAAACTAGCACCACAATTATTAAAGAAAACATGGCTGCATATATATGTGTGTGTGTGTGTGTGTGTGTGTGTGTGTGTGTGTATATATATATATATATATATATATATATAGTTGTTTGCTTTTTCTACCTATTAGTATCAGTTCATGTACAATACATATCACATCTATGTATAATATCCATGCATATCAATACACATATCAATGCACATATAAGCATAAAACTCATGTGCATGTTTCATTCTTTAAAATTGGCTATACTATGTTTCCATCTATATTTTCATAGTTTTAAATTTTCTTTATTAACTGGTATACCACAACAAAACCTGGCTATTCACGCATGCTAGATGTACATGAAAAATGGCTCATTATACTTATCATGCATACGGAAAGTAAAGGACTTATACAAAAAGTAGTAAGGAAGTGAAGTTTTGCTCCAAGAGTCAAACATGCCATAAAGAATTGAACTCTCTCCAAAGGGAAAAAAATACAGACTGATATTTTTAGAATTGCCCTGAGTTTGATACTACATATTCACCATATAGTAAACCTAATCTATTAGTACAGAATGTCCATGAAAAAATTAATATTTTAAGCAGATTTGCATTATTTCATCACTCGTAAGGATCATATTACAGAGAAAGTTGATGATTTAAATTCATGATTGATTAATGTGCAGTACAAAAATGAGGCAGAAAGTACCAGGCTGTTGCCAAGGAGCCCATTTAGGACAACCAATAATTACCCTGAGAATTATATTGTATGAAATTGGAAAAGTGTGAAAAAGTCCATGACATTAGTAATTATGTTGAAAATGAAATGAATATCTTAAAGGGTCTGCTAACACATGTGGTTCCTTTTCTGTATATTATATTTTTTCCTCATTCATTTTCAGGCCTGGCTGATATTATGTTATTGATAACTGTTTTAATGTGAATTCAGAGGGATAAAGAAAACCCAATAAATTGCAGACACTTACTTAAATCTTTGGGAAAAGAGAGAATAAAATATAACGAGAAAATCATTTCTCTATCTTTAATACAATTTCAAATTAGAATAGGATGATTAAGTGGGAAGAGGGATGGCAGTATACAGTAAAAAGAGGGATATGGGGAGACACAGATAACACTAAAGTCCCTTTGAAAAGTCATATGGAGGCCTACTACTGTAGAATCATATATAATTTAAATGGAGTCAATATATAATGGGGAGACAATGTCCCACAGAGATGTCTTATAACACCAAGTAAAACGTTCAGTGTGAAGAATGGGTTATATCTTGTTGACTCATTGGCCAAATGGATTCCTAATACCTTCCAAACATCACAGGTTGCTGCTAAATCTATCAGTTAGTCTCCACTATATACTCCATTCTTACTTTATTATAGTAAGATATTATTGTGAGGACACCACTAACTCATGTCATCAAACACAGAGAAATTGAGTCTATGCTCAACTAGAAACTTAATCCCTACTGACTATTATTCATGGTGTTGGAAGATATTCTGCGTACTACTAGATGGGGAAAGTAATAATCAATAACATCAAAAAACTCTGAGACCCACAACAGGGTCTTAAAGTTAATAATGGAACTGTGGCCCAAAGAGTAAAGAAGTATCCAAACGCCTTTGATTTATCTTAAAGTCTACTCCATGAAATGGAACCTATGCCTGACAATGAAAAAGTGGATAAGAATCTAAGACTGGAAAGACCCATGGCCTAAAGGAAAACCTTTACTACTTTCATAAAAAAAGAAAATAGCAATTATATGACTCCTAATGACATAGTCTTGTAACATCATTGTTTGGTCCTCATCAGAGCAACTTCTTGCCATAAGTGTTAATTAGCACAGAGACCTCCCAACTGGACAATGTACAGAGAGTGAGAGAGTTTGGTGCACTCAACCCTAATAGGATGTCTTCATCAAATTTCCCTTAAGGCTCAAGGATATATATGGATAAGGAGGTGTAAAGATTGTAAGAGCCAGAGGTAGTAGGTGACTCTAAGTCTTTCAGACACAAAAGGACTATTACACATAAGAACTCATGGATATTGTGACAGCATGCAGAAGACCTACACAGCATCAAACCAAACCAAAATTCTGCACCTAAATCAAGAAAGTCAATTTGCAATTGACAGCAGTTGGGAAAAGAAAATGAGATTTCTCCAGTGAAGACTCTAGGTATATCAACCACACGCCAGAGCAGACCCTTTGAAAAGGAGTACTTGATCAACACAAAAGAGATTCCATGTTTTTTGTTGTTGTTGTGTGTTTGATTTGTTTTGCTATTTCTACTCATTATTTTGGTTTTCTGGTTTCATTTTCTGTAAACATAGATTTAGAGCAAAAGGCAGTATACTCTTTTACTAATTCAATCACCAGTCCTTAGTCCTTGATCCCTGAAGTGTTTTGGCCTCTTGTTTAAAATCTTCTTTTAAACAAGAACTGGAAGGCTTCAGTATACATCCTATCTAGAACATTTGAACCTCCTTACAATCTAATCAACCCCTGAAACTTACTGTTATGTGAGACACACTGACTACTGCCTTCTCTATTCTGACTTTTCTGTTTCAACTCACTCGCTGTTCTGGTTCAAATTCTTCTCCAACTGACTTGTTCAAATTGACCTTCTGAGCCTGCTGCTGATTGTTTCTGTAACTCTGTGAACTCTCACTGCCCATACTGCCTAAGTCAGCCTTTCTGCTTCTCTTATTTAGCCTCCTGACTTCCTCAGGCAGACTGCTTCATTTTCTGTGTATCTTGTCCCCAGACTGCCTGCCTCATACTGCTGGCACTGCCTCTTTGTCTTATTATGACTATCTGAGCTAAGAACCTGTTTTTATATCATGAGAGTTGGGTTTGTCTTCACTGTTAATTCTTCCTCTGATTCGTTATTTTGCCTGCCCTTCACTCTGACTAATCTCAGATGTCACTTCCTGTCTGACACTGACTCCTGAGCTGTGCTTCCTGCCTTCCAAGTGCTAGGATTAAAAGCATGCATCGCCACTGCTTTCTGAATACTGGATTAAAAGTGCATACAAACATTCTTTCTACCCTAGAATATTCAGGCTACAGAACTTACTCCCAAGCCTTCAACATGGGAACACACATTTCTGACAATTGGCTCAAAAAGGGATTTCAAATGTTATGTTCCATTCAATATGATGCCCACATGGAAATTGCTTAAACTGCAAAATTAAATATTCCTCTACATTTTTCATTTTTTGTTTTTATTTTTTGAAAGACAGAGAGAAAGAACATAAAACTCAGTGGATAAGAATGTATAGCCAATCTGGAAAGGTATGGGGAGAAGAATTAGTATGCACAAAATAAATTATATGAAAAAAATGAAATAAAATAAAGTAAAAAATAAAAATAAATTCAAACACATAATTTCTGTTATTCATTTCTGTGTTCAGATGAGAGTTGGGAAATTTCCTCAGTTTAATGCTAAATGTTGAAGAATAATATAGGTCACATTGTTTGATCTTTGAAATACATGAGCACAGACTCAGCCACTTATCACACATAAACACTTACAACCAAATATGTATGCAAATGTTAGTTCATATAAGTAGTTACATTAATTACATAGTTTACATTGTTTTAACAATAAAATATTCAAAACTATTCCTCCTTGCAGCCATGTAATTACGTCTTCTTTTTCATTAAAAAGTTCTAAGTCTAAAACGCAAAGTATACATAATTACTGAATTATTTTAAAGTTTTATACAATCATTCAAATCAGAGTTTTTCATTTGAATTTATTATATATGAATAAATGGAAATTAAACATATTTAGTTAAATTAAAACATGATTAATTTTAAATACATAAGTAAAATATGTTTACAAATATTTCAGCACACCATTTTTATATTTGCACTCTTTTAAAAATAAACACTTTTCTTAGTTTTTCCAGTAACATTTATTTCATCATGAAATTAAAATTATTTTGAATTTCACATGAATTGGTTTACCTGTGGCCAGTGTATTAATACCAGTAATATTTACAAAATGCCACTTTCTATTTCAATAATCTGCAGACAACGTGATTTTTTCATAAAGTCAACTCAAAAAGAAATTATTTTGATAGATACATACCTTTGTGAATGTACTTTGAATATTCATAATCTGAAGATCTGTACGCTTATTTTTTCAAGTTAGGAAAGAATATCCTGGAAAGTACAAAACAATGTTTTCCATCAATGTACCAGAATCCCATATTGTAGAAATAAATATGAGCTGAAGCACCATAAAATAATCAAAGAGATTTTTCTTACATAGGTATTGATAAAGAATAAATGAATTTTACATTTTTGAAAATTATATCTAGTCTATGTGTGTGTGTGTGTGTGTGTGTGTGTGTGTGCGTGTGTATGTAAGTCAGAGGCAAATTTATAGGAGTTGTTTCTATTCTTTCACCATGACTTTTTCCACAGCCCAATATTAATAACTTCTGATACATGTGATATATTTTTATTTCCAGTAAATGCGTAGCTCCGAAATACCAAATATCAACTATACCTCCATAGTAAAAAAAAAAAAAACAAAAAAACTGCATGTATTAAAAGAAACTTCCGAATTTGAGTTTTGAAGTTGACAAATAAAAATAGAGAAAGGAAAGGAACACAGAATTCGCTTTGAAACTTATTACAGAAAAAGGGAGAATCAGCATACCACAGAAAATAAAATCTATCTGTACAACAAGGAGCCAAGGAAATTTTTTTACTGTCCAACAAATGGAGAATAAAACAATATTTTTTTAAGTTATCATATTTCTTGTTTTATTAACTCATAAACAATTATAATGGAAAGTATCAAAGAGATATCTGCATCTATTTTATAGAAAAGTAGAATATCAGAGTTGATTTCTTTGTTTCGTGATAAGAGTTTGGGTGTCTCTATTTCCTTGTCTTGAAAGCCTCATGCTTGAGATTGACTCTTACATGTAGAGCAATCCACTCATGAAGGAAGGTGATTGGTGGAGTAAGTCTGTAAGTAAAGTAACTTTTCTGTACTCTGAGTGATTAGGAACAATATGCTCAGGAATTAGAGATTAACATATGCTCAAATGTCAGGAAAGGTCATACAGGAGTTGAAAAGTCCAGAGATAACAAACTAAGAGTCAACAAAGCTCTATAGGCAACTGAGGAATGCTGAAGAACAGGAAAATTTGTCTTACCCACGAAAGAGCCTGCCAATTGTCTGTTCAGTACCAAAGGATCATCCCTGAAAACTAATTTGAAAGAGAGCAAGAAAATATCTATGGGAGGGCTTTGAGGGAACGAAGAGAAAGGGACAGGTTGAAATTAAATTATAATTTCAAAAAGTAAAAAAAAAAGTATTTAAACAAATAAAAAGCAAAAGTTATTAGTTCATCTAATCAGAAACATATTTTTTTATGTAACATGACATAAAAAGGGATAGTAGGAAATTAGTTCATTACATCAGAGGAAATGTAAGATAAGTTATGAGGTAATGATTGATATCCCTGTGTTTCTCTCCTATTAGGCCCTTTATTTATCTTTACCTTGGGAAAAATAGATACATATAACACATGTACGTATGAATTTAAAAGGTGATGATTATATGAAAATGTAGTGTTTACAAGGAAACAATTTACATAGAAATAACAGTTTATATTTCACGAGCAAGTTCAGTTCTTTCTTCTTATAAGTACAGTTATCCAGGAGAAAAGTTGAGTATGTTTCAGAAAACAAAGTAAAGTTACTATATACAATTAAGCTAGCTTTTCTTTGATGCATAGTGCATACTACTATGCACCATTGAGGCCAAAAATTATCAAAAATGTTGTGATATGTACCTTATTTGTGAATTTTCACTGGGCAGTTAAAAAGGCAGAAGGCTTTTTTACTCCTGATGATTCTAGCAAGGGTCTTTTTCTTCTACCTTCAGACACTTAAGTGGCTCCCTGCATTTCTTCTTGCATCTTCAAAACTGCAACTCAGCATCTTTAGATCTCCTTCTGTCCACAATTTCTTCTCAAGCCCCTTTTCATTATTTGGGTTCATTAGGGTAACCCAAAATGAAATTTCCACATCAGATTCATTTACCAATCCATGTCTTCAAAATTCTTTTGACATAGTAACAGATGTGCAGGTTTATGTGGTTATACTATGCAAATATTTATAAATGACACCATTCTGCCCACCAAAGATATAGCATGATAAAAAACTGACCATTCCTCCTAGTCAGTAAGGAGCTATCTCTATTGTGATGTGTGTGTGTGTGTGTGTGTGTGTGTGTGTGTGTGTGTGTGTGTGTGTTTGAGGGAGAGAGAGAGAGAGAGAGAGAGAGAGAGAGAGAGAGAGAGAGAGAGAGTAATAGCAGTAGTAGAAGTAGTAGTAGTAATTATAGTAGAAGTAGTAGAAGTAATAATAGTAGTAAGGGTGGTGGTAGTGGTGATTGAAGTAGTTTTTGAGTTGTCAATTAAGAACTTTATAAGAAAAACAAGCACATCTTTATCTTTACTTCCTTATTATAGATGATAGACCTATATCATATCATAACAGAATTTCAAAATTATATCTAGGGTTATGAGGGATTTTTTTAAGAAGAAGGAAAAAGAAGATAAAATATCCTCTGTCAACATCCTTATTTCTATTCTTTGAGAAAGACATACAGTTTTACCTTTTAAGCATGGTTAGATGGAAGCACATGTTGAAAATATCTGAATATAAATCTAATACGTAGAAGCCTTTTAAATGAATAGATAATATCCGGGAATGAAAAGTTTATTATATCCAACTAATGCTTCGATATTAAGTGGTAAAGAGGCAAACATGGGCACTATTCAATGATGCTTACTGGCACCATATGAAGAAGGGTATAAAGGGGAAGACCATCATGAAATTGTGCTTCTTAACATCGTAGGATAATATTCTGCTAAATAAATTTCTGTTGCAATAGTTATAGATTTTCCTCATGCTCCTAAACAGTGATCTACTAAAAAATTATAGCTATAAAACACTTGTTTCTGATTTTATTTATCAATAGTGAACCTTTTCAGTAAAACGGAAAAACAATGAAAGGAAAAAAGTAGTTCAATAATTGATCTTCAGTGTCAATTTAAAACAAAAATAAAATATACATCAAGGGAACAGAGAGCAATAACGTGTTTTATGTGCTTCTAGAGGCTGACAAGCATGCACACAAAGTAATGTAGAACGAAAGACTTGAAAAGGGTGAAATGACAGTGGCTTTAGTCCACTAGTTGTTCATTTTTATTTGATACTTTTGTATTTAAATTATATTTCCATCTCCTCCATATTTAGAAGCACTGCTTTGATTATTTAGTGTTCATTTATAGCTTTTAACACTGCATTGCACTTACTGTTAAATAAGTAGAGAACAATTGTGAACACTGATCTATTTTATTTTTTACTTTTGATGTGAGTATTTTTTAACTGTTGGATGAATCAAATATATTTCAACATTATGGTCTTTTTATTTTGTGTAAGAAACAGTAAAAAAAAAACTTTTGATATATTTTCTGAATATATCAAATGAGTAGCAACCCACAGATTCTTACTCTTATGCAATATACTATGCTAAATGATTTGTATCCAGGTTCTTATCTATTCTTGAGAAGACATGATGAATAAACATTTGCGATTGTCATTTTACAAATGAGTGAACTGTGGTTTAGAGGCAAAGACGTTTACCTTTGATTTCAATTCTGCAAACCGGCAAAGTTGCATTCAACCATACAATTTTTGGTATTAAAATTTATCTTAGGAAACATTGTAATATTTTTCCACTACTGAAACAAGTAACTGTATTATATATATTTTATATATTTTCTTCATGCTTTATTCCCAACATTTTTACATTTGCATTTCCTAAATTTTTTGCCAAGTTTTCTAATTGCCTCACTTTTAAGTTTATCTATTTATCACCTATCTTCCTCTACGTGTATATGTGTGCTTTTCTGTGTGTAATTCTGTCACAAACACACACATAGTATTTGTTTTGGTAGTCTAGCATTTTTCATTCAGCATAAAGATTTATAATCATAACAATTTTAGTCATGACTTAATTTATATTCACATCTAAAAAATTATTTCACTCCACACACACATTTTCTTTACCCAGTTGTCTGCTGGTGGGAATCTAAGCTGGTTCCATTTCTCTACAACTGTAAATAGTTCAGGAATAAACATGGATTCGCTGTTCATTGTTTTTGAGGTCATAGTGAGAGAGATCACATGGCAACAAATCAGTAAGAAGAACATGCACTTTACTGTGGAAATTTACTCTGAATTTAAAGAAGTAAACAAGGCATTCGAGGAAGCAGTAGAAATTGTTCAAGGTGTGCTATCCCTTACAAAGGAACTTTGCCTTGCTGGGGCAACAGAAATGTTCTCTGAATCCAGAACACCAACGACTGATAGCCCCAACTTATGAAAATGCTAGTTGGAAAGAAGAGATTCTGAATTTAGAATGTGACTGAACAGACGTCCCCACACCCAGCTCCAAAAGAACTGTGGAGTAGTGTTTCCTCAATTTAGCTAACACAGTACACAGAGGCCACTACAACTGTGACAGAAGGTGGTCATGTTAATTTGAAGCTGACAGCAGAACTTATCAATGCTGTCCACATGGTTCTGGTTTTATAGTTTTTAAAAGTTGTAACAATGAGGAGTTATGGAGATTTACACTGTGTTTTCAAAAAGTCCAGAGAACAGTCAAAGTGTAGTAGTGTTGGACTACCTAAAATAAGACTCTGAGGTGCTGTTGCATGAAGCTGTGAAAATGAAGACTATGCTGACATTGAGATGCCAGGACATTGACAATCCTAAGGCCTTGCTAGATCTGTTGAGGGAAGATGTCAATATGGTCTTAAGTTATCCCAATAAAATCTATGCAGCAGAATTGAAAAGAAATAGGACTCCCCAAAGCCAATAAGACCTCCTGCGATCCCAACATGAGCCCTAGATGCTGTCCAGAGAATCGCAGTATTCGTGTTTGCTCTGCTGGGTTTCTGTCTTGCTTTGGAGGATTATCTTTTTGTTGTTTTGCTTCCATCATCACCCCCTTTATGAAATGGCAATGTTTACTCTGTATTATAGTGCATTGGAAGTATATAAATTTTATTAGAGAAGTTAACAGGTAAGAGATTAACTGAGTCTCAGAACTGACTTTGGACTCTTAAACAGAGTTGGGAATCTTACCACCTACTAAAATTTTTAGTGATGTATTAAATGCAATTTGTATTACAAGATAAAAAGCAAACTTTAGGACCCCAGGGTAAAAGGGTGGGATTTTAAGTTGTGAATTATAATATTTGCTGTCTGCTTATTAGGATTTGTAATCACCTGTGTAGCTTGACTGTGTGTACTGTGTAATCTTCCTAACCACAATACACTGTACCCTCAAACTGTGAGCTAAAATAGATTTTCCCTTAGTTGCTTTGTATAATATTTAGCTAATGTAAAGAGAAATATAACTAATACAGATACACTGTGTGGGTGGAAAACACACACAGAGAAGCCATGGATTATTAAATAGAAATTGCAGGAATAAGTTATCTTTCTATAAGTTGGTGGCCAAGGAAGACTGTAAGGCTTCACAAACCATTAATGCTATTGGCACCTTCACTGCATACATCCCAGTTCTTCTACCTCATGAGACAGATTACCACAATCCATATTTTTTTCTGCCTTCTGATTTCCTAAATTTCCACTAGAACAGGCCATTAAATTGTATACAGAATTTGAAGGCTTCTCTAGTCTAAAGCTTTGAAATCTTTCACATTCCTCCTGCAAGAAAAGCCTAGTCCCAAGGGTTTTATATTAACACTGTTGGGTGTATCAAAGCTATATCCTCACTTCTTAGGACTGGCTTTCTGTATTAGTTATTTTCTTGTTGCTTTGACCAAAGTGACATTAGTAGGTAAGAGTTTAGTTGAGCTTATAGTTTGGAAGCAAAGCCCATCCTGGCAGAGAAGACATGGCAAAAAAACATGGTGGCAATGGGAGGATGGTTGGGACACATTGCATCTGCACTTAAGAAGAAAAGCATGAATGGAAAGTGGACCTAGGCTATGAAGAAAAGGAGGTACACCCCCAGTGACCTGTCCCAGAGTGTTTTCCCATAACACTGAGACTTCAAATTTCTGGAATCAATGCTTGGGCATCTGTCAAATGCCTTTGAGATAACTGACTTATTTTTAAAGTTTTGACTTTAATAGACAAATAGTTATAGATATTCATAGGCTTGATGTTTGAAATGTATTCCAGTGAATTTACAAAGAAAATGGCCCACTCTGTTTTAATATTTTTGTCTGAACATTTTGGAAGAATGTTCAATATAACACTTGAATCATTTTTATGTCTTGATTGTCACAAAATATAATAAAATTTTGCCTTGAATGATTCCATTTACTGTTGTGAGCTATAGCAGTCTTAGACATCAATTTATTTAAAAAACCCTAAAAATATGAAAAATGATAGCTCATTATTAAAATACCTTGCATTTTTTAATTAAATTGAAGTCATGTGCTGCATGAGATTATAATGAAATGTTAAGTAGTTCATTTCTGCAGTCCATTCTTACCCATTAATGCACTTAACTGGGACCAATTACAGAAGATACAAGAAACAGATTTTCTAGTGTTTGCAGAATGGCAACTTGATTCTAAGTAAAAAAAAAAAAATTGCTCTATAATTGGTACATTGTCAATGATAATTTAAAAGAAATGTAGCATAATTTACTTGATAGCAGTCCTTATAACGATATGTTCAAAAATCCTGACAGTTATCTTTTTATTCTATTTTTAAGAAATTGTTCTCTTTTGGAGAACTTTTGTCTGTACATTTGAACATCATTTGCCCAGACACTCACCTAAAAAACACCTTACTAACATCTGTTATTTATTGTATATTATCTTTTCTCAAATATAAGCAATTAAGTTTTGTTTCAGTTGTTTCAGAGAATGGACTGTAATCTCTTTCTGAGGTAAAAGTTGTCATCAGATGAAACAAATATAAATGAGATAAATATAGGTAGTTCTGAAAGGATATTAAAAACACACACACACACACACACACACACACACACACACACACACACATATACACACATCTAGATTTGGAAATAAGTATCAAAATTAACGATGTATGTAATTGTGGCTATATGTTATGCTAATGCGCTCTTGAGAACTTTCTAGAGGATATTATTTTCATAGCTTTCAGTTTGTTGAATTTTTATAACTATATATGCATTTGCATATGTGTATTTGTATGAAAATTAGTATCCAAAATTTTACTGTAAAGAAAATTGGATGACTATTCTTTTGAGTATCCAATTGATATATTATGCTAGTATATTTTAAAAATCTGTTTGCCATAAACTATTATGTATGTTTACTTATGTTATCAGTTTAATTGGATAAATAAGAACTCCAAAATTTTGGAGCCATTAAGCAAACATTTTCCGGTTCATTAATTCACAAACCATTAGTTTAACTGAGCCCAAGACAGTGTGGTTCTTTTGGATCTTGTATATGTATTAAGTTGAGTTTATGTTGGCTAAAGATGGTTATTTTAAATCATTTTTGAGAGTGCTTAAGTTAACTAGAGCCCTGTACCTTTAAATGCTAGGTTTTCAGCCACATAGCTTACAGTTATCTTATTTACAGGGTGACTAATTAAGAGAATAAGCTTTGAACCGCAAGTGCTTTAGAGTGTCAGCTAGTGTTATTTTGGAACTTAATTTTTAAGCATTGATTTGCATTTGGATTAAAACATAATAATTATGTACAGCATGGAATCTTAAATAATATTTCAACATATGGACATAGAGTTAAATAGGCATATCTGAGTGGTCATTATTTCATTTTTTAAACATTCTTTACACTACTTTTCAAAAGTTGAAGGGAAGTTCTGTCTCCTCACTGAATCTTGATAGTAGAGCCAAATAATCAGCTAACAGGAGTAGTTGGGTGGCATAGTATTAGGAAGAATAGTAACAAGAGGGAATATTTTTCTGACTATGGTTATCACATGGTACTCTGAATTTAAGCTCCATTTTTTCTGAATAAGGGGAGAATTTAGTACTTATCTTACTGATGAATACAGAGAATCATGTTGAAATATTTTGTATCAAATGTCTTTAAAAGTTAATTTATTTCTGGATGAATATTTAAAGTTGACAAATTCAACTTCACAACAGTACAAAGTATAAAAAAGCTAAATTTTCCTTTCTTTTTTCTTACCATTTAATATTGTCGCTTCAATTATAATTCTATCTCTTCAAGGTTGTTACAATTTTAGAAAAATGTTGAAAAAGTTGCAATACAGTATGATCAAAGTAAATTTTCACTCAAATATTTTTATTCAAAAATTATTCATATTAAAAATATTGTATAAATAAGTGCATATAGATACATGTGAAGATATACGTATGTGATGCATGTGTGTATATCTGTGTTTATGTAGATGATATAAATACAGAAAATACATGTACACATACATAAATGATAAATATTTATAACATAAAGTTGTAACATTCATGTAAATAAGGCACTCATTTAAAAGTAAAAATAAGTTTGAATTATCTGTATTTAAAGGTAATCATAAAAAATTAAGTTAGTTACAAAAAATGACAAAGTTTCTAAATATTATATTATGCTAAACTATGTGTTTTTAATTTTTAGTAAAAAATGATCTGTCATCTTTAGATGTTTCTTAGGGAAGAACAGCTTCCATCTTAACTGGAAAATAAGCCAGGTTCCATGATTATCTATAACAACAGTCCCATTTTATTTTACAAAGATTTACCTATTGAAACTTAAATTTACTATTATTAATTTTTCATTTTAGAGATTCTCAAGTATGAAGTTAAAAAAAGATAATCTATTCCAGATTTTGTTGGAAAAAATTTTAGTAAAAATATTTTTTTGCACTGATGTATGTGATTCCTTTTCTCTGGCCCTTTATCTCTGTACATATCATAAAACTAGTCATAAAATTTTAATTACAAAAATTACCTATAAGTATTCTGAATTATAAGAAATACTGTTACTTATCTTACACATACACACACACATACCAGAGCAAAGGTGATAGTATTCAAAACACAAAGTCATTTTAACTAACTGTCAATTATCCTTCTGCTGCATCTGATCACAGAGGCACATGTTAGGACTGCACATTAGAATGTCACACATCCACTATAAAAACAAAGAATAATTTATTTAACATATTTGTTAATGTAACTGAAGTTTTATGGGACCACTACACTGACATAAATATATATGCATATATAATATATATACTATATACATACATTTGTGTAATATAATACATATAATATATATTACACATATATAATATATGTATATGCATACATATTTATGTCAATGTAGTAGTCCCATGAAACTTCAGTTACAGTAATAAATATATATATTACATATGTATATTCATAATATACATATATATATTTATATATATTACATGTGTATATTTATAATCAAGAATGACAGTGGAGTCTGTCTTCACAGTTTTCCACTAGCTTTGTCCTACATACATTTCAGGACCTGGATTTACCTTTTCATTCAAGACAGTTTTCTAGAATTACTGATAATAAAAAGCATTAGCAGTTAGGAAGTGAGATCAAGGTGATGCACAGAACCTCAGATCTCTCATGAGCAGTCCACTGATACAGCTTCTTTCCTTTCATGCTTCTCACTCCTCAGTTTCTGTTTTGATTAGGACAGCCCAGTGGCTGGTGAGACAGCATTTCATGTCAGGGCTCCACTGGACAGAGACAGCAATTCAAGTCAGGGCTCTACCACAGCTAGCCTGAGACCCTCTGTGATCACTTCTGTGATCCCATCTTTAAAAAAAAACGTTTCTCACAGGCTTTACCAACATTACTTCCAGGTTTGCTTTCCTCATTCTTTGGTTTACTTTGGTAAATGTCATAGGGAACAGGAATGATAGTAGCAAAATTTGGCATGATTTTCTATGTCTATGCTAAACTAATTTAAGTCAATGTTCTCCATTCAGTAAATTGTGAGCAATATACAGAGGAAATGATGATATCACTTGTTATGTTTACTTCAGGAACATAGTGCCCGTTCAAGTTACTTCAAGGGGAATTATTTATTACAAGGGCTCAATTTTGCACATTCCCTTGGGAGGCTGAGGAAGTTGTGGTTATGGTTATAGAAGACTGCTGGCTTTCAGGAAACCTAGAAGAAACATTTCAGGTGACCCTGTCTGACAAGCTATTTGGAGACAATGGTCCTCAGAAAAGACAGAATCTATGGCAAATGTGTATATACTCTTTGATAATTTCTGTTAGTATCTTTAGGATACCTCATTAATGACAAAGGCTATCATTAGCTTCAGAAGCAATGCTTCTGTGTTTTTATAACCATATCATAATAAAGATATGAACAATTTTTTAAAAACCCATTCATATCTGCAACTCAAACTATCTCAAAGTATCTGCAACTTTGTAACATTTTGATATTATTGCTGAAAGACATATAACTTTATAAGAAGAGGAAGCATTACGAAGACTACTTCATTTTGTCTCCCATGTTGCCATGTCATTTTTCAAAAATAATCTAGTTTAACTCAAAGAGAAAAACCAATATTTATCCTAATTCCTGTCAACAACTTCAATAGCTCACTAATACAACTGTGTTTGCTCAGGAGATCTATCTATATTTTCGATGATAAAAATCAATAAAAGAATACATGGAAGCATGAATTCCTATGATTTCAAGCCAGATGACTTATGATTAAGAGAAATTTGCAGTTGTTGCAAAAACCATCCAAATTCTATTTTTTTTTCCACTGTGTTTTAGAGCTTTTGTTTTGGTTGCTGTTGATTTTATTGATTTTATGTTTTTTTTTAATATTTAGGCAATTCAATTGTTTTATGATTATAATAAGAAAGCATATAATATTATTTTCTCAGTAAGGAAGACTCAGTTTTAAAATCTATTGCTGAGAAAGCTATGCTAAATTGAAAACGCTTGTTTCAGAGCCACGTCTGAGGAAGGGCCAGACAGCAACTGTAATAGAGGCTATAAAAATGCATATGAAGCCAAGTAATTCACAGGTGATTAATGATAAAGGTGATACAGATAAGTCTTCGGTGATAAACACACAACTGAGTTTAGAAAATATAACAAGGAGTAATTAGACTAAACTGAGTTATAAACAATGAACATGTAAGAAAGATACCAAAAATAACAGATTTTGATATTATGCTTGTACTCCTGAAAGCATAAATTCTTTCGTAAATGGTGGAACTGGGTTGATTTAAGTACTTTTGAAGCAGAAAACTCATTTAGCTGTTTTATGAGATAAAGGCTCTCATTGTAAATCATTCGTACATTTGTATGAGGGCAAAATAAATTGCCTTGATAAAATCGAACTGATTTAAGGTAAGTGTCCCATATCTTGGATCAAGACTAAAGCAAATTTCTTGTTCACATAGATATAGATATACAGACACCATTAGTTCATAGTCTCACAAACCTTTACCTGATGATTTACCCTTAAAGATAAATTCACACCCACTTTCCCAACTTTCTTTTGTTTCTTGGGGAGCAAGATTTGCATCCAAGTTTTAGTTCTCCACTGTAGTAAAAATGCCTCATAGTAGCCTCAGGAACAATAGGCTCCCTGAAATTGAATGATGGTCTAGTTATAGTCAAAAGCTTATATCTATATTTAATGATGGTTAAATGATTTTTAAAAGTTTCTCATTAGATTAAGAGTTTTCCAATTTCTAAATTAAGCATGAAAATTTCTCTAGTCTCTTTACTTTGAGTACTTATGTAGGCTAAGCAAAATGATAGTTATTCCTACCAGCCTAACATCTGCCTGGGACTCTGGAGGAAGACTTCAGAACCTCCTCAATTTTATAATTTTCATGACTGTAGAAACAGTACCACTGTGTCAAGTTCTGACGCCAATTCAGTATGAAACCTGGACCCCTGGAAGCAGAGTTTCCAATGGCTATACATGCAGACACTTGAAGATACATTCTAGGTAATTTCTTTTCCAGGGTCAGTGGACTGGGCCTTCATCCACATTCTCAGTGCAGAGTCTCTCGTCAGTGACATAGTATTTGCAGTTTGGAGTCTTGATGGGTGAGGTCTTACCATTAAGATATTCTTCCTGGTGCCCAATTTCAAAGAAATTTCCTTTTATATCTCATAGATGGGTTGTAAATTTAGACCTTCTCAAGGTTTTTTTTTTTTTTCCACAAAATATAAACTATTTTGTCTTTCGTTTGTTAGCCCTCACATTTTGTCCATTTTCACTATAGACCTGGATAAGGATGGTGAACTCTAACAGTGCCATAGCTTGAGTATAATTCTGCCTTGAAATTCCTTCTACCAAACACAAAATCCAGTACTGTAAATTTCAGACCAAGCAAAGAACATTAATAGAATACATCTACTTTATTTGCCAGAATATAAACAACTGGCCTCTAGTCCATTCCCTGATAAAGGCCTTGTTGCTCCCTTAAACATCATAAACTAAGATTTCTTAATTTCACCCAATCTTTTGGTCTTCTAAACTCCCACCAATATGGCCCAATAACTCTACCTATAACATTTCTGAGACACCCAAGCATTCCACATTTACCTACCACACTTGTTTCCAAGGACCAAGATCTGTAGGATCAGATTTATCACATCCACAGACAGCCACATCTTTAAGAGCCAATTTTCTGTTAGTTTCTTACAGCTGTGACAAAATGCCTAACAATTTCTTATTTGGGCTTACAGTTTAAGGAGATACAGTCCATTGTGACAGGGAAAATATGGGAAGCAGGGGCAAGAGGCTGGCTCTTACACTGCATCTTCAGTTAGGATGCACAGAGCTAACAGGAATTCAGACAGACTATGAAATCTCAAAGCTTGCACCCAATGAGTCACTTCCTCGAGGAAATTTCTACCATCCAAAGCCTCCACTACTTTCCCAAAAAATACCACTAGCTGGGAACTAATTGTTCAAACAAGAGCCTATAGGGGGTGGAGTCCGTGGATGGAGTGGGGTTGTCTTTTCCCATGAAACTGCAACATAGACTGTCACTGGCTTGGAGCTTGCAGGTATATTTGGCCATCTGCTTCTACCTTCCTTGTCTATGAGTACAAGCTTATGGCACATCTGTTCTTATTTATGCTTCATTGTTGTCTGAGGACCAAATCCAAGACCTCAAATTTGTCTGGAAGTCACTTTACCAAGATATCTCCCAGCCTAAAACTAAGTTATATTTTAAAACAGCACTATTTCTACAAATTTTCTTTGTGAAAATAAACATCATACTGAAATCTTAAATTCTGTACCTTCACAAATAATTATTTAATGCAGTTATGCAAAGGAAATCAATTTTTTGATATAAATTTTAAACATAAATGTTTTCTGTAGTCAACATTATTTCTTTTTAGCATAACATTAATGAAAACGATCACCAGTATGTGCATTTAAATTGTTTTGCATAGCTGTGGTCTGAAAGAATCTAGAAAGCTAAAAAAAAATGAACACATCTATGAAGCATAGGAAAAAATAATAAATGCATTCTCTGAAGCTGAGCTCGCTTCACCAGGGATACATTGCATTCCACTTCTGTTATATTTGGATGGATGCAACTCTTCATTTACACCCAATAGGGAAATAAAAGCTCTCTGCTTCTACACAATGAGGTAATGAACAGCATAAATAGTTCATATAATTTCTTGTTGTGCATCATCTACACAATAACAATTCACATAACATATGAAAAAGTGATATTACTCTTTTTGAAATAAATGTTTATAGAGAGGTGATTATTTTCTACTCTCATGTATTCTGTGAAGCTTTAATGCCTTCATATCTCAAATTTACTTATCTTAATATTCAGCAATAATACCCCAGTTTGATTTCTGCTTACACAAATTTTCCCTCCGAATATCTCCTATTTCTCTTGCCTATTCCATGTCTTTCTTTCATTGCTGTGTATTTTAGTACTTTATTCTATTTTTATTTAGAAGCATTACAATCATTCTAAGCCTTTTAATTTTTTTACATTAATTTTTCTAATATTAGAACATATACTGCTACATTCCAAACAGACTTATCCTGAGATTTCTGTCTAACAGTGGACATACAGTTTCTATCAGTATCTAGTAAAAAAAAAAATATTACTACTCTTTCCCCTTTACCCTATTCCTTTCTCTCCAAAATTAGCCAGGAATAAATTATTTTGCCTTCAATAAAGACTCTGTATCTATTTCTCTTTCTCCTTTTTTCTTGCCATAATGCAAAAGTCGATACCACACATTTTCTTTGCTAAAAAAGTGTGACTGTACATTGTACTGATACATAGAATGATAATTTAAAAGCATATTATTGGCATTCCTAGGATATAATTGTTTACACTATTTTTCAATCATCACTCTTACATTTGAAAGAATATTTCTTAAATATCATGTGAGTCTCTTGTAACTTCAATTACCCACAGAGTTTTTAAATAATTCTGTTTCTTAAAATGATAAGATTCAATTTCATAAGCCTTGTCTTCTAAGTTTTACCAGTAAATAGTATTGTATCCATATTTACAGTTTTAATCTATGGTTAATTATAAATTAATTTGAAAATTCACTTTTCAAACATGCATTCCCATATCCTTAAGCTAGATGAGTTAATTTGGACATGTTTCCTTTGCTGGGATAGGAAATGAAAAGGGGAACAGTTGTGTATATTTATGGTCATTTTTAGTTTACAGAGCACTCTGGAAAGAATTAATGACTAAATGAACAGATGAATAATTTCATAAAATATCCATTCATATGTTTTCTAAAAAGAAATGAGTGCTAAAATTTTGAGACACTAACTTGTTGGAGAAAGCTATTTTTTATGAACATATGTCTTTTGGAATAGTATGAAGAATATCCTTTTTGTGGGCATATACAGTGTATAGATCACTTTCCTCAGGGGCTGTTCATTGTATAAGGACTTCTCTTTTGGAGCACTCAGGATGTAGAAGTACTTTTCACAGGCAGCACACAGTATACAGGGATTGACAAAATCCTGTTAGCTAGTGATAAATGTATATAGCAAACTAGAATATCTAGGATCTTGTTCTTAATATTTTCCTTATATACAGTTTTAATTCTACTCTCTAAATAAATGCTGAACAAACATTTAAGACACTAACAATTAGAAACAGCAAATTGTAAGAAGGCAAGGATTGTCCACAGGCAAGTTCTTTTAATATTATTTTAAAAGCTTCAGAAAAATTATTTTAATAGTAACTTAAAAATTAGGAAGGTTGGCATTCAAATTTATAACAGTGTATTTTATAGTGGAAATTTGGAAGAAAATAGATATGTGATATGATCATAAACTCACAGATAATGTGGGTGTTAGTGGATAGTGTATACAATATTCAGATCATATTAGTAATATAAAGTATATTGCACATATGTATGTATGTGTATATATATATATATAATATATCAGTTATTCTTTAAGAAACTGAATAAAATAAAGGGCATACTTTCTGTGCTATTGATATGATTCGATCTAAACATAGGTATAATATGCTTTCACCTCATAAATAATGTGTATTTATTACACCTATTCATAATTTAAGATGTGTAGGAAAACAGTCTAGAAATACAAAATTATAAGGGTTTTAAACACACCGAGATAACTCAAAAACAGATGCAACCCAGACTTTAGAAACATTATTAAGAAGGCCATAAACTTGGTGGCTCTGGCTCACAATTCTGAGACAAAGGAAATAATTGACAATTTATGTCAAGTACACAGATTTCTCCCTTGAAAGAACTGACCTGTTTATGTGGCCACTTATAACCAGGAGAGGACCATTCTGGGCTGAAGGACAGATGCAGTAAAGGAACAAATACTCCCTTGGAATGAAAAAAAGGATTGTATTTCTTCATTATCTCACCAAAGCAAGACAGGCAGAATCATTGAGAGGATGCAAGTGATCCTGGACTGTGGTTCCCCTGTGGAATTAGGGGTTGAGTAATTCTATGTCTTATTTCCCCACTATTACTAAAGTCACTCTAGTTTAGCTTTCTAATTATGTTTTACCCTTAGGATGTTTTTTGTCTTGTACAGTGTAGGTTTTCTAGATGCATCAGAAGGAAATATTCTACATTGAAATTAAACTGTTAAAAATCCAGACATCCTTTGACATATGGATTAAGTCTTCTGTGAAGAGGCACATAGTTTAATTTGTTTTAATAATGACTCTTGATAGTCAGAAAACATTAGTAGATTTGGTCTGACATATTCAAATGAGTGAGTACACTTACTGAATTTCATTGATGACATTCTCATTTAAATAGTTCATAAAGTCTAGGTAGGAGCCTTACGTACAATAATATGGAAAAACTGAATTTCTGTGTGGAGGAGTAGACTTGTGTGAAAGCTAGGAAGCATCTATATTCCGGGGGTCTACATTCAGAGGCCTGTGTGGTCTGGATGAAATGTAGATATACTTTAATTCCAGTATTCAGAAGGCAATGGTGGTCTACGACCTTTAATCCCTAAGACAGAAACAGAATGTGGAAGCAGACACAGGTGGTCATGGCACCTGTAGGAGACCTTGGTGCCTGTGGGATGTCCCAGTGCCTTCAGGAGGCTCTGATGCCCATGAGATGTCTGGTGACCTGTGGGATGCTCTGATGCTTTCAGGATATAAGGGTGCCTGTTCTGTGTCTGATGCCTGAGGGATGTCTGGGTGCTTATAGACTTGGACAGAGGGATCCAACTTTGGGCCGACCTTCATCCTGTTTGGTCTTGGGCTGGTATAGGCTCAGTGAATGTCCATCATCAGAGCAGCCTACTGTCTCTATGATTCATGGTGGTAATTCCTGTGATACATGCTCCTGCCATACTAGCTGGACTTAATTTTCTTTTATTTATTTATATTTCTTTTGAGGGCACAGGGGTGGGAGAGGGGAACAGGAAGGAATGGGAAGAGGGTGTTATCAAGATACATTGTATAAAACTCAAATTATTAATAAAAATATTATTTTTAAAATTAATTGAAAATAAAAATAAGGAACTGTGCAAAACATGGTTCATAACTGTTTTGTTATGTATAAATATGTATGTACTTATAATATTTTAGATTTATTGGATAAAGATATATATATATATATATATATATATATATATATATATATATATATATACATACCCTGATATTTATACACCAAGAAAAATATTGAAGATACCTCATTCTATATATTTAATGTGTCAACATTTTAAACATAATTTTCAAAAAATTACGTAGCACACAATAGCAACAAATACCAAAGTGTTATTTCAGTAATATAAATATAGGTCAAAATACAAGTGTTTTACTCTACTTGGATACTTTGTCCAGTTATATATTCTTAGGCTTTTGAAACTGGTTTATAGGAAGAATACAGAATAGTTTAGAACTTAGGGCTAGACAAGTCCTGACATTATGGAAGCACTGATTAATTGGCTATTCATGTGGGTGCTTCAAAGAGGGTAAAAGTGAGAAAAACATGTGTCATGGAAGTCTATATTATGAAGTTCTAGGGAGGAACAGCAGCTATACTAGCTACAGGACTAGGGGTTATTTATGAAATAATTTGTGCATTAATCTAGCTTTATACTGGCAGGTACCTAAGCACTAGAGTGAAGTTGAATTTAAAGATAATGGATCAATTTGCTTGATGGGGAATCTCAAGGCAGGAGAGCATTCAGCCTGGGGCTGAGAAAGCATCTGTGATTGTCACAAAGATCAGAAAGAGTAAAAAAACAATTTTCATACTTTACTGGGATAATTGGAAAAGTTTCCTAAGGGCAAAACTTCATACTAAGACAGGCAATCATAGAAAAATTTAGTATCCTATGATACCACTCAGCTTTTACTGTACCCAAACCCCCTTTCTACCAATAATTTACACTTGAAACTTACCTCCAAAATACAAACCCCATCCTAAATAATTCATGTGGCAACCTGCTAGATACTCATCAGAATCTAGCAAAATGAACACTTTTCTCTGATAATCATGGACTAAGTCTTTATACTCCAATGACCAAAAAACTTGGAATGGTTGTAATCAGACATATTCTGAATATATCCAGGTACAAGGTAAGGAATAATTTTGATGCATTTACATCAATAAAAAACTGTGCTCTCAAGTGCACATTAGGGAGCATTTTCTACTTATCATGTTATCCCTATGTATAATTGGACATGCACTCTGTCCAAAAACTTATAGAATTCAAACTTCTGTCAGTCAAAACAGAAAAACCATTCAAACTATGTGTTAGTAATCAAACTTCTTTTCCTCTTGGACCAAGAAAGAGGAAGTCCAAACATAAGAGATACTGAATACTTTCATTTATGTAGCTCACTCTCAATTTTGACAGTGTATTTCTTTTTCTATGATGGCTTGACTTTTAATAAGTTTTCCTTGCTAGTTTAACTATTTTGTTTCAGTCTTTATCTTAATTTGAAGAGGAAGGATTCTTAGATGAGAATAACAACTCTTGGTGACAACTTCTTCTACTCTGTTTTGTGAGAGTCTAAATTCACTTCAAGGAGGAAAGTTCAAGTTTAAGGGGCTCCCATTCTTTCACAAGCAACTGCAAAGGAAAGTATTGACCCCTGGTTATCACACAGAAGGTGATGCACCTGTCGTCCAGGAAAGATGGGATCCATCCCAAACTGGCAGCAGATCTTGTCAGGATCATCTATATGGTGCTTGTTTTGAAGAGAGAAATGAGATAAGATGGGGACCATCATGGAAAGCATTTAGGGAAGGCAATGTGTGGCAGAGCCTGAGTCCTGTTTATGAAGCTCTAATTTCATTTATACAGTAATAGGAAAAATACTACTAAACTTTTCTAAAATATTTTAAGTGCTGGTAAAGACTGTCTTTTTATCATGTATTAAATTTAAGACCCTTTTGCAATTTATCTAAGCTAGTTACTAGCTACCAAGTTAAATGATCTGAATTTGATACATGGAACCCTTTTTGTGGATGGAAGAACTGACTCCTGCAAGTTGTTCTCTTATCCCCCACATGCATCCATGCCATATATAAACTTTGACTTCTCATTGTAATAAATGTAAGATAAAAATTTAAACTTTTAACTTCCTATGTTGAGCATTGATCCCATAGAAAAGAAAATTTACAAACACACAAACTGTTTTACAAACCTCATAACAACCATGTTTTATACTCTTTCAAAAGAAAAGAATTCAAATGTTCTTAAGGAGGTGAACCTTGACAATATCTAGGCAGATTTATCTTTACATCGTAGAGTGCTCATCATTAAAAAAAATCCATTCAATGATCCAGAAAATTCTCAAAAATATTATGCTAAGTGAATAAGGAAAAATGTGCTGTCAGATATATATGATCATTAATGTGACAATATCCAAATAAAAATAAGATATTAGAGATGGAGAATATACTAGAAATTTCCTGATTTATAAAATATGAGGGAATGATTTGAAAATGACAGTACCAAAGATGTCCATCTTTCATGAGAAAATATTTTATATGTTGAATGTAGTGGCAGTTAAAATATTAATACATGAGATTGGCAAAATGTCATGGTTTTATACATGGAGATATATTTCATTAAGTTCTGAGTTGGGAGGTCTTCAAGGTAGTTGTTGTCTTCATGACCCAGCATATATCCATCTCTTGGTTGATACAACCTTTTTACCGAGGGTTTCTAGAATCATCACCATACATGAATATATTTCCCTTATTTTTTTGCTAATATATATTTTGTTTCATACAATATATTATGTTCATGCCATCCCCTCCCCTCAAACCTCTAAGATCATCCATATCTCTCTATGCAACTAATTTTATTTTCATTCTTTGCTCTTTTAAACACACACACACACACACACACACACACACACACACACACACACAAAACACACAAACACACACATACACACACACACAAATCAAAAATCAAAACTAACAAGAAGAAAGTCAATAAGACAAGAAAATTCCCTAAACAAAACAATATGAAACAAAAAATATCACGTTTCATTTTGTATTAGAAAGCTACTCCTGGGCATGGAATCTGTCCGGAAGTGTGTGGTTGATACAGCCAGTGATATTTCATTTGAGAAAACTGAATTTCTCTTTGCTAGTGGGTATCAATTGTAAACAATACCTTCCTGTCTGGGGCGGGACCCCATGTCTACTTCTCCCTTCTTGTGCTGTGACCCTGTCTATCTTGAACTTGTGCAGGTCTTGCATGTTATCACACAGTTTCTGTGAATTTATATGTATGTCAGTTCGACTGTGTCTGGAATATACTGCTTTTTGGAGTCATCTTACACATCTGGCTTTGACAATCATTGTGACTATTTTTCTCCCCATAGATCCCCAAGTATTGAGGGAAAGGTTGCTCCATTGTCTCTCATTCTTTTCATATTGTGCAGTTTTGGGTCTTTGTGTTAATTTTCATTTACTGCAAAAAGAAGCTTCTCAGAAGAAGATTGAATAAGGTACTGATATAAGACTATAACACCATGTTATTAGTAATAATTTTATTGTTATGTATGTTCCTTTGGCAAAATAATATTGCATGGTTTTCCCCTAAGCCCCTGATCTATCTAGTCACAAATTCTTGACATTTTAGCATCTTCAGGCATTGGTTCCATCTCATGGAGTTGGCATTAAAAAGTAGTTGGTTATTATAATACCATTTGTACTTCTATTGCACCAATATATTTTGTAGTCATGTTGCTGTTGTAGTTTGTAGACATGGTAGCTAGATGACATTGATGAATACCTTTCTCCTCTGGTAGCATGCAGAATATCATGCAGTACCATAAACATAGGCAGGACATTACCTTTTTGTGAAGAAAACAACTAATCATATGTCTTCAACCCAAGTTCTAGGGATCTTGAGTAATACAAATGACTCAGGAACATTCTGTGAGAGAACCACTGGGGTCTAATTGTTTAATACGGATGAGACAACAAGGTTTTTATAAAGATTTTTTTTTAATATGGGTGGGAACTAAACACAATTCTGATCTACTACCAGTCTAGTGATTGATTTAAGGGATTAAAATAAGTTAGGTTTGTCATAAATTTGTTAACAAAACTTGAATCTAGAACAAGTCATAGGTCTACCATAAAAATAAAAATGGAGCCAAGCCTTGGTGGCAAATGCTTTTAATCCCAACACTTGGGAGGGATAGGCAGGCAGATGATTGTGAGTTCGAGGCCAGCCTGGTCTACAGTGTGAGTTCCAGGACCACCAAAGTTACAAAAGAGAAACCCTTCCTAGAAACGAAACAACAACTGTTACAACAATAATAATAATAAAATAAAAATGGAAAGGTCTTAAAATCTGCTAAAAGCAAAGTAATTAATTATGAATAAATAATTTTATTAAACTGCTGTGTGCCTATTTAAAACCCAGAGAGATAGGTATTGTTGATCATAAGAACAGCAATGACAAATGTCATAAAGGTAGTTCCCATATTTTAGGGAACTGTAGTCATGGTGCTGTTGTAGTCTGTAGAGATGGTAGCTAGGTGACATTGATGAATACCTTTCTCCTCTGGTAGCATGCAGAATATTGTGCAAATAAAAAATAAATAACAAATAAAAAATAATGAGATTTAGAAATATATTCATGAAATGCATAAAATATTAATTGATATTCCAAAGCCATAATCAGTTAATTGAGAGGAGGGAATTGTAGCTATTTTCATTTTCAACCTTTTCTGTTTGATTAAGTAGAAATAGAAGAGATTGGACAAATAAAACAATATTTTTTTAGGAAAACAGTGTCACAAGAAAAACTCCAAATGCAGGTAGCTGTTTAAATTCTTATATTAACAAGACTAAATATTCTCCTAGGTAGTAATTATTCTGTTTTTAAAATAATGCAACATGACAATGTATACTGTAGTTGAGATGATGTTGCTTTAAAATTTCTCTTCATACCATTGTTGTCTTTATGTTCCAGAACATGACTCAGGAATAAAATGGAAAAAAAAAGGTATTAGTAAATGATCTTTCTGTAAAGTTACTAATGAATGTTACATCAGATACATCATGAAAGTAAGAATGAGTTTAGAATAAATAATAGATGACTAGCTGAGAAAAATAATTTTTTTCCTTTCTTTGATGTAAAGGTTAAGAGAAAGTATGTGAAAATGATGAAATATATTAGTTAATTACTGAAGTAGCATTGGATGCATTCTACAATTGCTTAAGAGTACAAAAGGGGAATTTGGTGAGAATTATACAATTACTCGGTAATGAAATAACTGAAAAGGCAACTTTTTTAACTAGAAGGAAATATACTTCTTCCAATAGCAGCTTTGAGACAGGAGATATAGCTCATGTACAAAATACACAATTTCTGAGTCCAAGTACAGGCCTGTCCCCTTATGAGGGTTTGGACTATGATTGTTGAGTTTTGAATTTGAAGTTAGTTTCTTCTAATATGTCAATAGCACTACTATTACCCCACAGATATGTTAATACTTTAGAAGTGCCATTTTAGGAATTCACAATTAAGATAGCAGTGATATGCTTACAAAATTTTGGTTTTGAATCATGTAGATATAAATATATTTATACAAAAGCTAATCAGTTAATTTCTAAGATAACAAAGGAAGAATTAAGAGATCTTATAGTCTGGGGTATTCTGCTGTGGTCTATTCTGCTTGGAGAGCTTTCAAATTGCACACTAGCTAGACACAAGGACAGTGTGTCTCCCAGGTGGATAGAGATGGTTTTGTATAGGCTAGTAGAAGATAATTAAAAGTGATAACTGCAGCTCATTACATCTGGAAGCCATTGCCTATTTA
Source organism: Cricetomys ansorgei (assembly GCA_026225945.1). Taxonomy (NCBI): domain Eukaryota; kingdom Metazoa; phylum Chordata; class Mammalia; order Rodentia; family Nesomyidae; genus Cricetomys; species Cricetomys ansorgei. Next base: position 23,382,779 of record JAMJFZ010000199.1, read on the forward strand.
GAACACTTGCATGCCTTAGTGGCAGTTCACTTTCAATTTAGTCTAATGTCATGAAGGAGGGAAAACATAAACCATCCATTTAACTTATAATATGTGTTCTGTGAGACTAAGCTAAATAATTTTGCCTTCTAACCCTTCCCATAACAATTCTGAATCTCACTACATAATCTTTATAAAGAAAATATATTTTCTTAGTTAAGTTTTCCTGGGTAACCAAAATAAAATGCATGATTCTCACTGTCTTCATACTCCTGTAGAAAATATGAATAGCTCTTTTATATACTTGTTTTAAATTAAATGGTAAACTTATGTTAAACTCTGTAAAACAAAATTTTTAAAAAGGCAAGAGTATTCCTTTGAAGGGATACCTAGTAGCTGATTATGGAAATGAAATTAACCAAATTAAAATAAATGCAGAAAGCTTATATGAATCCTATTACTTCATAAGCTAAATTTCAAAATTAAAAAGTCATAACAAAGCAAGCAAAATATGATGAATATATTATCTAGTAAATTCTTTTAATAAAAGGAGTCTATGGATACTTTTACATCAAACATTTTCATCAAAATATACTTTGCTCTAAATGTGTGTGTGTGCATGTTTGATTTTTTGAGTCAAGATTTCTTTGTGTAACTGTGTATCCATGTCTGTCATGCAACTCACTCCATAGACCAAGCTGGCCTTGAGCTCAAAGGTCTGTGTGCCTCTGCTTCCTGAGTGCTGGGATTAAAGATGTGCACTACCATCACCCAAATAATTTTATATATTTTATAAAATATATACTCTTTCATTTATTTTTTTCAAAAAGTCTGGAATTTGAAAATTACCAAAGTGAATGCAAAAGCTGACTTTGTGCAGCGTTTCTACATATCAGTTACAAAGATTAGCCATATATGTGCCCAGAACAGAAATCATAATAATAGAAGCAAGGAATATGGAGTAGACCTAGTGGAGAGGGGAGGTGGGTAGGGCTGGGAATAGTGGAGGAAGAAGAAACTGTGATCAGATTGGATTTCATGAGAGAAAAAAATATATAACAGATATTCAAATCATAAAAAGGTGGTGAAATAAATCTAAAGTACAAAATTAGGCAGATTAGAATAGATATTTGACTACCCTGATTGTTTGATTTATAGGTTTTCTCTGAAATAATATGTAAAAATTAAAAAATTCAAAAATAAAATAAAAATAAAAAACCCACAAAAGAAACTGAATTTAATCTAAATGTTGCATAAACCTCTTTTCTAATTTCCAGTGTCTGCTCATATTTTGGGTCCTACGTTTTCATGCATATTAAATTTTCATATATATTAGTATAAAAGCCTAGTAATTATGCAAGCTGTAAACATATATACATATATCTTTATATACAAGGTGAGCAAACACATAAAAGCAGATGTAAAGATGAGAACACATATGTGTATATAAATTCATTTACCTTGATTTCTAATCGCTATGCTTTATGTACTTATGAGTAACAATTTAATTAACTGAGGGAAATTAAAGTGTGTGCTTTTCTAATTCAGTTATTTCATCTATAACTAGTAGTATATGCCAGTAGTGTGAGATATTTAGAAGGCTGAAACAGGAGGATCACCAACTGGAGGCCTAAGTTTCAACTGAGTTCAAAGCTGGTCTGGGAAATTTAGTGTGACTTCTGTCTGGAGCATGTGGCCAATAGTAGGATTCCCATGCTACAGTAGATGCCACCATTTCTTTTCAGGCATGGTCAGCTGGAATGGGACATGTTGGGAGCATTTTGAGGGTAGGCAGAGAGGGGTACTGGAGGGGTATATATGACCATATTATACTGTATACCTATAGAAAATTTCAGGAATAAACAGAACTTAAAAATAGTGAAATAAGAGCATATGAAATTATTTCATCTTGAAGTTATTAGAAAACACATAAAAACAAAACATCTCATTATTTTTATGAAGTTTCCTTTCCCCAAAGATTTCAGTCTTTGGAAACATTATGGTCTCCTTATTTTTCTGTCAGCAATTTAAAGCAGGAAGACTACTCTGAAGACTATTCTAGAAGACAGATGTAAGAAATACTAAAACTATGTGCACAAGACAACAAAAGTCTTACTTGGGAGGATTATTTATTAATTGTTATATGCTCTAGAAATTATTCCAGAGATATACTGATTTTTAATAGTCTTTTACCATTCAAACTTTCCCTGTGTATCCTGCATTTTTCATATTCATTAACTTAATGTCTTAACTTCTGCTTACATATCATTCTTCTCCTTTCACTCATTCTTCTCAATGTCACCTGTTTTAGACATCATCTTTAAATAATTTTTCCTTAACAGTAAAGGACAAATATATCTAATAATTTTAAATGTCAATCAACATATTTATGTTACATAAATACTCTCATTTTATGCCTTATAATCTTACAAAACCCTATTGATTTATAGATGATGTTTGAACTTTCATTAAATCGTCCTTCTAATGATCCTGAGTTCTACCTTTTATATAAAAGCATCAAAATACCTAAATAAAATAAGATAGAACAGTTAGTGAGGAAGCCAAGCCATTATTTCATCAGAGTTACGGGAAATGGTTTATTTTTCTTTCTTGGATTGAATGTCCTGCCTTTTGGAGCAATGATTAATTTGCTCTTTTGGTTTCTTTGACCAGAATGTTAATGTCAGAAATACTTTTAGTTATCATAAATCTTTGAGCTTTTATTCTTGTTAAAAACAGGTAAAATGAAAATACATAAATGTATAAATAAGAAAAATATTATATAAGATACCTCTATCATTTTCTTCTTTCTCCTCCCTGTCCTATATCATGTTTTGTTATTGAATTCTATCCTTTAGAATAAATGTGTAATATTAACCAGAAAACATTTGATTATGTGGTAGTTACAGTTTTCTATATCATTATACCACTTAAATCATGAGGTTCAAAATTGGTAATACAATATTTAGACTGGTGGATGAAAAAATCTTCTGGAATAGTTTTCTTTCACCATAAATTTATTTTGATGATAGTAGCTTATCTAAAGTTAACCATGCTTCTCAAAGGAATGAGCATTTTCAGTTTAACATGCTATGATCAGAGTAATAGAACACAGATACTTTGTTTAACTAATGAGTCTGTGATAAGGGTTCTGAAAATTTCTCAACCTATCTACTAATATTTATTATATATCTTCATACCTAATATATTGACTTGAATTCTTCAACAGAAACAATTGTAACTAAAACCAGGACAGATGACAGTTAGAGGAAAATACTTTGGCAGATACATATTTCTTTAGAAAATAAGTTCAATGTAATTATGTTTATTCAGAGCAATTACCTTCCAGCTGGCACTGTTGACATGTGGTCATTTTTGCTGTGCTTTGATACTTCCCACACTGATGCATGTGGTTCTGGATATTTGTTTTGTTCCATCCAAAACATATGTAGAAATTCTTACCCATAACATGATAGAATAAAGAAGCAGACTATTTGATAGATTAATGAGACTGTTTTCTCAGAATCCTGAGGAATTCTGTTCATATATTTCAACCACATGATGATGTAGAAAAATGACTCCAATGAATGACTACAATTAATGAAAACCTAGTTCTCAACAAACAATGACACTTTTGACAATTTCATCTTTGGATTCCCATGTTTACTGAGTTTTCTTTAGCAACAGAAAAAAGCAAGGACAATGTTTTCTAAATTGGTCTGAAAATGTATTTATCAAATTTTAGTATTTGGTTCGTATAAATTCAATGGAAGAACTCTGTAATGGTGAAAGAATGAACTGAGTTTATTCTTTAATCCTGTGATTGTTTGCTTCTTCCAAGTCTAGTTTCTTTTATGAATTCAGTTCACAATAATTTTGTAAATAAAACTACTGCAGTTAATGTGAACTTTTGGGATAAATTCAAAATGGTCATGGCTGTTATAAATTTAGTGAAAAGAATATTTACTGAAAGGAATTGATTTTATAAGAATAAAGCTACAATTATATGTTTACTCAAAATGTTAACCTTAAAAGAAAATTTATGGAGTAAATTGACTTTGTAATCATCTTCTTTATTATTTCATTAAAGTCCTGATTGATACTAAATACTTACTTATTATTTTTTGCTGAAGGCACCATACCCTTAGGACACAGCACTTAGATGATTAAGGCTGGATATAACCAGAGAGCCTCTTTACTTTGGTCTCTCTTCCATAGTAACAGAAAGTATGTAAACCACCAAGGGAGAGAAGTAAACAACAGTCCTATCCACCTGCGATACCTATGAACCACAGCAATAACAAACATGGAAAGATTCCCTTATAGGTCAAACACTGTCATTCATATTTAGCAGTAACCAGCAACTGTCTACTTGGACTTAATGCCTACACATTAGGAGGGAGGGAAATTATGCTTGGTAACTAGAAACCTTGACAATCTTAGCTGCTGACACCAGGCGTTTTAGAAGACAACCTGATATCACTACTTTAATAGGACAGCATAATTTCTAACTATATTCTAAAATTTTTCCTTGTACCCAGAGATAAGTGTATCTCTCACTCCTCATCAAAGAATAACCTATTTACACTAAAAGGGATGGTTACACAAAATTACAACAGGATACAAGGCAGAGATGAATGGTTTCTGGGTAATACATCCCCATCAGATACATCTTCAAACCATTCCTGCACCCACAGCCCTAGGAACATCATGACAGAGGGCACAAAAACTGTAAAGGAGAGAGGACCAGGAAGTCTGCTGTGAGAGTGTATATCCTAGCAATGACTGATTACACAAGACATTACACAATGATATTATCTCCTAGTGCAGGAACGGGAAATCACAAGAAGTGCAACCAATAGACAAAGAACTATAGACATGAATATCTGCTATGAGAAAAAGAATAATTACTTCCTAGGAGCAAACTCCTTTATTTGTTACATAATACAAAATGGTCAGACTGAAGTCATATGATCACAAACAACTAACAAACTCAGAAGTTTGTATTTGCATTTCTGCCTGGCTGCTTATCTGGTTCCTGCCTGCCTGCCTGTCTGTCTATCTATCTATCTATCTATCGATCTATGTATCATCTATTTATCTATCATCTATTTTTACACACACACACACACACACACACACACACACATAGAGTCATATGCAAAGAAAATCAAACAGTAATAAAGAAAAGAAGCCATTGAATTGAGAAGGAGATGAGGGAGTGTAGGTTTAAGAAGGAATTGAAACCATACTTCCATACCAGCTCCTACACAAGCTCAGCCTGAGTCAGGCTAGAGTACCATATAAACACACAACAAAAAAAAGAAGTTCATGTGTCTTAATATAATTTTGAAAAACTTAAAAGAGCATATAATATGGCAGAAATTTCCATTTGCATGCGCTGTCCATATTTAGTGCAAGCAACCATTTCGAAGGCTATAATTTACAATCCATATATTAATTAAGGTGTGTGTTATAGCTGTTTTGAGGGAAGGGAAACTATAAACATATGCTTAATGGAAAATGGCAGAGTCAATATGGTTCACTGTAGATGTAAAATGCTGTCATGTTAAATACACACACCTGGTATCTTTTAAAGGATTAATGTTCAAGGCTCATTTTCATTGTTTTCTTTCCATTTCTTTAATTTTAATTGCTTATTGGCATTTCCTTATCTTCTCTTTCTTCATTGTTTTGTGGACTGTATTATTTTGATTCGAAGACTTCTTGTTGTTTTTTTTTTTTTCAAATAAAAATTAATTAAAATGAAAACATGAAACAGATTTAGAAAAGCCGATTCTATCATCCTCCTGTTAGAACAGGTGGGTGTTGCTGGTTCTCTCCTCATCAGCTAGAAATAATAAGGTTATTAGGAAGCCACTTCAAGTAGATGAAAAACAATTTTTTTGTTATTCTTTAACTTTAAAAAGTAAATACCATTAATTATGTTGCCAAGGAAAAATAGATCGTATCTGAAGTTACAGAATATTGCATCACTCATCATTTAGAATTTAGATAAACTCAGTTTTACCATCTTTTAATTTTTATGTCATATTCTTATCAAGCTTTTCAGAAAAATCACTCTGAACGTTTCAAATAACACCATTTACCGTGACTTTTAAATCTTTTGCATTTTTCTAATTCACTCCTCAGACATGTTATTTTTTTTCAGAGAAAAATGTTAATTTTAGGATTAAAACAAAGTAAAACTTCCGAAATTATAGTAAGTATTTGCATGTATGTATATGGCTAACTTCAAAACTAGCCTAATGAGAGAGAATGACAGTAAATATGATTATAACTATGAATGAAGAAAAGTTAGCTACACTGAACTTTAAGTTGAATTTAGACCTTACTCATTTCTCTCTAAACTCCTTCTACTTGAAGAGATGGTTTCAATCTTCTGAGCACATGTCAAAGAATAACTGTGTTGAGAAAGTGCCCGGATGCAGAGTAGGTGACAGAATGAAGTCAGCCTTAGGTCTATAAAAATCAAGATAAATAATCCAATACACAAAGTGGTAAATTCAGGAACGGTCTCATTGAAATTAAAAGAAAAAAATGAAGTGTCAGTTCTTGCCAAGCAGTATGTTTTCAGTGATGGGAGCTTATCACTGTGTTTATCATCAAATTACTTCTTTTGTTAAAATAAAATGACCTATGGATGGTTTTCATTAATACAGTGCATTCTACAAAATAATCATATAAGTTTTCTTAAATATCATGTATTTGTTAAGATTAGTAACTTGAGCTGGGCAGCAGTGGTGGCACATGCATTTAATCCCAGCACTCTGGAAGCAGAGGCAGGCAGATCTCGGTGAGTTCAAGGCCATCTTGGTCTACAGAGTGAGTTCCAGGATAACCAGAGTTACAATAAAGGAACCCTGTCTAGAAAAAACAAAACTTAGTAATTTTAAGGGAAACTGAAAATATCAAAATAATATTTATAGCAGGGTTTGAGTCATGATTATTTAATTTATGCTTGTTAAAGTATAAAAATCTCAATAATAAAATAAGGTAACATAAAATTAATCTTGCATTTGCCTGTGCTTATCAACCTGTTACTGTAACTTATCAGAAACTGTATGTTTGTAATTGCATGGTTGTTTTTTACTGTTTTTATTATGTACTCCAAATTGGCTATCAAGTATTCAGTAGATATAATTGTAAGATTGCTCCAAAGATCATTGCCTCTTGAAGAACAAATTCTGAAATTTGTGAATATGTGTGTTAGCTGTGTTACTGTCAGTTCATTGTACAAGGTATGGTGACTATAACAAAGTAATTGTGTGTGTGTGTGTGTGTGTGTGTGTGTGTGTGTGTGTGTGTATGCCATGTGGATTGTAGGTTCAAATTCAGGTCTCAGACTTGCCAGCAAAATTCTTTTGTACACTGAACCATCTTACTGACATTCATATCAGATTTCTAAGGTAACTCTTCCAGACAACTGAATTCCTTGGAACACACGAAAGGGTAGAACCAGATAATCAAATCCATAATCTTGTGATCCTACACTCATAAATGCACTGTGGTATGCATGCGTATAGACATATGCATCACTGAAACTAATAGTAAATATTTTAATTAAAATACTCACTAGGCAAAATGCTTGTTGACTTGTAAACATGAAGAATTCCATGCTTGTTTGTTTGTTTTTTTGTTTTATTAGTTTTTTGAAGGCACAGTGGCAAATGCATACAATCTGAGAGTGTATGAGGTAGAGACAGGGACACCCTGGGGATTCTTGTGCAACCGGCTACCTGCCAAGCACTTGGTGAATGAGAGAGATCTTGTCTCCAATAGTAATATGGAGACTGCCTGAGAAATGACAGCACAAGCACTTTCATATATATGTGCACCTGTGTACATATGAACACACACACACACACACACACACAACAATTGGACACCTTATATTTTAATACTACACATAAAATTCTTACTTACAGGTGAATTTAATATAGCTGTAACATAAGTCTTTGAAAGTAAAAAGTAGACATCGAAAACACTTTTTCATCTATTTAAAAGTCAGATTAAAGAATTGTTTGCAATGAATGCATTGCTAGGCTTACATAAATTCACAAGCTAAAAAATGCAGGTCTGTAGCAGAAGAGTGGATTACCATGCCCAACACCCTAGGTTCAATTCCCAGTACAATAAGTTAAAAAGAAAACATATTCAGAAACTGATTTTATCACAATGTTTTTAGTCACATTTTTACTAAGTACAGATAAAATATGTATGTGCTCAACAATATGTATGTGCTCAGTAAATGCATGAATATATTATAAGCAGCAACCACTTTATTCTGAAACACTTTTTGATTTCTAAGTGTCTTTTTTTGAAAATACAAAAATGATCTATAGTCATTTAAAAATACTATTGTATTTTAATATGGGCTTGTTATGAAGCTTTAAAGTAAGCTCTAATTAATGTTTTCCTCTTTTATTCATTTAAGCTACTATTGTAATTTAAACTACTATGTTACTCACGTTGCTCATGGCCTCTTTATAGAAAGACAGCTTCAGAGGAACTTTTTTAATAAAGAACTATTTGAAATAGAGACTGTTCAAAAGTTTGGCCAAGATCACTCTTTGAAAACTCATGAAACCTGGAAAAACAACATTGAAAATATACAGCCTACATGAAAACTAAATAATTACTGACTAACATGCCTAAATAATCACCATGCTTTCATCTTTTTATTTTAACTCATGAGAAAAGGTAGCAATAAAATAATAAGAATCCCACTTTTCTCTTTGAAGATAGTATTCTATAGATTGTTCCTGTGAATGTCTCCACCAGTGATTCTAATCCTAAAATCATATACATAATTGAAAAAGAAAAGAACATTTATTAAGTAAGCATGTAGTCAAATTATGTGTTTTCATGCAATATTTCAACCATGTAGGTTAGTTTGATTTGTATTGTATTCATGATTAATATAATTTGAAAATAATTTTATTTCCATCCATATTTATGATATGTGGTATCACATTTCAGGTGATATTATTAAAATAGACTAGTATTAGAATACATATTCAAGTACAATTGTGGCATTTTATGACTATTGTTAAAATTAAAATGTTATAAATACATCCTATGCTGATCAATGCTTTTAATACCACAGGGTTTCACTTTCCAAACAAAGAGAGCTCTAATGACACACATTCATGCACAGAGTGAATGAAAGATTAACTAATAACTGCCTAGTATATTAATTTAGCATTAGTAGAATGTCAGTAAATAAATCTTAATTCTCTCCATCATCACAAAAGAAGTGACTTTCCATCAAAAAACTAAGTAAAAATCTCCCTAAAACAAAAAGAGCTTAAATAATAAATGTTATTATTTCTCATAATGCTTCAGATATCATATTTGAAGAAAAAGAAGAAAACAGTTGTATATTATATGAAGCATAAAAGACAAAAATGCAAATTTAGAAACACTAGTTTTCTGAATTCTGCTGTTCAAGCTGGCATGTACAGACCATGGAAGTCTTCATATAAGTATTAGTTAAAAAGATGAACAAACATATTTATCAAATAAATGAGGTCGTGTACCCAAATTCTGCCTCCTCTCCAAAACTGGCATGAATAGAATGTGAATGGAGTTTGTTTCAGTTCATTAGAATACATGAACAAATTCCCAAAGCACAAACTTATGAACAGAACCTGCTCAGGAAACAGCAGCAAGTAATTGGCAAAACAGGTATGTATACACACACACACACACAGAGACACACACACACACACACACAGACACACACACACACACACACACACACACACACACACATCCTCCAGATTCCAGACAGCACACTTACTTTTGGGTCACCACTAGAATCTTTGCTATGTCCTCATTGTGACTATTCTGAAAAATCTTTACATCTCACAACAAAAGGAGAAAATAATTCAGGTCTTTTTTTATTAGCTTTAACTATTTTAACTGAGCCTAAAGAACTGCTTTTTGTTTCAGAATCTAATTATCCTGGTAGGAGTGAAATAATCAATCTAAGCATCCTGTTCCTTTTATATAAAAAGTAAGATGAGCTGAAAATTTACTTGTTAATGCTGTGTTCCAGAGGCACCATACATAAGCTTACAAAGTTATTGAGACTCAATAATACTCCAAACATTGCCTCCATGTTACTAAAGTTATATTTAGAACATTTACATGATTTAATACATAATATCTGATTATCATGTAAATAAATTGTACGACATCACAGAAAGGCAAAAAGTTTGAAGACAGTGTACAACTTTCAAAATCAAACCAAAATATGCACAGATGTTGGAATGAGCAGAACAGTAATTTAAAACACTTAAGATAACTGTCCTAAAAATCTCTGAAAGTGTTTCAAGACAACATGCAAGAACATGTAAAGATAGATAGTGTTGTTTCTCACTATTGCACTGCTTTTCTACCATGACTGAAGCTCCATAGAGACTGACTGATCCTCAACTTCATGGGCACACATAGACACATACATTCACAATGAAGAAGGATCACTTACCTCCTAAAGAACATAAGCAATATAACGAAAGAGAAATGTTAAGTAATAAATGAGAAATCACACAATAGCTGAAATAACAATGCTTTGGTAAAGGTTTTTATACATTAGAAACTATCAGTTTGAGTTGTCAAGGGATATTTCTGCAAGTAAAGAAAATAGATATTAAGGAAAAAAACATATCCACGAAGTGTGACAAAACTACAAATAATGTAATATGTATAATAAAGACTGTAAAAGAAGCAGCATGCAGGACCAATATTTGAAGCAATATTAAAAACAAATGATCAAGAAGAAAATATTCAAAATGATAAAATACAAAATTAAAACTTATACTTCTGTAGTCCCACTTAGGAATTCCAACTCCAGAAATCAAAGATAAAGTACACAAGAAAAACACAGAAGGAAAAACTTCATATATATTCAGATGTAAATGTAAAACAAGTATCTAATTTATTCGCCGAAGTCACACAGACAGACAGAAGGAAAATTGTCTTAAGCTTTGATCAGAAAGTTTCTCTTTGCAGTAAACAGCCTATTAGTCATGAACTTAAGAGTACATTTTACCATTGCTTTATATCCTCTTGGATATTTTCAACAGATTTTCATTGTTTTTGTCATTTGAATATTGAATGATTCTGTTAGATACTTGTCTAAATATACAATTACAAATAACCCAGGCACTTGGTCATAGAAAACTCCTCTTTTCACAAGAAGATAAAGAAGATAACTCTAGACTAAAACACACAGACTCCCTTCATTATCTGGAGGAAACATAGTGCCTACTGTAAAATAAATAGTGCAATAAGAAAAGCTGGTGTACTGTATAACTCAGAAAAAATAAAATTATGGTAATAGAAATAGGACTAGTGATTGACAGGAATTACTGGAAACGTAGGGATGGATAGGAGAAAAATGTTTTAAGGAAATATATATTATATTATACCAATATCATAAACACATTTTGTTATACATTGTCAAGATACATTAACTATAAAGTGTCAAGAAGAAACTGTAGTGTAAACTGTGGACACAGAACAAAAAATGATATATCAATGTGGGTTACTGCTGGGGTAGTGGTCCTTTTCCATTCACCACCATGAGATTTTGCATTATAAAAATAAAAAACAGTCTCAGCTCTGTAGCTTTAAATGAAACTTTCTTGACATTTAACACAGAATTATACAATATGGAACTTTCCAAAGTCCATATTAAATTTTAATTATGTGACAGCCATCATACAGCTATGCTGTCAGCATCTTCGACTCCTTCTCTTCTCCTTCCCAACTCTCTAGTATTAGACATTTGGGCAAGACAAAAAATTGGCCTAAATATCACAAATATCTGTAGTGTAGTGTTTGCTCACATGTACTTTCATAAGTAAAGAATCATAAATAAAGAATTTTGCACAAAATTAATGATAATTAATATTTTTCCTTCATGAAGGAATATCACTAATAAAGCTCTATATTTTTTCTAAAACCTTAAATAATTTCTGAGACAATCATTTGGGATGGAAATGGCCAAAAGAGGAAAATGTGCCATTCCAGTTTAAGAAAACACTTCAGCAAGAGTGCCAGGTAGCTTCTATTGATATAGCTATCTAGCACCCACAAGTGAGTGGCTTGGCTGATAATCAAACAGGAGGCATTGTGAAATATATTATGTCAACTGTTACATAATGCACTTTACGTTGGGTTTATGAGATTTATGATCTTCTTTACCCCAATCTGATGAACTTTTTTGTGTGTGTAAGCAGGACATAATTTTGGATTTTAGAGACCTCTAAAACTTAAATAATGTTGGGAGTATAAATGTTGATGTTCTCGGACAATGTATACACAGTCTTTTGTACTTTCATGTCACAGGAGTGAGATACATTACTCTTTCATGACCAGAAACTCCCAAGTATTCTGGGAGCTTGTGGATCTTACCATTACAATACAACATAGATGTCCTGTATGTTTACTCTTTTAGTCCAATGAAACCAGAATGAAGTAAATTTAAATTACTCTCGTAAAAGGAATCATTCTAAGATTAAAAAGCTGAACATCAGCGGACTGAAACTAGAAAGAACACATCATCACTAAGTAAGCCTGAGCATAGGAAACTTCTAATAAGGAACATTTCAGTTAACACAAAATGAATTGAAATACTAAACATAAAATCACAAGATAGTGAGATGAATTTTAATTTGACATAAAAATCTATATAAAATAATCTAACTGGAATAAATATGTCTGTCACTTTCTTCAAAGTTTAATGCTTATCAGGTGCCTTGTCTCATATTACTCCCCTCACTTTAATGCTGTGTTTATTACTGCAAAAGCTCACCTACTACCTTTCATATTAGTCAGCTGAAGAGACAAGTAAAGTATCTGTAAAGATTTAAATCCTCAATAAATAGTCAAGATCTAAAATGAAAACAGACTTTAGTTAAACATCACACAAAAGGCATAACTTAATATAACATTTTAATGAAGGAAGAAATAGAAAGAAATATACACTGCTCCATACTGAAACTATAATTTGTAAATATCTAGATTATTTTGACTTTCAATGATTCATAGTATATTGCCTTAGAATAATATTTCCTTTTCTTTTTGTTTTTGTACATCATTAAAAGTCATTGTTGAGGATTTCTTGCATGAATACCAGGCATTTATCAACTCCACTCTGTTCCCCCACTCCCTTTCAAATTTTTCATATCTTTGATAATTAATGTTATGCACATGTGTTACTGGCTAACTACTTGGAATAATATAAACTATCAAGAGGCTCATCAGTGGGGAAAACTGATTTTCCCATGCTGAGCAGCCACTGACACCCTGTAGCTTTTTCTCTAGGGTGGGACGTTATGAAACTTTCCCCTATCCAAACTGACATTTTGACTAGGATGGTCATTATGCAGGTTTTGTTTATAATTTTATTGCTAATGCTTCATAGGTACAGCTTTCCTGACATATCTAGAGTACTCTACCTTGCACTAAGTTTCCATAATGTTCCTTGATCCCTAGGTGTAGGGATTCATTTTAGATAAACTGATTGGGGCATGACATTCCACTACACTAATTCTCTGCATTATGACTAAGTGTGGATTTCTGAAGTAATCTTCACCGCTGCAAAAAAAGAAGTTTAAATGATGAAGGCTAAGAGTTACCGCTGTGATTACAAGGATATATATTCAGAATGCAGTTAGAAGCTATATTGATTTAGGAATATGGTAGTAGTAGTTCTTTCTTTATGATTAATGAACACTCAAGCCCTGAGGAGTTGGCTCAGTTTATAATAACAGACATGAATCCCCTCCTATTAATAGGTCCTTATGCCCAATTACAGGCTGTTGTTTTCTCTGAAGATATGAGTGATAATTTTGCATTGTTTGAAGTACCATTTTAGGCTGGGCATTGTTGTGGAATTCAGGTTTAGTAGTGGGGTAAGACTACATGTTTTCTCTCTTGACTGTGAAGTACCTCCCACATATTAGTTTCATCTCTAAGGGGATTGCAAAAAAAACTATTAGTCATCTGCTAGAATTTTTTTTTCTGAAAGATTTTTTACAGCTGGGGTTGGAGAGATGCTCATTCTTTAAAAAGACATACTCCTCATTCAAAGAACCCCAGTTAAATCGCCAGAATGCATAGCAGGTAGCTATGCACAACACGTAATTACATATCCAGGGGATCTGGCACCTCTGGCTTCCTTGCATATATGTACATATAGTACCCTCTCATACAAACACATACACACATAATTAAGGTACAATAAAATATTTTAAGAGAAACAATATCTATATTCAGCAACATGGCAATTGCTTGATTTAAGTATTAAGAGTTTAGAACTTTAAAAAATTACCATATTCGCCAATATTATTTAAATTAAGTGGTAGCTGATTTCCATAGCATGATAATGGTACTGATTATCCTGATTTTCTTCTTGGTACTATTCAGTAGACAACTGGGCTAGGACTCAGATCCAATGGATACCTTACCTATTTGCATATATCTTCACTGAAGTGCTTCTGCTAAACTGAATCAGAAGGTACTGTAAAAGGCTAAGGTCAAAAGAAGTTTTTATTCCTATCTTTCTCTGTGATCTAAAAATAGCTATTACTGACAACTACATGAAAGGACACTAATCAGGGTTGTAAATATTTGTGAAATGTCTGGTGTCTTTTAAGTTTCTCTGTAAGTATGAGGATGCTAGTAGAATTCTGTCACAGAATAACCATAAGCTGAAATGGCATGCATAGTCCTTAAATCTTCATCTTTCCGGGGGCTCAATAAATATGACTCGAAGTAAAATTCAGTGTGTTTTTCAAAAATTGTTCTTTATGATCACTAGAATAATGGTTAAAGCACACAGCTGTTCAAGTGAGGTTGTAAAGATAACAGCAAAGTTTGTTTCATAAAATGAGGAGAATGCATCTCATGCTGGAGAGTTATATTAGTCAGGGACCCTCCAAGGTAAGGATTGTTCATGACAAGGACTACTTAATCCATTTCTTTTTTTCTTTTCCTGCCATTGGACAAGCTGTGGGATCAATCTGCTGAATAATGGTTTTATTTTATGTTTTCTAGGTTTGGTTCACTGACTCCTATATAAAGGCTGAGGTCAGAGGTTTGTTTCAGCCATTAGTTGAGATCTAATGATACAAAATCATTTATGGGTATTGTAAAGTTGATGAAGTAGCAGCTAGGGATAGGGCTCAGCTGTTAAATTGCTTGGCATGCAAGTCCGAGGACCTGAATTCAATCTACAGCATGCACATAGAAATGGAGCACAGTGGTAAGCACCTGCAATCGCAGTACTGAAAGAGGAGAGGGGGGCTCACTCAGGCTTACTTCACAGAAAGAGTAATCATATGAGCAAGCTCTATAAATGTCAGTGGGACACCTTGTTTAAATAAGTTAATGTTAAAACAATTTTATAATTTTCTTAAAGCTCTAAATTTTCAAATAATCCTTTTTAAAAAGTGGCTGCATATTTTCCAACGGATGCAGACATTATTGACAAAAAAAAAAAAATTACTAACAAATGATTACCAGAGATATTTCTCATTCCCTAAATAATGAAGCTGAAGCTAAAATCTGAATTATATTCAAATTTGTATTACATACTTCAGATATAATTTCTAATTAAATATTTCCAATATGTATTGTTGATAGTCACTTAAGTTAAAAATTTGTGATAGGTGACTGTCTCTTTGAGACACACTAGGTAGATGAGGCTTGGAGGCTAATGTAGTTTACATAATGGATTCTAGCACAGTCTAGTTTGCACTGCGAAACCTCTCTCAACCAAACAAATGAGAGTCATAAGTCCTTGGATATAACTTTCCCCACATGGGCTCTTTAATATGATTGTTTATATACTGGAGGTTTAGTTGAAGAATACTTTATGCTTTTCCTTAATTATACATATATGTTGATGTCAAAAATTAAATTTAGTACATGAAATTTTAGAACATCCTAAATGTATTGAGTCTGATTATGAAAACAAAATAAAGATAAATCACATAAATAATGAATGAAATATTACTTTTAATTATTAGCTAAAATAATAATTATTAACAAAATAGATCAGTATTAACAAAGTATCATTCATGCATAATAGACAAAATAAGCAAATATTTTCAAATTTTAAATTTATCTTAAGGATATATTTAAATGAATTTTAAGTAAAATAACACAAATACATGATCAATGATTATACATGTTTTTTTTACTTATTTTCTAAAATTTTACCATGAATGACTAATGATAAATCTAGGCAATTACTATAATACATATATGCATATAAAATGTATTTTAAAACATCTTAATTCAAACATGTCTTAAGGATATTTTGCAGCATGGAATAATTTTTAAGAGAAAAAATGAATAGTTGTAACAGAATTTGAATGAATTAGGTTATGTATAAAAAAGAGTTAGGCATGAAGGGAGACTAAGGAAAGTCTCACATGTAGGCTATTAACATCGCAGTATGGTGCCCCTTATACTAATATGTACACCATTGAGAAATCTAAAAAAAGAAGGAAGTTGCTTTTTGCAAATGAACACTGTAAGCATACACAGAGCATATAATTAATAGAAAGAATGAACTTTTCTTATTAAAATGATTATTCTTGGTCATAGAAATATTGGTGGAAAACTAAGTTAAATGCATCGTTATAGAAAAGAGGAACTCTATCATTCTGAATTAATTAAAATTCTATTTTTCTAGTTGCTCTCATATATATATATATATACATATACATATATATATGTATATATATATATATATATATATATATATATATATATACTTAAAGTGTATTTGCTTTATTAATAATAACATATTCTTTAGGAAAATATAATTAAATATAAAATCTATCTTTTCAAATTTAACAAAATCTTATACCTTTCCCTGATATGATAAAACACCATGGATCTAAATCAACTTTGGGAAGAATTGTTTTTCATATTATAAGTTATAGGCCATCTTTGACTGAAGTCAGAGAAGGGGTTTTGAGGCAGCCATTGATGCAGTGTCCATGGAAGTGTCTCATCTGAATTGCTTAGCTGACATTCTAATAGGGATTAATCCCGCCTTCCCAGGGACAGCATCAATCTACAGTGGGCTTGGGACTCCTATATCTATTTGTAATTAAGGAAATGACTTACAGACACAGCTGCCAGCTAAGCTAATCAAGGCAGTGCTTGAGATGATTTTATCCCTTTCTGGATAACTCTAGGTTTGTGTAAAATTAACAACTGAAATTAATATGACACAGGGTCAGAGAAAATTCCCTGTTCTTCAAGTTACTATGCTTCCTCCCACTCTTCTGCAGTACTCCCAGAATCTGAGGTTCAGGAGCTGGGATGTAAATATATTTGTTGGATCATGCCTCCCCAACTATGTCTTTTGTTTGATTGTGGTTTCATTTATTTACTCTATGTGTATGAATATGTTCCATATTAGTACCAGGGAATTACAGGTATTTATGAGCCATCAAATGGGTGCTGAGAATTAAACCTATGCCCTCTGCAAGAATAACAAGTGTTCTTAACCACTTGAGACATCACTTTAGGCCCTGTTGTTATGTCTTTATCATTTTTAGGTATGTGTGTAATGGTTTCATAAAAAGAGCTGGAATTATTCCACGTTTTTTTTATGGAACAGTTTGAAAAGCATCAACTTTAGTTCCTTACTTACATGATAGCATTTTATCTGGGCCTGGTTTAACTTTTTTAAAAATCTCTTCTTGGCTTAACTTTGGCTTTCCATGGGAATTAAGAAATTAATCCTTTCTTTTATATTTTACAATTTAGTTAAATTAAGGTTTTAGAAATGCATCCTTACAGTCTTCTGTATTTTATTGGTGTTTGTAGTAGTATCTATTATTTGATATCTCATTTTATTAATTTGAGGTTTCTCTTACTTTCAGTTAATTTGGTTATATTTTGCTATTTTTTCCATAAAGTCAACTCTTCATTTATTTAATTCTTTGGATTGTTGCTTTTCAGTTTTATTTTATTAAATTCAAGTCTGACTTCATTATCTTTTTGTTGTTTGTTCATATTTTTTCTAAGACTTTCTGCTAAATCATTATGTTATTTAGTTGAGATCTCTGAAAACTTTTGGTTCAGGTAGTTAGATGCAAACTTTTCTCTTTGGACTGCATTCATTGCATCCCATATATTTTGGTGAATTTCGCTGTGATTTTCATTCCATTCTAGGTATTCCTAAATTTCTTTCTTGATTTATTCCTGGTTGAAATTATCATTTAGCGGTGTGTTCTTTAGTTTCCATGAATTTATTTTTTGTACTTTCTAGAGCCAGTTATTTCCAGCTTTATTCTATTGTGGTCAGATAGACTGTGGAATGTGATTTCAATTTTACATTTGTTGAGACTGCTTTGTACCCTTATAATGATCTATATTGGAAAAAATTCAACTGGTTGCTGAAAAGAATATTTATTGTTTAGACTCATTGTACAAAACACTCTATTCAATATTTTATTTCTCCAAAATACCTTATTGTCATGTTATAGAAAAATAAGCTTCAAATATAAGGTAAAAAGAAACAAAAACAAATCCTTAGGAATGAAAATAAAAAGAAATGTCTTACTTAAATCACCTGAAAGATGTATTCTCATGCTTATTGAACTCTTGTACAGGTTATGCAAAATATTTTCACAATAAAAATGCTCCAGTGAGTACTTTTCTTATTCTTAATAACATTAAACTCTCTCTTGAGTGTTTTTTACATATGTATCTATAATGATGTGTTGAATCCATGGAGACAGGCTCTACATTCAAGTTCAGTTTTCTTGAAATATTGAAACCTAAATGGACAGCACTTACTGAAAATAAGACTGACATCACTGGCCCATTCCACACACCATATGTCACTGAATAGCCTCTACTCCCTGCCAAAATGTAATTTAAAGCAGTGACCTAGAAATAAAAGACTACATATACCATTACCAATCAATGCCCTGAGTCATTCAGTCTCCACTCAGTAATATTTTAATAAATCATTTCCGTTTATATTGATGAGCTGTTAATGCAAATTGTAAGTAAAAGGACAGTTGACTTTTATTAGCAAAGGCATGAATATATAATGTTACAACAAAATTTCCATACTTACTATGCTCACTATGACACAGTATAACTGCTTCAAAAAAAGCAAGGGATAAAATACTAATAATTTTGTAAAATTTCATGGATGTATTTGTGAACATTTCATATAATACCATACATTCTTTATAAAAATATTTCTAGTTTACTACAAATTCACATTTTAGATCCCATTCTTATTTTTGTTGTTGTCTGTCTTCAATGACTGTGACTTAACAATAAAGAGGTTTTTTGATAGCAAAAACTTTCACTCCTGGTCCTGCTTTATTGAATTGAAATCCAAGGCTCTATTTGTGTAATTCTGTATAGACAGGTGTATTCTACCTTGTGATTTATTTAGCTGTTTTTCTTCTACTGGTTGCTTGCGGCATTAGAAGAGTGACACCAATTAACAACCAGTATTTTAGAAGCTTAGATATTATAAATTGGTATCATATTCGTTAGCTCTAAATTTTCTATAAATGACACTATGATATACACATAAGTGAATATGTTATCATTTACTTTACATAAATTTAACTTTCTGTAAGAATGTTGAAAATATGAAAAGAAAGATGAAAAAGTCAAGGGTTATTTCTTGTTAATATCACATTCATGTTCTTAATTCCTACATGCTATTCAGAAAAAAAAAATCAATTAATTTTTCTAAATGTGTGGAAATGGAAACACAAATACACCTTCACTTACTTGTGTGTGGAGTTCAGAAGGCAAACATCTAAACTCTAACTTGAAAATACATTTGTATTTAATGCATTTTGCTCTCCAATGGCAGTTGTTCATAGCAATTAATGATTTTCATTATTTATATACTTACATATATTATGTACAACAGAAAGTAACCATGCCTATATTTGTCATGTTCAGGTACAAATTTTCAAGTGGAAACCCTCTACATTAGCAGTGGATTATGTGGATTCTGACCACATTGAGGAGTTTAATGACACTTTCATAGGTGTCATTTAAGGGTATCTGTATATCAGATACTTACGTTATGAATCATAACAGTAGCAAAATTACAGTTATGAAGTAGCAACAAAAATAATTTTTAAGTTGGGGGTCACCACAACATGAAGAATTGTATTAAAACATTGCAGCATTAGGAAGTTGAGAACCAATCCTCTAGACAGAAGTAAGCAACCAGTGATTTGGGTGACATTATGAGAAAATAGTACAAATTTTTCCATGCAGATTTCTTTGGTATGAACATGTGTTCAAATCGTCTACATAAATATTTAGAAGCATAAATTTTTGATATTATGATCAAATTATATACATAAGAAATTGCTAATTTGTCTTCTAAAACAGGATTGTTACAATGAAATAGTTTCATTGAAGGTTTTAAGACAAAAGATACTCATTTACATAAGTTAAAATAAGTGGTATCTATAAGACTAAACACAGATGACATGCAAACAAAAACCGAATATCAACAAAAAATTATTCCTCTCAAGTATACAGGTTAACAATTATGAAATTTTTATACATATATACTAAAATTAAACATACAACTAAACAGATATCAATTGTGGGAAGTAGTCTTCTCATAATTGGAAGGTACGTTACAAAGGTAAAAAAGTATATTTGAAAGTTTGTGCAGTAATTCATTGGAGTTGCAGTCATCAATAGAAACTCTTCGTACAATATAAATACTGTGAATTCCTTTATAGGTATGTAAATAGACACACAGACCACTTTTCATTGTTGTCTGAGTGGGACATAGATCAATGACATCCCAGTAACAAGGAAGATACCATATCTTAGTCTCTTAATGCCATTCAAATGTTAAGAACAATGTAGAACAAATGGTACATGTTAAACCTAAAAAACAACAGGAAAACCGTAGGGATGCCACTGTGCTCCAAGACACGCATTTTTCCAAAGTAAGTATGTTCTCCATAATGAAATTTTGTTCTCATCTACTAAAAAGAGAGTGTGTTATGTAACCTTCTAATATAGGATTTATTAGCTATGGTTATTTACTTAGCTCACTTTATTTTCCCCTTTCTTATCAATAAAATCTTAAAACAGCAGTTCTAACACTCTGTAGAAGTTCAATTTTTTCCTACATCACATTTCATCCTGCTCTTAACACATACTATAAAAATACTCATATTTCAAGTATTTCTA
This sequence comes from Cricetomys ansorgei, assembly GCA_026225945.1. Taxonomy (NCBI): domain Eukaryota; kingdom Metazoa; phylum Chordata; class Mammalia; order Rodentia; family Nesomyidae; genus Cricetomys; species Cricetomys ansorgei. Next base: position 23,404,022 of record JAMJFZ010000199.1, read on the forward strand.
ATGGAGTTATCCTAAGTAGAGCAATTTCTCTCTTGAGGATTATAACACTACTTGATTTAATTAAACTGATCAAATTAAAGTAAATGGTGGTGTAAGCCCTAGAGTAATGTATATTGCAGTTATAGAGACTGCCGGTGCAGTGATTGTGTACTACATTTGATATACTTTCAGAGCCTACTTCACAGTAGAGTATTCAATTACATGAATAAAATAATTCTGGGATTCTATATAATTCACTTAAAATATATTCATTTAAAATCAAATGAAATGGTTTATAATAATACCTTTATTTTCTATGTTTTGACTATACTATGTAGATAAATATATAAGCAAATATACTCATTAAAAATTAAAAAGAAATTTAAAATGTGACTATGTTATACTTTCAACTTCTGATACAGTTTGAGGTTATATTTCTGCAAAGAATGAATGGATCATTATCACAATGGAAGAAATCTGGTATACCTTGCATTATATCATTAGATGATGATAAAATAATAAGTTTAAAAACATGAAACAAATCAAGAATCTTTGAGTTCTTAGTTTATTTTGTTCTCATGTTATCAAAATATAGCATAGTTTAAGGATAACTATTATCATATATTTAACTTTGAACAAGGATTTTTTAGAGACCCTGTAGTATTTAGAGCTGTGAAATTATTCCATCCTGTATTATAGTTATATACATGAATTATATTAACTTATCTATAAATATAAACCATCGATAATGTCTACATCTCTATTTTGTACTTTTATCTATTTTTAAGGTAAGTACAATTGAGTGTGTGTATGCATATGTTTATTTGTGAGGGGAATGTGTCTGTGTGTGCATGTGGTACATGTAAATCCCTTTGATCTCATCAATGTGCTGAGAAGCATTGTGTCCCTGTTTGTGTGGAATTCAGAAGGCAAACATCTAAATTCTAATACAGATTCTGTGTGGTCCACTCACATTAGCCAATGATACTTGGTTTCCACAGTTAGAGCAGTTAAGCCTGCCTAACCCACAGGTCACAAGGTATCATTTTAGATTATTGGGTAATAGATTAGTGAAGTATTCTCTGAGCCAGCTACATAACTGTAACTCATGCCCCTTTCTAGAAGAACTGATTGAAGTGATGGACCATGTATTAGGCTAGATAGAAAAGAAATTAAAGTCAAGAAGTTGTAAATAGATAAAAGTTAAGAAACAGATGAAAAACTTGGAAAGCCCAATAAGACTATAAAGAAGTCATAGTGAAAATTGCAGAAAGACAAACCTGAAAAGACATGATTGCTCACAAATAATGGGATATTGATCTTTAAGTCTCAGAAATGATCATTGTATCTGTCTGGGCACACCCATTCTACATGGTGTGGTGATCACCTTGTCCCAGGCTGTGAGAAAATTTGCAATTATCCTCTTTCTCTTTCCCTCCCACCCCCTCTCTCATCCTTAATTGTGCTTATGGACTTATGGTACCTTTAGAAAATGCATTTTAAGTTAATGGTAAACAGGCATGTGAAATCAAGATGTACATGGAATTTGTAAATGCATATAATGTGAGAGAGGATAGGTTGGTAGGTAATTAGAATCCTTAGTTCTGAATACTTTCTTCTACCTATTTAGTAAGCAAACATAAACAATAAAATACTGCCTATTAACGTATGTTACTACTTATGCATATTTAAGCCTACATTTCTATATTTTCATGGTCTTTGTCAATTTGTTGCCCCATAATCAGATTGTCTTTGTAAATTTAGTTTTTATTTTTAAGCTCAAAACAAAGCTAAAACATTTTTAATATAGACAGCACTAATCTCATTAAACACTGGGAAACTCTGGGTCTGAATTCCCACGTTATATATTTTCATAATTCCCATCTTATATATTTTCATAACTGATGTTATTTGATATAGCAGACTGTTTTCCAACAGATATTTAGAGAAAGTATCAAATGAAGAACTAAACAGGATTCAACATCAATGAGAATTATTGAACAGCAATTAAGTCTAGGTCTTGTGAAGACACAACCAGTGATTCTGAAGTTGCTGTGGTGAATGTATGCCCTACATTCAAAAAAATATACATTCGTATCTTCTAAGATTTGCCATCTTTTTATGATCACTGTTTTAAAGCTGTTTTAGGAGTTTTTTAAAGAGAAAAATCTCTTTTTAAAAGTTATGAAGGACAATGTAATTAGTGAATTCTTTAATGAGTTAAGTTTTTAGAAGTGTACTTTCCTGTGACATCCTATTGAAACATCCAATTAAAAGATAATTAGGATAAATCATACTGAGAATGGCAATAACCTCATGAACAGACCATCCCACTTCACATGAAACTTTCAAGGTGACTTTTCAAGCATTTTTTTGAATCATAGAAATGAAATAAAAATAGAATTCACTTTAATGTTATCAGATTTAAAATACATCATTTAAAAATTGATGTGTATGTTTTGCAAAAGCATATGTTTAACAAAGTTTTCCTGAATTAAGCAGAAAATACTTGTCAATTATTTCTCCTGTACTCATATGATGACTTCTATGTCATTCAGGTTCAAAACTTAGTAGTCTATAATTCACTTTTTCATCACTCACTTTTTTTTTTTTTTTGGTGTTTTTCAAGACAGGGTTTCTCTGTTGTAACTCTGGCTATTCTGGAACTCACTCTGTAGACCAGGCTGTCCTAAAACTCACAAGATCCACCTGCTTCTGCCTCCTGAGTGCTCCCTTCACTTTTACAATGAATATCAGCATGGCATCAAGACATGGTCAGGGACTACGTGATTGATTTAAATTTTGTTTGTAATTCTTAAAAAATATGTCTTAATAATTTTTTTTGACATTTTCAAAACTTCAGAAGCAAGAATATGGTGTAAGAACAAATTACCTAAAAATACCTGCCATTTGAACCACAAATTACATAGACTTGTGTTAGGTGTACCATTAAATTAAAAATTAGAACAAATTTCTAAATAAAATTGCAAGTCATTTGCTATTATTATTATGAATACATCTCCAAATAGCACAAGGGTAAATGATATTTGTCTTTAATTGACATATAGTAGTACCAAGAAATTTAAGGTGTATCTTATATTCCTTTGTAAATAAATTAGTGAGTAAATTAACATATCCATTTGTTCATTTGCTAATACGCATACCTGATAGAGAATTTCTTATGTCTGAAATTCTGAAGTGTTTATTTAGAACATTAATAGAAAATCACTCCAAGGTACACTCTGAATCTTTACTTTATTATGGATTGAAAGTCACTTTGTTCACTTTGTTCAAAGTCAATGATTTTCCAACTAATTTTTAAGGGAAATGATAATCATTTTACAAGACAGGTACTATAATGACTTCTATGGTTTTCTATTCTCTCCCTGTCTGCTTCTTCATTTCATGATGGAACTTACTGATACTAAATTTTAAAATAAACTTTGATTCCTATAATCCTCCATCAAGTATTCCATGAAATTCTTAGGGATGGAATTTCTGTTTGCCTTCTAACATTAACACTTGTCTTATTTCATTGTAACAGGAAATGTAACTCAGAATACAGATAAATATTGTACTTTCAAAGCTTCTCTTGAATTCAGGAATATCTGCAAAACTGAGATCAGTCTGATGCTGTATAATTGGTCATCTGGCACCTGGCCACCTGGCAGCCTTTGAAGTTGCTCTAATGAGTTTGGTGACATGCCCTTCCCATGAGCCTTTTCATGTCCTTCTCTTTCTGCTTCCAGAGAAACACATATAAGAGTAGACAACACAGACTTAGAGGTTGAGGGTCACAGAATAATTAATTAGGAGTTGTTTCTTCCTTAAGGTAAAGTGGTATGTGAAACACACATACACACACCTACAAACACACACATACATACACACAAACACACACACTCACATACATATATTCTCAAGACTAACTCTTTCAATGACACATGACTCTACACTATTGTGGGCTCCTTTGACTGCTTTCATTCCTAGGAAGTAGCTAAGCTGTTGGCAACCTGGCTCTTGAGTTCACATGTCCAAGCAGGTCTTCAGTTGGAAACTGAGAGCAGTGCAGGGAACAAAATTCTCAGATACTGTTTTCAGTGGAATATCTCAGTTTATTGAAGCAATGGTGTTGGTTACATTTATAGGAATAAAAGCAGGGGTGGGGGGAGTAGGGGGGTTTCTTGACAACTGGAGATGGAAGTTAATGGTTAAGACAGGGATACTAGGGCAGCCCCATTTACATGTGGGAGGCTCACAACCAGACCTAGATGGTCCTATTGTCATTCTAAGGGTCAAAGTCCTGAAAAAGCCTCTTCTGCATAGGGAGTAGTCTCACAGGGGCAAGAGGAAGACACCTTATCAGAAAATGGGTTTAGCCCAAGGCCTTCCACCCATAGTGGTCAGATAAGCATCAACCAGACCACAGTCCTTTGAAAAGGCATGCTGTGAAGCAAGGTGGCATTTAGAATTCAGTTGGGTTTTGTCCAAGCAATAAAGGGAAGCAGCTGAATGACTTCAGCTCTCAAGGTCAGAATTCCAGAGTTCAAAGCACACTTCAAACTCCTCTTAGCTCTAGGACAGCCCCACACACCATAAAATTGTATCTCTAGCACTAAACTCACAATTCCATTGTTTAGGCTACTCTCTAAGAAATTATATAAAGTTTATGATTTTATTTCATTATATTTTAAGTTCTAAGAAATATTCATATAATTCCTTTACTGGTATTCTGCATGAATGGCACAGCAAATTGACATAAGTATCAGCTGATATTTTTGGAAGAAGGTGGAAATATTAAATAAGGAACAGAAGATGAAAAAAACTACATGATGTAATAAATATGAATTTCAACTATTTTAGAACAGCACACATTTTCAATTACAAATACATTGTAATAGGAATAGAAAATGGAAAACTTCATGAACTGAACCTTGAGTATTTGGAATGACTGACCTTTACAAAAAAAACAAAAGAAACTTCTAGTTTTTGTAATTTAGGTTTCAAGTATCTTTGAAAGTAATATGAATAATGATCAAGTTTGAAAAACTGGGAAAAGAGCACTGAAAGCACTGAATTGCTATGAAATGGGATGCCTCTATAAGGACAGAATTAAAAAATAGACTAAATATGTCTAAGAAGAACGAGCTTCATGCAAAGACTGGCCACATAGTTTCAAACCACAGTGTCATGGCAATAAAGTCTTAAGGGAAAAGTAGATATTGTTTAGGAAAGGGTATCTGAAATAATTATTTTATCTTTTAATTTCAAGTGATGGCAATGTTTAGGAAGTGGAGTGAAGGAATCTGAGAGGCCAAATGTCAACGGAAAATGCAACATTTTGGAATTGAGAGTCATATTTATAGGGTAGATACTTGACATGTAAGTAGCACAATCCTTTGTTATAAAAAATGACCTAATAATTTAAACAAATAGAAAAGAAAGAAGTATTAAAATTCTAAATTTAATATTAAAAAATATTTTAAAAGTATTTGAAAAAGAAATTGCAGAAGAAAAACAGTAAGCAAGAATGAAAATATGATGACCTTTTGATATTTTTAAAGAAATTTATAAATCCCTGAAGTTTTTGATATGATGTTTTCAGACTAACACCATGATCTTTCTGAAAAGACCATGTAGATGAAAGCTACAATAATGGTTTTGTTTTGTTTGTTTGTTTTAAAGCAAAAAGAATCATTAGAGTTAAAACACTCAGTGACATGAAGAAGATGAATAATATCTACATATTTGTGAATACCACAGAAAAACAATTCACAGGTAGAAAAAGCAAAGTGGTCCTGATCCAACAGCAAATAAATCTCAGAAATGATTTCTCACTTGGAAAACTATTCATCTTTAATTCAGTGTAAGTAGTTATAAGCATTATTACAGATGCACATGGCTGACATTCAGAACTCACTAATGAGTAACTTTCTCTGGAGACCAGAGCTAGAATAAAATTGGCTAAAATATATCAGACACTTATAGAATGACTCACAAAACATCTAGTTAAAATGCTTTAATGGTGCCATACTGTTAATTATTTTTATAATCAGTCTGTGAAAACAGCTCACTCAATAAAATGGAAAAAAAATGCTGTCCACTCTTAGAAATAAGGAAACTAAGCCACCTTGGGAAATCATGCTAAAACTTAGTATGATAAAAAATTAGAACATGCTTAAGAAAAGGACATAGCCTAGCAAGTTAAAACTACTTGGTGAGATTCAAAATCTTCTACAGTTGAACATGCACTTTTCTTAAGAAAAAAACATTTTAGCATCATTCACTGGGATAGCTTACACCTCACAGTTCACTTGCAAGCTCAAGTCCAAGGCTTTATGTAGTACTTTCTTAGCTACATGATGTGGCAAATGTTTTCACTCAACTTAATTATGTTCCCCAATACACTTTCATGGCACATTTACCAGCTCCATTATGGTAGAACAGCAAATTGAAGTGGCTCTCAATTAAAAGTACCTGGTCTTTCTTACTCTCTCACAACCATTTTAAATCTCTCATTTTCTCTGCCTAGATTTTTTTTTTATAAAGCAAATCTTCCATAAGCTTGACTTGAAACATTGTGTATATTGTTTTGTACTGCAAAATGTCTTTTGATAATATGTGAGATGTGTACTTGTGAATAAACAGGGAACACACTTAAGTGTAATGTGTAAACTATGCTTACTTCTGGACAGACCCAGTGCATGTGTCCACTGTTACTATGTCATTAACAGTAGTAAGTTATCTGTCATTCTCTATATGGTCATCTGGATACGGATCCTTCTTATAGAGATACCATTACACTGGAACTGTGACAGGTATTTGTGAGCTACAAAGTATCTGTTGCAAATTGAATTCAAGTCATATGGAAAATCACCTTTTCTGTGCTGGTAAGCACTGAGACACCTTCCCAGCCTCTTCTCTCTTTATGTATGAATCATCAAACAAAAATGATTCTTAGGATAAATTTTAGTTTATATTAAAAAAATTCATAGATTATGAAATAAAATGCTGGTGATACGAATCTGCCAATCTTCTTAAGATACATTTATCAAGTAGGATTGAATTAGAATATCAGTCATCTTTTTCTGAGAAATCTTGAACTTCATGAAAAATATTACCACAATAATTAAAACATTAAATATTAATGACTTTATAGATGTCAAAAGCTTAAGTTTTCATTATCACCTCACATTGCCTCAAAGACTCATGATAAGTTCCGTGTAGATTTTTGTCATCACAATGAATTGAAATAATCTGCATTTTAATCACCCTCAGAAAGTAGCAGTTTAACCACAATTGTAACTACAATCAAATGAAATTCACACTCTCAACTTTAAGCCAACTGAAGGACTTTAATCATTGGGATATGAAATTGAGAAAAGACTCTTGACACACTAAATAAAATCAAAGTTTCCTAGGCTTCAATGTCTCTGGACAATAAGAAAGGACATGATTAACAAATGACAACAACCATTATTTCTGGAAAGTACTCTCTATCAAGAAACATTAAATGATATTTCCACAGGAAAATGGAGAATTCTGTACTATCATTCTGTATACTTATAAAAATTTTAAAAGTATTAACTTAGAGAAAAGTGAAGAGACATATATAAATTGAGATCAAACACAGATATAAGTCAATAACAGCAAACATTTTGGAATTAAAACACTACATTGAAGGAAATATCCTACAGAAAAGTTTGTGAGAACAATTATTCTAATTAATAAGTACTTAAGAAGTTAAGGTACACATGACTTCAAAATAAATCAGGGATATTCAGATTAGATTAGGCTTCTACTGTAAAAGATGGGAATTTATGAAGACTTAACACATTGAGCAGAATGGCAGAGAAAAATTAGTACCATTGTGCAATGGTCATAGATGACAGAGAAAAATAACTGTGTAACACTGAAGACTTTTATCTATAGGCTCAAAGATCTTAAGGAGGTTGAGACCCATATCCACTGTCCTCAAGAAAATCTAACATAATCATCTGTGAAGTGAGATTTGTATTCATATTCCCAGAGCTCAAGAAGTTTGGACTTAGACCTTCTCAATCAGCCAAAATCCATAAAAGTTAAATGCATTTTAAGCTTATGTTACAAGACCTTTCCCTCTGTGTTTTCAGTAAATGTTTGGTTTCACTGGGCAGGTAGATTGTGATTTCTTGGCTACACAGCAACGGCTGTTCACTGGCTACATCTTTATAGCTCGACAGCTTATTTGAGGGAGACATAGGGAAAATGCATATTTTTTATTTCTTTTTCAGCTTAAAAAGAAAACACTACATTTGAGTCTTATAAATTTGCACATAAGCAGAGCCAATGAATATGTAAGATATTCATAAACCAACAATAAGTATGAAAATGGTAACTCCATTTGTTTAAGTATATTATTTATTTGTCTCTAAATTCAATCAATAATAATGCCCCAAAGTGAAAACACAATTCCTATAGAGGAACAGAAAAATAATACAAAATAATGTTACAAAATAATCTATGACTTAAGTCAATCGGGTTATTCTTTAGCTAGGTGGCCAGAGTAGATCCAAAGAGTCTACTAAAGGGTAGGCTAAAGAGGGTATATGTTGGCCAATGCAACTGACCGGCAAAATATTTCTTCAGGGGATCAAAGGCTGTCTGAGATGCAACTGATTCACTACTTGTGTGTATGTGTGTGTGTTTGTGATTTCAATTCAAATAAAAATTAGAGAAATTTCCGATTTAATGACTATCACTGGCTTGTACAGCCATTGTAGCCATGCTTGTGGTTGAATTGTAAATAAGTTCCAGCTCATAAGTGTTGAAAATATTGTTGTCTGCAGTATTATACCAGTATTATACATGGGGAGCAGCAGGTAGCTCTATCTTGTATTTCCCTCACCTCTTTGGAAGAACTTACTCTTTGTGGTAGGTGATTTATCAGTGCCAACGATCCATTCTTCTGAATCTGATAATTTTTTAACTCCTGTAATCCTTTCCAACTCTCATCCCTCTAATCAAGGTTGTTTCTTGCTCTAATCTATGTTGTGATGTGATGACACCATGATCCCCTGGGTATTTATTAAGTTATGCTGGGACAGGAATGATCTTGAACTGTACAAATGGACTGCTTTGCTGAATCCTTCAGTGAGTATCTTGAAACGTACCACACCGAGATTACATACGTACTCTAATAAGTCCAAAAGAAGATGTTACTGAAAGGTGTGTTTTTAGAATTATGTTTTAAAATATAAACAGCAACTGTAACAAAACTGGGAAACAAACCATGTTTCGTATTCTATCTTTGTAAGTTATGTGATATGATTCTATATTTGTGATCGTCAAAGTTTGTTGGAGTCAGGTGAAGTCATTATTAAGGAATGGTACAAATGTTAAAATATGAAGAGTGGTTGGGGGCCTGTCCTGGAGCTGAAGTGAGATAGAAGCGCTTGGATCCCCAGAATTCTCATTTCTGAGAGCAGAAGGCATTTACCTGATTCCAGCACTGCTGTTCTGACAGACCACAAGCTATGCTGCCTCCTCACAGCAAGGCACTTCCCCCTCAAAGGTATGTGACCTGGCAAATTGTTTATCGGAAGCTGTAGCACTTCTCCATATCTTACCATATAATGTCTCTGCCTCTCATCCATGGAAAATATCTAGGTCTAGGATGTGACCCCCAACATGCAAATGGGGCTGTTATATTCACGCTGTTCTAAACCAATGAACTTCCAATGACATCCCTGGATACCAGAAACCCTTCCATTAGTTATATATATGACTGTGCTCCCACAATAAAATAAGTCACGCACAATGCCTTGGTCACCCAAGAATTCTATACATTCTGGCTGGCTCACAGTTTCTCAGATTGAGGACCCTCCATAGATGCAGGCTCCATAGCTTCCCTGCCCAGGGCACTGCTGCAGGCTGGTAGAGCTACATCAAGGAGATGGGAAGCCACCGCAGGATCAAAAACTATCAGTGGTCAATAAAATGAACAAGGACAGTAAAATCTATGTTTTTGAATAAAATATACTTACCATGTATAAAAGTAAGAAAACAAACATATCATAGATGAGAGGAGATCTTTAAAAATGCAAATTAATGAGCTGCAACAGATCAGATGAAGGATTTAACTTAGACATAAGAAGTTACATCTCTTCATTGAGTTATGGAAGAAAATGAAAAACAACTCATACAATTATGTAAAATTTCATGGAAAAAAAGATGAAAACTAGATAAAAGTATCTGCTTTTAGCTAATGGAACATATTCAGAGATAAGTCATCTCAAAGGAGATCTCCAGGTGTCAAGTATTGATTTATGACCTAAGCATTATTTAATTTAGTTAATTAATTGAATAGATTAACTAGAAAATTTGACTGACAAGGAATGTGAATGAGTAAAAATAAATCTGAGAAAGTAAACAATAAATGCTTCTTATTTTCTGTGCTAAACCTCACAGGAAACTAGTTCATGTTATTGATGAAGACTATTCAATATTGAGATATTATTAGGAGTAAAGAATACTGTAAATATACAATTAAAGATCTGAACAATGCATCCTGACATAGTTTTAACATATTTAATGCAATGACATAACTCTGCATATAATGATGTGCATAAAGGGTGATTATGATATATCCTGCTAGTGGATATTACTGTTTTGAATCTTTGCTAGAGTTAGTTACAGTAAGGAAATATTCTAGATGAAAATAGTTGTTCAAGACTGAGTGATATATCTTTATAATATACTATAAAACTTTTTTGTAACCTCACTCCCTTACAGAGATTTCAATTCTTTTCGATGATATCTTTCTGATAATCTGGTTTTAATTTACTTGCCATAGGTTTCCATGGGGTTCTTGGCAGCTTTACTTTGTTCTACTTGACTAGCTCTTGACTCAGGTAAGAAACATGTAGGGGCAAACATAACCACCTACCTGTCAAAATACCAATATTTTGAGCATGTTCAACATTGGGTCTCCACAAAAATGTTGAGATGTTGCATATAATTCCCATGGAAGCAAGAAGTTATCATTATTGTGATGAGACCTCCAAATGGTCTGTGGGCTAAAACATTAGTTCCAAGAAGTCATAAAACCAGCCTAAATTAGGATTAAATTAGTAGAACGACAAATCTATATAAGAACCTGGAAAGTATTATTTGAGTCAGATTTCATGGAAATGTAGAAATGTTTGATATTTGTAGAGGAATATTAAATCTTTTAATCCACCAATAAGGCTGTTCTAGGAAAGGATCAGATCTAAAGCCTGTGTGATCTGGCTGGAATGCAGCACACACCTTTAAGTAATCCAACTCAGAAAGCAGTGGTAACACATTCCTTTAAACCTAAGACAGAAGCAAGTAGGAAGAGAGGAGAAAGCACAGATAGGAAGCAGAGCTCAGAAGGAAATGTGTCAACAGGAAGAGTGATTTCTAAGATGAATCAGAGTGAAGAGCAGGCAAAGTGACAAATCAGAGGAAGAGTTAGCAGAATGAGTTAGAATGAGATGATGAACTGTCATGATGTAAAAACAGTCTCTCAAATTACAGATGTAGGCAGTCAATAAGACACAGAGGTAGTCAGTTAGAGAATCAGACAGATAAAACACAGATGCAGTTCAGAAGAAGAGTGAGTTTGGGAGAAAGAGTCAGCTAGTAGTGAGAGTCAGTTTGAAGCCTGGCAGAGAAGGCAGTTCAGTCAGAGAAGCTGTGGGAGTCAGTCAGTCAGCAAGAGTCAAAAGAGTTCAGTCAAATACAGTTAGCTGCTCAAAGTCAGTTTGAAATACTCAGTTTGGAGAAAAGTTTGAGCCATAACAGTGAGTAAGTTATATTAGCCAACCAGAAGAGTCAATAGAGTTCATAAGGAGTTAGTCAGAGTCAGTCAGCAGTTAAGTCGCAGAGGCTGAAATGTTCTAGGTTTACATTAGAAGATTAGATTGTATGGAGGCTGAACCCTTCAAGTCTAGACTTAAGATTAGATCTCCTGGAGGCTGAAACTCTTTAGGAGCAGGGATTGAATTATCTAAAAAATAAACTGTATAAGGCCTTGAATCTACATCAATAGATATTATTTAAGTATTTATTGTACTTTATAAAAGATAATAAATCTATAAGCATTGAATAATTATATATATTTACCTTTACTTTTTAAATTTGTTTTAAATTTTTAAAATTCACAATAATGAGATAATGTGTGATGACTTGATGCATACAGAGACATTGGGTAATGCTCAAATAAGGATAATGACTGAAAGAGTTATCATTTTCTTTGAGTAGATTATTCAAAATAATTTCTCTATCAGGTAGAAATCTTATACAATTATCATCTAGCTATGATTTTTTTTTAATTGCACTAAACTTCTAAGGAGATTAAACCATTAAGAGGCATGGACATAAATTATGACATAGGCACAGACATAAATTATGACATCAGAAAACTGAAGCTGGAAAGTTTCTTAAAAATTCTGAAATATAATGTCCAGGAACCAGAGGTGGAATATCCCAGAGACCTAGGATAGACTCAAACAGGAATAGAAGTAGTAAAAATAAAAAATAAAAAAATAAATTCTTATATACAATACAGAGATTAAGGTAAAGTGCCTTTTCTGTAGATATTTTCTTCCAAATTAGGAAATGCAGACATTTCTTGATCCAACTGGGCAAACACATATGCATGTGTGTGTACACACTCACACGCATACACAAAAACACACACAGGATCCAAAAATATTATTACTTAAAGATAAAAGGCTTATAATGGTTATGTCCAAGATATATTAAGATATTAAAGATATCAAGAATTCAATGAAGATAAAAAAGTACTTAATTATGTTTATAAAAATACCATTATATACATTTTTACTTAAACAAATACTATTTTTTTTCCTTTTACAAAACAGTAACATTAAAGACTAAAGCAATTAGGAGGAGAGAGTAATTATTTTAAACTGATTGTTCCAAGTAAAAAGTCTTCTTTAAACAAACCAACCTATCAGAGTTAAACCTGAATGAAAATCATTTCCACTTTGAGACATTAGCTCCACTAGTAAGAAGAAAAGCATGCCAGGTCATGTTTACACATGACACAGATGTTTAGTCTCTGTTTTATGGTAAGAAATGACATGAGATTAGAGTCAGTCCATCTGAGCTAGTATTGAAACTAAAAGTAGAGAGAAGAATTGGGCTTTGTTTTCTTGAGGCCAGATATAGGGTAGAATAGGTATGAAGAAAAAATTCCTATCATTTTATTTTACTTAGTATCTTTGATAGTTAAGTATAATTATGAAAAATACAAATGAAAGAGATGGGCGTTTTTATTCTACCTTAAATGTATTTCATATTATTGTCATTAAGTTAATATCTTATTTCAGGCCACACATAAAGATTGTATTAACTCAACCATCTTGCATATTCCTGAAATCACTTTTAACATTTCCCGATTAAACTAACACGCTACAGTAAAATCTATCCTTAAATGGATAGATTTAAGGATACCTGATGATACAGAGAGAGGATACTTTAGAGAAGTGGTAGATTTGTCTTTAAATGTTTGAATATGAACAAAATATTCATAGAAAGAAACAAACCCCCCAGATAGTGTCAAGATTATTGAAACACTAAAGTTTCCTATTTCACAGATTAAATAAATAAGGTCTTCTAATATATCAATGTATAGAACGTATTATTCTATATTGTTATGTAATCCAATGCAGGTTATCATACTGCAGGAAGATTTTCCTTAATCTCATGAGTCAATAATATCCTAAGAACAATGTTCTTTCTTTATTATATTGTAATCTGGTGCTTTGAATATATTGCCTTGTCAATATACATGTAATAACAGTTAATAAAAATGCACAATTTTTTTATGAGAGAAAGAAGAGGTATATGGGTAAGTTTGGGAGAGGAATGAGAAAGTAAAAATGATATAATTATATTATAATCTCTAAAGTAAAAAAATATTTTGAAACAAAAGTAAAATAAAAATGTAGTACATTTACACATATGTAAGATCACAAAGGATACACAAATTAGAATCAATAGGCAGAATTTACTTTAAAGTAAAATGTTTCTTTTTATCAGTTTCTTATGCAAACCATTTATATGAACAATTATGAGGTTAACACAAAATCAGAAGTTTCCATTACCATATAAGTGGCTGGCACAAGAACTCAAAGTTTGTTTACTGTGTATCTGATAGCAATCAGGAACTCCTGTGATAAAGCAAATAGAATTCTGCCCCAAAGAATAATGTGCTAGATTATTAGTTTAGAAGATACAAAGTGTTGGGATAGCATCTCCTGTATTTAAAAAAGAAAGAACAAAAATCAGTTACTTTGGTGTCTAATCATGAGGAAAAGGCATTTCAGGTTTCCATAGCAACAAAATCCTGAGTATTCTTCATTCATCTCTTTTCTACTGGAATTGGTCTTATTATGGTGAAAAGAAATTGAGAGTGACATCAATGAAAACTCTAATATTTATAGATCCTACTGTAGTTTTTCTGCCCAGAGTGATGAAATGAAGATGCTGAAATCCAGCATTGGCTTGAACAAGAAAACTTAATTTAAATGTGAGAAAGACCAAGCCGTCTCTTGAATTTTACTTATGCATTCAGCATCTATTATTTGAGCATCGAGAGAGATGTTTTTTTCATAGACTTTGACAGGATCAGCTCTTTGGAGAGTTTATTTTATCTTCTCTCGTTGGAAGCTGATTTCACTGGCACTTTTGGCTCAAACTTAAAAGTCAAAATACAAAAGAACTAGCACATTTATTCTTGTCTGGCAAAGAAGAGATTTATTCTGTGCAGTGTAAAAACACATGACAAGCTATCTACTTGGTACTGAACTTTCAAAATACTTCCAGACTATATTTTCTAGTGGGAAAATATGTTAACATAATTGACTATGTGCTCTGCTTCCTACATTTATACATTAAAGGTATATAAATCTCTGTTACAGTGATTTAACATAATTTGATAGCACTGCTATTTTTACTGGCCTATTTACTGATCTGTTGATTAGAAATGCCAAAGTCACTATTCTATTTTGTGAGCATAATTTTAACAAATTGACTTTGTCATATACCAATAATAAAGTTCAAATGTATAATTTTCACAAAGGTATCTTTTACAGTCTCAAATTCTGAGAATGTTCTGTGTCAGGGACTTAGTTCCATAAAGTTTTATTTTTTTATACTTATGTAAATGTATTTAATCTGTTATTATTGATTAAATGCTAGTTTTCATGTAGTGAGTATGTCTTGTTTTACATTACCTATGTTTTAGATAGGGGTGTCTTATATGTGGGAGGCTTAATTCCCAGTGTAGAAACAAATACAAGCGAGTGATACAAATTTGGAGGATGGCACAAATAAGTACATGGAAAATAAAATTTTACTGTATCCATATCACCTTATGGCAAAATTTAAAGAACCATTTTGATAATGTTGCCTTAAGACACAATTTTAGGAAATGGAAATACTTAGGTAAACAGTATCATCCATTAAGATTTTAGCTTATTATTATTCACATGAAAGCTGGGAAATTTGGTAGATTTTTAAATAAATAGGTGCAAGCAATGTGGTAAGCATACATCCTAAGCACACAGTATTGGAATAGCTATTCATTATAAGGCACTAGTTATATGAGGAAATTTACTATGCCACATCAAACATATATTCCCGTATTTTAATAAGATTACAAATAATTGGAAGATATAAGAGAAGTTCTATAATGATATAATATTCTAAAGAACATCAAAGATTCAATGTTGAAATGTTGTGTGAGCAGAGATCTTAGGAAGTAAATTGAGATGGAAATACTACAAGGGAAGATTTGCCAAAGATTCAATGTTGAAATGTTGTGTGAGCAGAGATCTCAGGAGGTGAATTGAGATGGAAATACTACAAGGGAAGATTTGCATTTTCCTGTGGTAAAACGTAAGTAGAATTATTTGAGATATGACTACAGACAGAAGGTTGTACAGAATGAGCCAAGTGAAGGACATTAGGATATAAATCCCCACAGTTAGCAGCTAATGCAATCATTCAATGACTTCAAATTACTAGTCAAAATTCTGGAGTTTATTATGAGTATTGTCTGGTTATAGGCAGAGAAGGTAGAGTTTTTGTTGAACAATTAGTAAGATCATTCTACCTGCTTGTTCAGAAGTAAATTGATGAGCAAGAAGAGATTACTGCTATAGTGCAGTGGAGAGTTTTTTTTTTTTCCACTTACATCAGGGTCTCAGAACTGGAAAAGGACGGAATGAGTTAAACTCTGGACACTTAAATATAGAAGCATTATTTGTTCAAGGGTTGGATAGGAAACATGAGGCAAAAAGGACACAGGATAAATCATAGTTTTGGGTCTGAAAATTCTAGTGAAGAACTTTCAACTAACCAAGAAAAAGGAGAAAACTTGAGAAGAGTAAACAGAGCATGAGCTTGGTTTGCTTCTTTCATTGTATGATACATGTTTCCTATCTCTGGGGAAAACTCAATTAAGCATCTGGGTAGAATTTACCAGACTGTGTAGAAAACAAGGGGAGAAGAGTACATATATTGTACCAGTTTTTGGACTTTAATATCTTTTGCAACCAAATGGTTCCATTCAGCAGTGAAAGTACATAAAAAAAACAAACAATCCCCCAAAAAATATAAGGTCTGTGTCACAGTAACCCATCCTAAAAGTACAGAGGATTTATTATTTTACACACATTATTGAATTAGTGCATAGAAATCTAAATTATACATAATCAAATGGACCTATTTTAAAAATACAGTGCATTACAAAAATTGGACAGTTGTGTACTTTTCTTATAACCAAAAATTTTGTTTTCACTTGTTCTCTATCACACAAACTTGCATCTTCAAACAACTATAAATGCTCTTCCTATATTGAATTGTGTTCCGTTTTTTAGTATTTCAAATACATGAAGAATATCTTTAGTGACATTTTTCCCATCAAACATGGGAATGGTTTAAATATTAATAATTTTTCTTTGTATGGTAGTAATTTTTTAGAGATACATTATATTGATATACCACAGGATCGTTTTGGATTTTTTCTACATTACAATATTACAAATAACTACACACACAAAAACACATACACATACACACACGGTGATTTCCTGTAGGCTTTGCAGCAGAAGGGAAAATGATCCGGGAGGAGACAGGAATGAAACTCACCCCAGCCCAATAATATTGGAACTGGTGCTGGGACAGGCCAGGACTTCTGTAGTCTGACACAGATCATTTTACTTTATCCATTTCTAATCATAGCAGAATTCAGGGAAAGAGTATTTAGATAACAATTAATTCAGCCCCATAAGTACAACAAAGCTTAAGACACGTTTACATTGAAGCTCTTTACAAAGTACATATATCTCTGCCCGTGAGATAGTTTCTTGATGATTTTTAGAAACAATGCTCAATATAAAAGTCTAGGGAGAATGACTGAGGTAATCCAGTTGCCCCCTTCTCCCCTCTCCCCCAGACTCCACCGCTTCTCCTAAGAAAAGATCTGGCCTTCTAGAGTAACCACTTGAATAGGATATAACAAGATGGAACAAAGTCAGGAATGATCCCCTACATCAAGGATGGACAAGGCAACCCAGAACGAAAACAGTCCCAAGTGCAGGTAAAAATTCCCCCCAATACACACACTCCAACTTTTAGAAGTTCTATAAGAACACCAAGCTAGACAATCATGATATTTTTAGGGGGCCATGTAAGCTTTGTGCCTGCTCATTTCTAGATTCAATCTTATGGAGTGAAATTTGTAGGACATATTGTATGCATATGTATACCAGAAAGTGTAATCACACTGTTTTCAGAGTATTCAAATCCATTTTTTTTTATTTACCAGAAATATATAAAATTTCCAAGTGCTACACAATCTTACCATTAACCAAATTTACCAAATCCAAATAGGTTTTATTTGCTTATATTTTTGTGTTTTCAATTTCTTACGATAAAAACAGTAAGGATTTATTGTCCTGCTCGCTACTCTTATGTCAACTTGACATAATCTCAGATCATCTGGGAAGAAGGGATTTTAATTAAAAAAAATGTTTTTGCTGTCTTGGCTTTAGGAAAGCTTATAGGGTATTTTCTTGATATATGATTGATGTCTGTGGATCCAGCTCACTGAGGATGATGCCACTCCTTGGGTTTTGTATGATAAAGGAGGTTAAACAAGCCATGGAGAGCAAGCAGTATATCCACTCTCATCAGCTTCTGCCTCCAAGTTCCTGACCTGTTTAAGTTCTAGTTCTTACTTCCCTAAATGAGAGACTATAACATTGAACTAAAAGCTAAAACAAATCCTTTCTCCTCCAACTTCTTTTGGTCATGGTGTTTTGTAACAAAACCTAATGAAGACCTTTGCCCAGTGCTCATAGCCGATGGTAAAAGTGTTTTCTTTTTTCTAAAAGTAAAGAGCTATGTGTTAAGGTTAACAAGCAAGCAAGGAATGAAGGAACTAAGAGAAACAATGAAGGTTGAGAGATAATCATTGGACTGCTATGTTGAAAATTTGTTGAAATGAGAGAGAGAGAGAGAGAGAGAGAGAGAGAGAGAGAGAGAGAGAGAGAGAGAGAGAGAGAGAGAGACTTAAGCTCAGTGCGCTCTTATTTAGATCACCATAGCTATAGGACTGGAAGTAATAGTTTGGAAAAGTTTTCAAAGTCACAATGTACTAAGTTTTCCAAACTATTGTTTTATTTTCTTCCTTGTACTTCTGCCACAACATTACCAAAACAAACAAACAAAAATAACAAATTATTCAGTGAGATTTTAAGTTTTATTTGTAAATTTGATAGTGACAATGTATGCCTACATGCTTTATTAACCACTTCAGGTGTGTTCATGTCAGTGTTTTTCTTTTCTTTGCTTTCTTTATTTTATTTATTTAGTTCTTTTGGTTTTGTGAGACAGGGTTTCTGTGTTGGAACTCTGTGTAGACCAGACTGGCCTTGAACTCATAGAGATCCGCCTGCTTTTGTCTCCTGACTGCCGGAATATAAAGCATGCACCACCATCGCCCAGCTGTCAGTATTTTTCAATAAGAGTAATGTAGATATTAGCAAACTGTATAAAGTTTATTGCACATCTCAGGGTCTAGGGCCTAATCCAATATACTGGGATATTGAATAAAGTAAAAGATACAGCAAGACTACATGTCTGTTATGTATTTTTATTGCTAAAATATTGTTCATATTATAAAAGCTTCAGCTACTTCTTTGAAGCTGTATTTTCATCTGGTTTTGAAATAGGAACTGAGAAAGGAATAGAAATTCAAGAATGCAGGAAAGCACAGTCCACTACAAATTGCAAAGGAAATATTATCAGACTTCTGTCTTGGCAGCTCTTTCTTCTGCCTCAGTAGAAACAATCTGAGTAGGAAAACAGCTTTCATTCTCCAGTTGTTTTCAGCACCTAACTGCTGCTATAAATTATTTAAGAATTCACTTGTGTGGATGCTGTGAACAGTCTATAAACGCCATTCTGACTCATATATTTGAAGAGTATTCTATACATTTCAACTTGATGCAAATGATATTCTTAAAAGGTCAATGTATATATTAAAATAAATTCTTACATTCATAAGAAAATTTTCAAATGTTTTACAAATAAGGTATGAGTAGCATATACAGTTTCTAACTAATAGTTATAATAATATAAAATAAATTGAAACATTGAAAATATTTTCTGTGGATGTTATCCTTTTTAATGTAAAACATAATTGAAAGACAGTCTGAGGATGTGGTTTAAAAGTTAAGAGCACTTGTTGTTTCTCTAGAGCACTGAGGCTCAATTTTTAGAACCACATTAGGTAATTCACTATAATTCCAGTTCCAGGGGGATCCAACACCTTGATCTGTCCTCTGCAGATATACACATTTACAATCTCAATATCTCTCTCAATCTCTCTCTCTCTCTTTCTCTCTCTCCCTCCCTCCCTCCATCCTTCCCTTCCTTCATCTCTTACTCTTTCTTGTTCACTCACTCACTCACTCACTCACATAATCACACACATAAGTATATAAATAAATGGAAGGAGATATAGTGTTGTTTGTACATAAATAAATGGAAGGGGATATAGTATTGTTTGTAAAGTGATGAAAGGGAAATTAGAACAGGGAAGTAACAAAGAATGAAGGATAGAGGAACAGGGTAGGGTAGAAAATGGGAAATAGGGAGGGATAACTTACCCTAGAGGCCTTTGGAAAGCCATATGAAAATCTACTACTGAAGAAAAACTACTACTACACTTTCAAAATATAGATACATAGGAAAGGAATTCAATGGAGTCATCATATAATGAGGAAAAAAATACTCCAACTAGACATCATATGCTTCCATTTTTTTAGAAAAAGTACAAAATATGGGTAATATTTTTTTTGAATCCTTGGCCAAAGGAGTCTCATAGATTCTCTAAAACAGTACTGACTACTGCCAATGTTATTGACTACCCTCCACAGCTCAATGATAAAATGAAAAGACCTTATTGCTGAAGTCACTACATAGTTATAGCATATAAGATGGATAAAGTTTGCTGATGCTTAACAATTAGTTTTATCTCTACTGGCTAGAGTAGGACTAGTATGTGCTATACATGATACCAGAGGTGATAAGTAAATATTCATTCTCACACAAGCAGGAACACTATAAACTGTAATGATAACCTACCTACAAGTTATGCCCACAGGTGCAATGATGGAATAGATGTGAGGGGAGTAATGAAGTACTTTTTATTTTATTTAAGGCTCTTAGCAAGTGATGGAACCCACTTCTGAACTTGGTGATGAGGCTAAAAACCTGAGACTAGGTAGATCATGGACCCAGGGGAAATTTTAATACTATTATTCTGTTAAATGTACATAGTAATGCCGTGTCTCATAATGATACATTGTTATACCCATAGATCAATGTTTTGCTCAAACCTCAGCAAAACAGCTTCTTTTTTCAGTATATCACAATTAACACAGAGACCCATAACTGGAGGTATGAAGAGACTGACAGATTTGATGTGCTCAGCTGTGAATGGGATGTCTTTATAATACTACCTCATTCAATTCTCAGCTGTTTATGTAGAAGAGAAGGTGGAAAGGCTGTAAGAGTTAGAGGCGGTGGACTATTTTAAGGCAACAGAACTTCTAGACAAAAAATGGCAGATGCATATATGAACTCATAGAAACTGTTACAGAATGTACTAGACTTTTTACAAAACAACAACAACAACAACAAAAAACAATAAGTAAAATTCTCAACATGAAGGACTAGAGGTAGGCACAAAGTCCCAAGACTGGCCAAGAATGTTAGATGCTGCAATAAGGAAAATAAGTTTTCTTCTATGGAATTAGATTGAATATATCAACTACACTTCAGAGACATTCCCATTGTCAGTATTTGTTGGCCAACACAACTCAAATTCCATGTTTTGTTTTGATAGTTTTTTAAAGATAATTTCATAAACTATATTTTGATCATATTCTTTCCTATCCTCTACCTCCTTCCAGATACTCCCATTCAAGTTCTTATTTCTCTTAAAAAATACAGAGTCCAGTTAGTTTTCTACTACTGCTCCAAACCAAAAGAACTATCTGGTAATGTGATTGATATATTCAGTTTCACTCCATTGAAGAAAATTGGTTTTCTCTTTCCTAGGAAATTGGAAATATCTTCCAGGACAAGGGTGGGACTCTGTGCCTACTTCCTCTTCTCTATGCTAAGATTTTTCTGCCTTGGGCTTATGCACATCTTGTGTATGTGTCACAGACTTTATGTGTTCATATGTGTATCATCCTGTTGTATCTAGAAAACATGTCTTACTCTTCACCAGTTCTTTCCCTTACATATTTTTCTCTTGTGTTTGTTTAAGAGAAAGAAATAACATGAGTTTGAGTGTGTAGGGAGGGAGGATCTTGGAGGAGTGGGAGGAAAGAATGAGATTAAAATATACTGTGTAAAATAATATTAAACTAGATTTCAAAAGGGAAGAAGAAATATTTGGTATCAATATAAGACAGAAAGAAAGAAGATATTTAAAGTGATACTTGTAATATATCAAATTATGTATTAATAAATCAATAATAAATAAGAAGCAAGAAAAGAAGGAAAGTAAAAATTGTGATCTCAAATTTTCCAGGTCACACACAAAAAGTAGGAGGGGGCTCCTGGAAGCAATAAAGATTTCAGAAGGAAATGGCTGTATGTGAGGAAGAGCCAGGGCAAAAAATGACTTAGATGCATGCATGAAACTAGCAAATATAAAAATGGAAAATAATTAGAAAACTGGAAGAGAAAAATACTGTAATATTTTTTCAAAGAATATGTCTTTAAGTTTAATTCATTGTCTAAAATTAGTCAATGAGAAAAGATGCCATGTAAATTTTTTTGCTGGACCATATTTGTCATATTAACAGTGTAACTATCATAATAAACAAACACATATATGCAAAAAAGGAAGAAAATGATTGAAAAGCTTGCTGCAGTGAAATAATACAGTATAAAACAAACGAAAAAGGAAAACATGTCCTTGGAACATTCATCAAACTTCAAGGTTGTGACAAATGGTAGATTCTAGGTCTGCACTTTTCCTGAGGTGGATTGGTTAATTTTTATCTTTTTATATTCTATTAACAATCTAGACATAAGCTCAAATATTACATCTAATCTTACACATGTGTTAAATAAATAGAATGCATTTAATACCTACTTATGTGTTTTATAATGCTTTTCTTCAAGTGTGTACTATATGCATGACTTCTTTTCCAGTTTTGTCCTTTCATAATATTATTTCCAGCTGTGATTCATTGATAAGTATATTTGCGTATATCATGTCATTTAGGTACCCTAGTATTTAAATGGCTCTTTGAACAGTTAACCCATGATGCATATTGATAGAAGAAATGATAACTAGCTAATAGAGATAGGCAGGCTTCTATAACATAAGTCAATAGATATTATAAATTATCCTTTTAAAATTTAATAGGTAAAAATCTACATTAGCTTAAATCTCAAGAATAAATTCCTGAAATACAAACTTCTGAAGAAATCATAAAAGGACACTGGCAAAGTTGGCACGGCTATGGCAATGATATATGTGATTTTTAAAATTCATGCCTCCCCTGTGAGTTATATTATAGCTCTAAAGAGTATGTAGGCAACCATCTTGCTTTGCAGAGCATAGCAAGTGTTAGTTTTGATATGTGGCCCAGTCCTTTACTATCCTGAAGACCATTTCTCTTCACTAAGCAGCTATAACCTTTGAGCATTTCTAAAGTGATTCTTATGCAATATTTCTTGAATTAAACAGCCAAGAGCTGAATTAGAAGTATTCAAGGAAAAAGATGCTTAACATAATATGATTTTTAGCACAAAACATTAGTCATTTGTAGCTATAAAGAGACCCAAGACAACTGACCTTGAGGTCAGGGGAACAAGTCACATTTAATAGAGAAGGATGATTTGAGGCTATAAAATAGTATCCTGTAGATCATCATTTCTCTTTAAAGAAATAGTAGTTTTTAAGCATAGTAACTATTGACACATTTGACACAATTTTTGGATGGTTCCATAACATATTTTAAAAGATCCAGAGAATATAGGAAAGCAGGGAGTTCTCATCCCCATAGCTGTCTAATATATGATTTAGCAAGCTTAAGATACATCTTTCTGAAACAAATGTGCAGGAGTATTAGAATCTTCCATTGTCGTAATTAATCAGAACTATGGAATGTCTCCTGTGTAAGAGACTTATTTTTAGATCATACTTTGTTGTTGACAAGGCAAAATAAACAAGTGATAAATTTATAACTTTTTACTTGACATTATATATGATATTCAAATACTTAAGTTTCCAAGGAACTTTAAAAATATGTGGTCTTTTTCTAGGGATAGACACGATATTCGTTTGAAAGACAGGGATACAATTCTGGTTTTATTCCTTTCAAGTATATTAATTACTGTTTTGTCACTATGAGCAAAAAAAACAACAACTAGAAATTCTTAAGGAAGTATCCAATATTTTTTGAGTTACTGTTTCAGTCCACTCTGTTTGGACAGGCATGGAGATTGGCTCAGTTCAAAGTATCTAAGCAGATGGTGGAGTCTTTTGTCATGATAGTGTACCAGAAGGTAGATAATTTAACAATAACCAGGGGAAGACTATAGGCTTCCAACAACACCACAAGTTTGGGAATAAGTATCAAATTATGAACCTTATAAGAGACATTTTCAAAATGAAATCAATTTCTGAATGCCACCTTTTGGCTAAGTACAATAAGAAAGGGTCGAGTAGAGTTAGTCTTGCATATGTGATTATTCTCTTAGTAGCTATAATAAATCAAACCAATGATAAAGTAATTTGTCAACAAAAAAGGAACACAGTACAAAGCTATGTGATATGGTTTGTCCATATAGAGATTAACAATCACTCACAGAAACTAGGCACCTAGAATTAATACCTTATTGCATCTATATCAGCATCACTCCTGATGGAGACTCAAAGGCATTACTTCAGTCCCTTCCATTCTACCTTTGAAAGAGGGTTATCTGTATCAATATGGCTCAGTTTCAATTCTTCCCATCCTATTCCCTCAACATTTCACCTACTGAACAGATTAGAGGAGCCAAATCAGGTGCCTAGATTAAAAGGAAGGCTACAAACTAATTCTCTGGCTTCAAGTTCTAAAAAGCATGGCTGGGTCTTTAACTCTGCAAGTGCAGAAGAATTCCCAGAAGCATTTGATGTTGCAGATAATTTTATATGAATTCGATCTGTTTTCTACACCTTCAGTCTGAAAACTCTGCTTGTTTAGCCAAAAGGAGAACTTTCTATCTACTTTGCAAGAAATTGTCTGAAGTCATAGGAATGTAGTTTTTATCAACTGTATTAACAGCAATAAAGGAATGTTGAGTATTATTTACAAGGCACTTGATTAAGAATCAGAAGTATAGTTATTTCTGGTCCTTGTTTATTTTGTCATCTTAAATAGAGACAGTGTCAACACAATTAATTTATTTCAGGCTTTTTTTTTTTCCAAAGGATTTACCTATCATGTCTGAGTAATAGAAAAAAAAAGCCTTGACTGGCTTGGAATGCACTATGAAGTCCAGACTTGTCTCAAACTTATAGAAATGTACTAGCCTTTGTGTTCTGAATGCTGAAATTAAAGACTTTAACACCACACACAGATTACTATTTTGATGATAAGATAGAAAATTTAAAGTTAGAAGCCAAACATCTCTTAAATATCTCAAAATGTAGAGATGAGTAAACAATTAGACATCTCTTTTGTGATGTGGGACAAATAAATATTCAATACTTAGTTTTCATGCAATTTTCTATTTGTTATAAAATCTTATGATATGTCTATCTTATTATTATTGCAAGTGAATGTACACTTATGGAATTATTGAATGTCTAGTCAAGACATTTTGGTTCATGAAAATATTTGCAATTTTCTAAAACTACAAAGTGAATTTTAATAAGCATTTCTTTTGTATAACATCAGCATACTTGTCAGAGTTGTGTGTTGCTCAGTTGGTCGTCAATTTCAACCTTGTGGGTGGCCAGCTGTTCTTCTCTGCTTATATATCCTGCAGAGCAGATCTGAGAATAGAACGTCTTTGAAGCTAATGTGAATCTCATGCTTAGACCTATTCAAAAGTGTGCGCACTCCTTATCTTTGGTTCTAGGCCATACCACTCAGCTGCTGGCTTTTTAACTTTAGATTAACTTCTTTAAATAGCGCTACAAAAACAATAAGTCCCATAAAAGTTATTCAGCTTCGATATAGTTAGCATAGTTAATATTTAGCTATTAATTTTACATAACAGACTGATTGGATAACTTTATAGATTAACTATACTTAATATTTAAACTGAAGGTAATAGAAAAAATATATCAGTAATTATACTAAAGTCATACATTGACTAATTCTTATTGCAACAACAATGCTGAATTTAGTCTCATTACATGAATGTCAACTTTCAAACCTGACAGCTCTCCAATGTCACACCAATGAGGGAATGGCACTTAGATGCTTGACCAAACACAAATAAATGAGAGTTGAGAGGTGGCCTAGTGCATAAGAATATTTTCTCTATAAGCATGAGGAGTAGAGTGATATCACTAGCACTGAAGTAAAAGCTAGCTATGTTTGTGAGTGTCTATAACATCAGGATTGTGTGGTACAGACTTGGGTGGCCCAAGATCTCACTAGCTAAAATAGTTGTCAGTATTAATTAATTGAGAAAACTTGTCTGGAGCCAATATGATAGAGAGCAATAGAGAAAGACACCAAACACTCTTCTATGATCTGTGCCTGTGAACAACCAGAATCTATATGCTCACATTCACATGCCTGAAACACACATGTACAGTACACAGACACAGAGAGAGAGAGGAAAGAGAGAGAGAAGCGGGAGAGGGAGAGAGAGAGAAAGTAATTTTAAAAATACAAAGAGCAGATAACTTCTTTGGCAAATATTTTTATTCTCTAAGGTTTATTCCTATTCACTAAGCTTGATGTTTGGTTTGTTATATTTTATATTTCTAAACACACACACAGATCTGACTGATCAAATACAACATTTCCTTATCCATTACTTCATTTCTAAGAACTTACTGAATACTATACAATTGGCCTGTCCCTGATACTGCAGGACATGCCAGGAACTAGAGACTGGAGAGCCAGGAGATGATTTCTAATGATATCCTGCTCTGCTCATAGATCAGTGCCTGTCTCAGTCCTCATCAGAGAGACTTCCTCTGACAGCTGATGGGAGCAGATGCAGAAGTCCAGGGCCAAGCATCATGCAGAGTTCAGAGAACCCTATAGAAGGGGGGGTAAGGGTGGGATTGTGGGGACAAGATGGGTCAGGACGCAAGGAGAACAAGCCCCAAGTGGTCAACTAACCACACTTAGAGTCCCACAGAGACTGCAGTGGCATACATGAAACCTGAAGGGCCCCCTAAATATGTCTTATGGTTGTCTGGTTTGTTCCTGCAAAACTTCTACAAGCTGAAGTTCGGGAAGTCTTTGGCTCTTTTCTTGCCCTTAGAACCCTTTTGCTCCTGCTGGGTTGCCTAGTTCACCCTTGATGATGTTACCAGCTTCTTCCACCTTGTTATGCCCTCTTTGAACTGTAACCTTGGGAGGGCTCTCCTTACTGAGGAGAAGCGGGAGGGGTTAGTGGAGTGGTCAGTAGGTAGATCTGGGGAAGAGGGGACATGGGGGAACTAGGGAGGAGTAAAGGGAGGAGAGGAGGTTAGGATATATTATACAAGATGAGAAAAATAAATAAAAACACTTAAAAAAGATAAGGCATATCTAAGATTTTAGATACAATATGAGAGATGACATGAGTTAGTTATCCTCTGTCTTTGAGGCTTGTTTCACTTAATATTATTCTCTGTACTTCTGTTTTGCTGAAAATGATAAAATTTCATTCTTCTTTGTGTCTGAGAAATATTATATTTGGTATACATACCATATCATCTTTCTCCATTCATCTATTGATAGGTATCTGAGTAGTATACCAGGAAACGCGCATCTACAAGTATATGATATGCTAATTTAACTTTCTGGAAAATCACCCAGGCACTGGTTAGCAACATCACTCAGTAGATCTATTTTTAATTTTTTGAAGTCTCTCCATACTGCTTTCCACAAAAGCAGTGTTGATTAACACTCCACCCAGCTGTCCCTAATCATTCTGCCTATAATGTAGCAACCTTTTAGTAACTCAATTTTCTTTATAATCACCATTTTAAATGGGGGGCATGAACATTCCATATAGTTTCAGCTTATATTTCTTGGATAGCTAATGATTTTGAAGAATTTTTCATATATTTGTTTGCTGTGGATATTTAGTAAATCTAACAAAAAGTAATTCACTGAAAAAAAAAAAAGAACAATAGATTTGAATCAATGCTTTTGAAATAAAGTATCTTCTTTTTGGGTAACCCATTATGTGGTTTACCCTAAAGAATTATTAATTTTCCTAGTTACATCAGTCATTAGTTACCTACATTCCTTTTTATAGGTGTGGAACCACATGAAGTTTCTCCCTTCTGAGTTAGCATGTCTATTGATTTAATTTTCATTATTATTATTGATGTTATTAGTTATATCTTGTTTAGGCAGCCATATTGTTTAGGTATCATGGTGTAGCTTTTCTGTCATTTCTTGGAGACACAGTTTCACAAAAGACTTACTTGTTCTCTAGTTCTTACATCTTTCTTTCCACTCTTTTGAAATATTCCCTGAGCTTTATTTGCAGGAGTTGTGTATATGTGTGTAGATGTAGCCATTGATGTGGGCTCCATATGATCCTTTAAACTCTGTATCTTGAACCACCCTGAAATATATATATATATACACACACACACACACACATACATACACACATATATTTCTCTTTTGTTTTCATCTAAAAATAAAATAAAAAATTAAAAATTATGGGGATAAATAATCCAACATTAGTGATGTGTCCCCTGAACCAAAGGAGAAAGAAATTCTATGGAGGTCATAACCAAGAGAATTCTAGACACTCAGATATTACTCAAATAAATCCTTTCCTTTAGCCTCAGAGAGAGCGGTTACATTTCTATAGTTTCTGTACTCAATTTAATAAATGTTTTTGTTTTGCCAGGTATTTTTTTCTCTTCTTTATTTTAAGGTTGCAATGTAAATTATATTAAGTATGTGTTTTCTCTTATTAATTTTTATACGTAAATTTTGTTCTCAGCTCTGGCCAGGAACTCTCAGAACATAAAGGTAAAGATCTGCTTCTTCTATAGCAGCATAAAAAACTCCCATTTTTAAGTAGTACTCACAAGAAAAATGTGAATTTCCTTCATTGCTGTTTTTAATAAATTTGTATTTCTCTTTCAGTTTTACTCTAACATAAACATGTAGTATTTAGAAATTTTTGTTTTCTGAGCAAATACAAAGACAAATATGAGTTAAATTATTTATGAGAGTTTATGAAGTAAACCAATGAATTGCAGTATTACATGTAATATGAATTATTGAAATTCTGTTTCAATTATCATTACATTTACATATTTCTAGTATATTCCTGTGCATTATATGCTAAACATGCTTGTAAACTTAATCTTAGAATCGTAAGATAATGAGAACAATTATTCTCTAAAAAGATAAATCAGCAACAAACTATTTTCAAAAGTTATACATATTTATAAGCAATAAAAACACTATAATTGAAGGTATAACATTATCAAGACAATATTTTAATTATTATTTTAGAACAGCTAATTTGACTGCCCAAGTGAAGAAAATGATTTTTTCAATTCAAATTCATGATTAAAACATGTTTGAATTGATAATGTTCAAAATATGTGTACATTTGCTACCAATATATTATTGTGCTGTTTCTCTTTTTCAGGGAGAATAATTGTATTTTACATCATTGGAATTTTATTGCGATCTAATTAATGCAAGATTGCTAACCAGAGTCATGTATGACAATATCATTGTTTATACCCTTATAACTAAAAATATTACAAAACCATTCAAGCATTCTTGCCACACACTTCATTTATAGGTTCACAGATACCTATAAATGGAAAATTCTAGAAATACATCTTCATAATTTAAATGATTTTGTTGTTCTGAATAATGAGAAGAAATTTGATGTCACCCTGCTCTAATCTGAGTATGCCACACATCATCCTGTTCTTCTATCTGCCCATTCTGCTGTTTTGGTATTAAATTAGCAGTGATAATAACATGCAAATATTATTCTTGTGTTTGTTTTTAATTAATTCTTATTATGAAATGTCAAGTATTGATGCTTATATCATTTATCCCTCTTGGTCTTAGTACATATAGAAACTGTCATTACACATCATCACAAAAAGAAAAAGAATGAATGAAATAAAATGATGTATTAAGAGAGAAAGGGGCCATGATATCATTTAATATCTATTATATCATATCTTTAAAATATTTAATTTGATTATTAGTTGTTGCTAATTGTTTATGTTTTAAATTATGTATAATTTGTGCAGTATAATGAATCATATTCACTTATGTTAAGGGATAAATATATATGTATATATAATATATGACATATACCCATTTTATAATTTGCTTACTTTGATACTATTTTCTGTTTTTTGCTTCAGGAAACAAAGAGAGTCAACAAACAGATAAAGAAGGTCACTATATTGTAACAGGCATGATTTTATTATCTTTTGAAAAAGTGTATTTTCTTCTTTATGAAGACTGGATTTCTTCTATTTGTTAAACAGTAGTATGGAGGAAAAGATAGATTTCCCCTTCTTTCTCTGAAATTTTGGTAGAATTAATGACAAGAAAGTAAATTAATAGATACATCGCTCCAAGAGGGAGAGCTCACAGAAATATGGTTCCTTACCCACCATGACTCAGAAATATATATGCCCACTTTACCTGGAAGAATAAAGTGTGTAATGTCAGGAGAATAGTCAATTATTATGGGAGGATTCATTGTTTGGGAATATGTCATAGTCTTGGGTGAAGTGTCAAGCTGACAAAATTGACAAATCACTGCAAAAGATCCTAGAACTAGGCGACAATGACTTATGACAACACTGCATCCAAGTCTGTTGGCAGAGTTCAGTCTTTGTTTGTTCCACACATTTATTTGATGGAAGCATAGATAAGAAAGAAAAAATGTTTTTTTTCCTGACAGCCAGGATTTTAGTCACCAAAAGGTCAGCACAGCAATTTTCTTCCCTAATCCTGAGTGGAGGAAGAGAAGCATGACACTGTAAGAAAGGCTGCAATTATGAATCTGCTTCTCAGGTTTTGTTTTCTATTGTTTACATTGCTCAGTATACCAGACAAATGGCGTGCTTGGGGAATATCATTCTCTAGGAGACAATGAGGTTACGAAAATCGATTGCAGTGTAGTTGTGGACTATTTTCAAATGACAGTTCTTGGAATAACTTTCAAGGTGGAAAGAGTACACCTGAAAACATACTCCTATTGGGTGAATTTTGCCCACCGTACTCTATCTAAAATTCAAAATAATAAATTTCATTGCATGCAGGTCTTCACATCAGTTTGCAAGCTTACATAGATTTCATAATTACTCACTAAACAGAAGTCTCTGTTTTGAATACACTGTATCACATTTGTTTGAGATACTTGTCTACTATTGTTCTTTATGGAGAAAAAAAGTACAGTGTCATCAAATCAGTAGATTATACTGATTATTGAAGATTATCAAAGATATTTTATAATACATTGTGAAAAAAGTAACTAAATAAACAATTAAATCTTTAAAAATGCTTTACATATAAATGCATTATATATATATATATATATATATATATATATATAGAGAGAGAGAGAGAGAGAGAGAGAGAGAGAGAGAGAGAGAGGGAGGGAGAGAGAGAATCTTATTTTGTTATGGTTTCTTTTAGAGGAATAGTGTGAATAGTATCTATAATTTTTTTGACAAGTTACATTACTTTTGACTCTCAAGTATAATTAATTTCTCTATGAAGACCATCACCATTTTACATATGATTAATATTAGACTATTAGTATTCAAATCATTTCCTAATTTTACTTTATATTTCATTGTAATAAATTGTATTAGACACTTTCCAATAATTTTTATGCTGATACAAGAAGGTATATTTTCTTTCAATTAAAGAAAAAGTCAGTATGGAAAGGAGTATATTTCATTCCTAGAAGGAATATGAATCTCTGTGTTAAAAATATTCTTTAAGATGGCCTTATTTTTAAACTTTAATTTATATTTTCCTATGTTTTACCTTTATGTGGCATATAGAAAGAAAAACAGATGTTAACTGTAGGAGAATACTGGACCTGCCACTGGTCAGAACAAGGCCTGAGACCCACGTGGACGTACACAGAGACGGACCTGCCCAGGCATGCCAAGAGACAGACCTACCTGGACATGCCCAGGGAGCAGCAGCTGCAGTCTGGCAGCCAATGGGATGCTGGGCCAGGTGGAGGGTATAATAAGCTTCTTTTCCTGTAATAAACTGAGTCTGCCTTTTGCCTCTCGCCTGACTCCCAGAGCCTGTGTGTCTTGGCTCCAAGCCAACTCTACCCCTTTGCCTGAAGGGTTCCGTAGATGGGTACAAGCAACAGTTAACTATTTTTGAAAACAAAACAATTTTGTAACACATTTTACTATATTATAAATTTTATCAGTCATCTTTTTCTATAAATTTTTCTGTAATATTTACTGGCTTAAAACAACTATGTTTTTTAGTCTTTTAAAAAAGTTATTATATAGGCCATCTGGAAAGTATAGTGGTCCTTTGTCTACTGACAAAACATATCTCCTTTGGTGGTGTTAGACTTTAGATCAATTATTTACTGAATGATTTCAATATTTAAATAAATGGCTGGTAATGGACAAATTAGTTGATTTTAGGACCACTGGAGAGATGTTCCATTTTAGTTATGTGTCACTCCTTGCCAAATACAAGATATGGCTTCTTCTGCCATAGTTGGCATCATCTGTCAATTTGACATAGAGTAGAGCCTGAGGGAGTTTCAACTGAAGGATTTCCCTGACACACTGGCCTGTGGCTATGTCTTTGAGAAGTTGTCTTGACTGATGACTGATGTGAGAGGGCAAGCAACTATGAACAGGAGACTATTCAAACTTGTGAGCCTCTAGGCACCATTCTCACCCAAACCACCATTGTTATTTGTAAAGAATCCTCAGAGTTCCAAAGACTGAGAGTCCTAGTATGCAATTCTTTTAGAGTCTCTGCTTATATCACATTTATTATTATCTTTGATGTCTACTCTTCAGTATTGACTTGCCTGGATTCAGAATCATGTGTGAGAAACATCTCTAAGATGTCACTGAGGTTGTTTGCAAAGAGATATAACAAGATTGATGGTTCACTCTCAATGCGGGAGGCACCAACCTATGGGTTTGTATCTTGGCCTGAACCTAAAGGGTAAAAATATAAAAGTCAAGTTGAAAAAGTATTCTTCTTTTCCTGCTTCTTATTTTACCAAGACATGAGTTAGCAGATCTCATTCTTGTTGTCATAGCTACAAGCTATTCTTGACACACCTTTCCAATCATGAAGGAATGAACTCTCAAAACATGAGTCAAACTAACTCTTCTTTTCTTAAGTTGTTTTTTTCTCATATATTTTGGTCACAGCAATGAGAAATGTTGGTAACAGGTGAGTCTGTTCACTAAAACATGTCCTGTGCCCATATGTCAAAAGAGACTGAAGAAAATACTCAGTAGCAGAGACATCATGGAGAGGGATTAGCACATCCACTCTTGCAAAGAGCGTATTCAGTGCTCCTTGATTTTTCACCCTGAAAATAATTAACCTGAGAAATAGATGATATCAATAGGTATCCACTGATAATTCCTCCACACTTCTAGGTTAAGATCAGAGATAGTAGTATAATTGAGGATGAATATTAAAAAAATTAGAAATGTACTATCTTCACAAAACTCCTGTTGTAAGAGGCATTTATAGTCTAAGAATGTTAACTGTTACATATATATAACCCTGTACTATAAATATTTCTATTGCCATTGCCTGTACACTTTTCTGCTATAAAATTATTAAAAACATCTCACATGATATTTAAATAAAAACAGGAAATAGATACAAGCTGGAGTAGCTCTACTAGAAGAATCCTTAAAAAAGTCAAAACAAACATGATATTACTTTCAAGTAGAGGCATATTAGCAAACTAATATCTCACAAAGCAGAAATATGGTAATAATTTTTTTCAGAAACAAATATCCAGTATCATTGAGACATTTGTGCAAATATCTCCCAACTGTGCCTTATCTGTTACTGGTTATGTTGTGTGGGTTTTTAGATATGAATAACCTAATGCCCTTTCTTCGGTTGACAAGGAATTTGTCTTTCTAGAAAACAAGATATTTTCAGGAAATCAGAGAATTCTTCCATGAGTCCATCAGTCCATAATTCTAACCTCAGTAAATCCTCTGGTTTCTGAGGAATTGCTCTGTTAAAACCTGCTTCAGAATTAAATTCAGCGTTGAGTATTTCCCAGCTTTCTCTGTATCAACAAAAAGTGATTTTTATCCAATTATGTATGTGGATTTATACTTTAAGACTTTCTTGCTTCATTGTAAATTTTCACTCCTAGATCTTTCTACTTTCATGTTCTTCCCTCAAAACCACAGAACCTCAAGCTCATTTCACAAAAGCATTTTCTCCTGTCTTAATTGAGACATGATGATACTCTGCCCATGTAATTTTCTGTTTTGTTTTTGCTAAAGGCCACCTTTCATTCTATGTCCTAAGGAGGTTGAGCTTGGCAGCCATTTCAGTTTTATTGTGCTGGAGTGTTCACATTATTCTTAGAACTTTAAGAAAACTGTAATGGTGTCTGGCATTTATGCATCTGGCTGCATTTCAGTTCCTCCCTACCCCTCTTCATCTTTATCATTTTCTGATCAAAGTCTCAATCACTGTCTCCTTTCTTGTCTCCTAGCACAGCCTCTGTCTGATATTCACACCATCATTCTACATCTATTCAGCTTCCAACATGATCACTTATTCCATTGCCTTAAACATCATTTTCTGACATCTTCTACATCAGATATGTACTATTATAGTCAAAAATGTACTATTTTAGTCCTAATTGCCATTAAAGACTGATTCTCACTCATAGCTATACCTTCTTAATAAAACAATTTTTATTTCATCCAAATATCAGACTAAAGTTTTTTAAGTCATCTTAGGCTTTTTTGTTAGTTACAAGCTACATACCTATACTGCCTTCAAAAGATAAGGCAGGCCCAAGATTCACCTTTTTCTTATTACTGGAATCATCATGGCCTCACATTCATATCTCTTCACTATTGTCCCTGCACCCTCATTTCCCCACTTTCTATTTCTACATTAGAGTGCATTCTCAAAATCAGGACCACAGCATTTTCTTTAAAGTGAATGTCATATTAGAGTTCTCTAGAAGAATAGAACCTACAAATTATATGTTAAAATTGTATTTATTACATTGGCTTATGTGTTTTCCCTTCAATGTCCAGCTCTGCTTGCCCCTGAATTTTTTTTAAATCTCATCAGAAATTTTCTTGTGTTTCCTTTTTTTTTCTGTAAGTACGTGCCACTACAACTATTCAGATATAAGCTTTAGAGCTGATAATGGCTATGATAAAGTTTTTGACAAAGCTTTTTAAAAAGTTATTTTTCTTTAATGTCAGTTAAAAATAAGCAAACTTAATTTTTGGTTTGTTAATTTAAAATTATTATTACATTATTACTTTATACATTTACTTATTCCCTGTGAATTTTATACAGTATATTTATGTCTAATTCTTTCCTATCTCCCAACTCCTTCAAGATCCTCCTTTCTTCCCATTCACTGGACTTAATGCTTTTGTTCTTTCTTAAACACAACACAAATGCACATACACACAGAAACAAAAAAAAAGCCAATAAACACTGGAGTCTAATTTCTCTTGACAAATATTTTCTAAAAATGGAGCATGTCCTGAACTGTGATTGACACTCTATTGAACAAAACTGATTTTTTGTCTCCCACAGGTATGATTTATAAATGACTTCTTAGCTATGTTGGGATGTTTTGCCCACTTGTAATCTTCCATGCTGGGACTGCATCTGTCCTGGGTTTATAAAGGTCTTGTGCATGCTGGCAGAGTCTCTGTGAGTTCATATTTTCATACTTTATTGTGTTAGAAAATGTTTATTTAAAATTGTCTACCCCACTGGCCATTGGGTCTTATAAGCAAGAGCACGCAAGTGCATGCACACACACACACACACACACACACACACACACACCAAAAAAGCCTTTCTGTGGCAGTCTTTCTGCCTCCTCTTCCACAGAGATCCCAGAGATTTGAGGGGATGGAGTGTGATCCCATTTAAAGGTGAGCACTTAGAAATCTCTCACACTCTTCATGTTGTCCAATTGAGAATCTCTGTGTCAATTACCATCTACTGCAAAAAGAAGCTTCTCTGATGAGGTTTGAGCAATGTACTGATCTATGAGTCTAGCCTATGACATATGAATCATTTTATTGCTATGTTCCCTCATCAGAATATTAGTGGTAGGTTTTCCTTTAGACCAATGGCCTAACTTGAAACAGATTCCTGGCATCGTTAACAATATTAGGAATGAGCTCCCTCTCAGTGAGTAGATCTCGCATCCAATTGTAAACTGGTTAATCATTCTCTTATCATTTGTGACACTATTGTACAAAGTACACCCCAATGTTACAGAATCTCCCACATTTGTTCCCCAAACAGCATATTCATGTTAACCGCAGCAAGGACCCTTCTGTAGCAATGATAAAGCATCCTAACAAAAATCTACATAGAGAATAAAGTGTTTATATACTTCAGTTCATTGTATATTATTTTGTCAAAGTCAGGGAAAGAAGTCAAGCAGCTCATAACATCATATCCATAGTCAAGAATAAGGAGAAAATATTTGCATACTTGCTTGGTGCTGCTAATTCTCAGCAGACTTTTTTCACTCTTATGGATTGCAGGTCCTGGTCCTTGAAACAGTGCTGCTCATAGTTAGAGAAGGTCTTCCCAACTCATATAATAATGAAGGCTTTCCCCCATATACATCCTCAACAGCCAATGTGAACTAGATGATTCCCTTTTAAGACCTTCTAGCCAGGTGATTCTAGGTAGTACAAAGTTGACAATTAAATCTAATCAAACTACATCATTTGAAATCACAAGCAGACCTCTAATGTTAGTTATAAGTAAAAGTGTATAAGTGGCCTAAAATCATTGGTTATAGATGAGGTAATTATAAAAGGTGGTAAAATTAAAAAGTATTTGTAGTAGAGAAAAAAATTAGATCTTCTGCCATTGCCACTTTATCCATAATACATAGGGATATTTTAATGGTTACTTAGTGAATGGAGTAAGTCTAAGAAAGAAAAAATATAAATAGAACCCACATTTCAGTTGAGGCTTTTAGTTAGAATTCTCTGTATAAAGCTATGATCCTTTTCGGTTCTGCTTTGTAATACACTGGGAATCCTGCCAACACTGCAGAAGTTATTATTTAGGTTGAAAGTAATGTGAAGAAGAATTTGAAGAAGTAGTTTGAAGATGATAGAAGAGAGTTTTAAAAAAATCACCATTTTGATGGTACATTTTAGAAGCTAAAGTTGAGTGAGTTTTTATGTGAGGTATACTCTTTATATCATATGTATTTCATGTCATCATCAATAAACAAGTATCATTACTTATATTCCCATAATCTAATGTGGGAACTGAGGTGGTGAAGGATATTAATATGCTGATAGAGAGGAGGTTTGAAAGTATATTGGACAACAAAGTGGAGTGAAATATTTTTGTGTTTCTTTTTCACTTAAAGACAACCATTAGAATATATCACCTCTCCGGTTATTACAAAAGCACATTTCTATATCTGTAATAAGAGTTATTGCCAACATAAGTACATTAGAAGGGATTTAATAAATGATTGCAGCTTATGAATGCTCCTTTGATGAGGAGACCACATAAATACATGAAAGTTATTAACAGCAAAATATTGATGTAAGCATTATAATATCATCAGAGCCATTCACAAGGAACAAACATAATTATGAGACTTCTTCAGTGTTTATGCAGAGGTCTACTGATTCCTTGTGCTTATTTATTATGTTTATGTTTATTTTACCATTGTTTGATTTAAAATGCAACAATAGTGCTGCTGTAATGGCTCTGCCCAGCCATGCTTTTAGAAACTTTCCCTGAACATCCCATCTATTTTATTTGCCACAGAAAAGCAGTTCATATTATGCATGGAGGCACCTGACTGTGAAATGATTAATATTTACTTATTCATTAACTCAGGTACTGTAATTAGAAAAGTAACAAGGTCGAAAGAAAATTCATTAATAATATGCATATTTCGCTCTGTAAAATACTTCAAACTATACAATTTGTACTACACATAGAAACTCAGATACAATGAACCACTGATTGATACAGTGGTATCTGAGAATGTACATGTATCAAATAAGGGACATCGTTAAGTCTGTGAAATGAAATTCTATAGCTAGGTAATATCTTCCTGTTTTCTAATTTTTTCTTAGCCAATTAATTCTAAAGTAAAACTTCTATGACTTTAGATATATCCAGAACATAACAATGCATTTCATAGTAAACATGTAGAGACCAGTTATACTATTTATGTGAGGTAATTAATAAGGTATCTTCATCTTTCAGCATTTATTTAGAAATTTATTTCTTTTATATTTATCATGTAACCAAAATAATCAAAATTATATAATGCTATCCTGATATTAAAATAATAACAGGACAATTAAAGACATAACAGAAAGGGTAAAAGGGTTAAACCTCTTTGTCTGGACTGAATCTGGTGTTAAGAAAGGCAAAAGAGGAACTAGCCTAACTGGGCCAGCTCAGAGGGTATAAAATCAAACATAGCTTAGGAATGTGAAAGCTAAAGGCAGGAGTAACCTGAAAGGAGCACCACCCAGATTCAAGTTTTCAAATACAGAAACAAAATATATGCACAAAATTTTAGCTTATCATAAAGAATATTATGTTTAAAATAAGTTTAATTTTAGACAAGAATATACCTCATGTAGTAAGCTTTAACTTTATAATATTTTTTAAATTTTTTCTGAACATTGACATCATGTAAAACTGTGTTATGAACACATTTATTAAAATATGGAATACATGGGTACAGGCACTTGCTTGCTACCAGTCCTCATAACTAGAACCCACATGGTAGTGAGAAGACTCAATCAAGAAGCTTCTCTGCTTCTTGTCCTTGAAAAAGAACAAAGATTAGAATGTCAGCTAGAAAGCTAAACTTAATTGCAACTCCTCACAGTCTCTTCCCTCCCCTAGGGAACATCAAGTCCAGTAGTGCTACCCACGTTCCCCCCTCCCCATTGCTGAGAACAGGCTTATCAGAAACTTCTCAACCTCTCTGTGCACATTCTTAGTTTTCCTACCTCCTCACACCTCCCTTGTGGTACTGGTCACCAGGCCAGGTCAATACCTACCAATCATTTTAGAGGTCAACCCCCTGGGGTCAATCCTGAAAAGCCAAGGCATGTAAGTCCCTGCTTACCTTCTTTTCCTATATAAATTCAACTCCCCCTGTGAGCTGGGCCACCGCACTACCTGCTGTGTCCAGGAGGCATTAGACCGGGGCTCCAGTCTGAATTAAAGAGACCTGATGTGTTTTTCATCAGATTGGACTCTTTGGTGGGTACTGGGGATCTGAACGTGGGCACAACAGTAGAAAGAGAAAACCTGCAGCTTCTGAATGCCCTGTAGGTTTCTTCAGATACTGAATACACAAAGTGCAGAAACACATATGCAGATAAAACAGTCAACTACATAAAATTAAAGAAAAACTAAATTCT
Organism: Cricetomys ansorgei; assembly: GCA_026225945.1. NCBI lineage: Eukaryota > Metazoa > Chordata > Mammalia > Rodentia > Nesomyidae > Cricetomys > Cricetomys ansorgei. Next base: position 23,443,440 of record JAMJFZ010000199.1, read on the forward strand.
ATACTCCAAACGTGGATAATTTCATCTATCAACTTTGATAGAAGAGCTTAGCCAGTGTTTTTTTTCAAATATCTATTTATTTAGTTTATGTGTATAAGAGTATTGTCTGCATGTGTATCTCTGCACCGTGCACACACAGTGCCTATGGAAGACAGATGAGGGAGTCAAATCCCCTGGAACTGGATTTACAGATTGTTGTAAGCCACTCTGTTGGTTTTGGGAACCAAATGAAAGAGCAGAAAGTGCTCTAGTAACTGCTGGGTCATCTCCTCAGCCTCCTTAGCCAATGCTATTCAATTAAACACTGGTTTGGAGAGTTGCTAGACAGTGTTTTATGGATATGTTGAAGTATGACTTGTGAAGAAACTGTCTTTGAAAACGTAGGCAGGGATTATGAGACGGGTTGCGATCTTAAAAAACAAAAATTGAGGCCTCTTGAGAAGTCTTTCTGTCTCAAGTTTAAAATCAACTTCCTGCATTGATGTCCTCCATTACAAAATTCAGACTTGATTCCCCCTTAAAATTGTCTTAGTTCATTTTTTAAAGTAAATTGGTTGATATTTCTATCTTTATAGCAATTGAATTCTAAATTTTGAAGTCTAAATCCATTTCTTATTGGTCCTGCTTCTCTGAAGCACTATAATTAATATTGATTTTGGCACTAGTATGTGGTGTTCCTACAATAAATAACTAAAAAAATGTATAAATGACTTTGGAATTTGACAATGGAAAAAGACTAAGGACATTTTTAGATACATAAAACAAAGAAATATATATGTCTATATCCCAGGCTGACTCAAAGAGACTATTTTTAGAAATCAGGATGCTAAAGTTGATACTGTTAAATTCACAGACATGGAGAAAGCACAAGATTTGAATTAGAATTCCTAGCAACTTCAGAAACACATACAATAATAGACAGAATATCACTACAAATATTAATATTAAAGGTGTTTCAAGTAAAGAATAATTGGCACTGAAGAAAAAAATACTCCTTTTTTACAAGTATTGTGGTTTGAATGAGAAATGAATGCAATAAGCCCATGTATTTGAACAATTGGTCCCCAGTTACTGGTGTCATTTGCGAAGACTATGGGACTTTAAGGAGGTAGAACTTTGCTAGACGAAATATACCACTATTATAAAGCTTGAAGCATTATAGCTTGGCTCCACTTGATTCCCTCTCTACTTTCCTGTGTGGAGCTGATATATGATCTTTCTGCTTCTTGATTTCCCCTGGGAGCCTTAAGTTCTTGCTGTTATACCTTCCCCACTATTATGCACTGAAAATATAATGAAAATTTAATACATGTACACAATAGAACATTATTTAGTTATTAAGAAAACCTAAATTATGAAATTTGCAGGTAAATGGGTGGGCCTATAAGCAATCAACCAGAGTGAGGTAACATAGATCAAGGAAGACAAACATTGTATGTTTCCTTTTATATGCAGATGTTAGTATGCATGCTTGACATATGTTTTTCATTATAATACCCATGAGCTTAGATAGCTAGTAGGGACCATGGAGGGGATGTGACTCATCCCAGGAATGGGATACTGACAATAGCTTTACAAAAACTTAAAGAGAAAATTAGAATAAGAGAAGCTAGAGGCATGGGTGCTGAGGGGGGAAGAGAATGGAATATGTGAAGGAAAACTAACACTGAAGTTCTTCATACAGAAACTTACAACTAGAGAATCATCCTAAAACATATACATATGAAAAAGGAATTTAAATGAAGCCATCATATAATGGGGAGACAAAACCATACCTAGGCATCATATACTACCTAATAAAACTCCCATCACCAGGAATGGGTTACATCCCTTTAAGTATTTGGCCAAAAGGTTCCCATAGACCTCCCAACACTGTAGGCTATTGCTAAGTAATTTGCTACCCTCCACAATTGGGTGATAATACCTAATTGCTGAAGATCCAACATAGTTATGGCATATAACATGGATAAATCTTGTTGACTTGAGCTAGAAGCATCACCCATACTGATAGAATTCACAGTGCTAAAAAGAATTGTACACACTGTCTGGGAAGAAACATCATCATCAGTCCCACCTAGATAAGAATCCTATGAGCTATAATATCAACCTGCATGCAAGGTATGTTTACTGGTGCAAAAGTGACATGCTTGTTAGAGGAGTATCTAAAAACATTTTAATTTGATTTAACATCAACTGCATAAGATGGATTCCAAATTTGAACTTGTTAACGAGACCAAGAAATTTAAACTAGATAGATCATGGTCCCAGCAGAAAATCCTACTGCTACTATTTTTTGTTAAGTGGACATAACAATAAAATTACTCTTAATGATGTATTACTATACCCTTAGGTCAGCGCATTTCTTTTCCCTCATCAAAGCAACTTCTTCTCCATAGGTAACAGTTAACATAAAGACCCATGACTGGAAAATGTGCAGAGTGAGAAACTTTGAATATTTACACTTGAATGGGATGTCTTCATCATACCCCTCCAATAAAAGCTCAGGGATCTATGTGAAAGAGGAAGCAGAAAGATTATAAGATTCAGAGGTGGTGGTCAGTTTTAAGGATACATCATTTTCCAGACACAGCTAGGCAGATGTACATATGTTCACATAAACACGATATGCACAAACTCAAGCCAGAAATAAATCCCAGTAAAAACCAAGAGAAGCAGGCACAGAGTCCCACTGATAACCAAGAAGGAACGATAGCTGCTGGTAGGGGAAAAATCATTTTTCTCCAATAGAGTGTCAGTGGATATATCAACCACACTTAGGAAGGCCCCATGCTCAGGAGTAGGTGGTCAACACAAATTTGACTCAATTATTTCTTAGTGTCATTTTTTATTTTGTTTTGTTTTCAAGAGAGAGAAAGAACATAAAGTTAGGTATTTAAGGATTCTTGGAGAAAATGGGGGATGGATAAAATATGATAAAATTATACTGCATCAAATGTTCAAAGAACAACATTTTTAAAAAGGAAAACAAGTATGTTTATAGAATTCAAGTTCACAATCTATATTGGGGCACTCGTTTTGAAATAAAAATTTTTTGGTGAATAATAGTGAAGAATTTAGCTATATTTTAAAATAATGCATTGAGTGTAGCAATAAACTAATTCTTAATTAGAATAGCTATTAATTATACTACATACCAGTTATGGCAATAATTACTGATATACTTATTTCTAAATGTAAAATACTCAATAGAAATTAAGCTCTTATTAATATTTTGGTACTAAGAGTATACGAAGTCCATATTTTCTGTTATAATGAAAAAATATATTAAAAATATGAGTCATAATATTTTGCATTTGTCTCTGGGTAAGAAAAAAAGAGCACATTTCATTATCAAACCTTCTTTTATCTTTTCCAATTACCCTGAAGCATTAAGAAAACACATTTTCCCACATTTAATTAAAGTTACACATGATCAGTTTTAACTGGTAAGCACAAATAAACCTTTATAATTTGCATGCTACTTAGTGCATCTACAAATATCCAAAGCCTGCAGAATATCTTAGTCTTAGTGATAAGCCATTAAAATAAATTAATTCATGATATTCAGTGATCAGTACTTTTTTCCTAGGTGAATATATGTACTGAATCCCAATCACCATTGTTTTGTATAGCATAACATTTATAACATTTGGTGCAACATTTCCTATAGCATAAGCATTACATTTGGTCCGGAAGTTTTAATTTTATACTATAGGAACTTTTATAGGAAAGCCCATATTACTCCATAGACAATGCTAAGAAAATAACATTTTCACCATTTATTATACACCAGACACTCAGATATACAGATAATTGAAATGAACTCATGAAGATGTTACAGAAAAACACTATAGATGACAGTCATATCTACAACAAAATTTAAAAAAAAGCATGGAATAATATGTATTTGGATGTTGGACTTAGAAATGAACCAAGATTTTCAAAATAAGTACAAGGGAAGAAATATTTGAATTCAAGTATGTGTGGTCATTAGCATAGAGTTAATGTGGGGAATGACTATTGCCAACATAAGAAAAAGACAATGATGATAACCAGTGAGACGATGAGAAGAGTTTTATTATGAATATACAGTTTCATTCATATAACATGAAATGCTAGTAGGACGCATATGTATTCCATTGTTAGTCAAGATTTATTCCTGTTCAAAAATACATTACCATATTCTTAATTTGGGAGTGCTCTGAGATTAGTGTGTGTAGAGGGAGCCATGAGATGAAATTTTAACATATCCAGCTGAGAATACTAAGGCATCTAAAATGAGAAAGCGAGTAAGCAGTGGTTTATAAGTCACAATATGAGGAAGCTATAAATTTAGTAATTGTCTGTCTTTAAATAGTATTTAAGATCATGTGACCAAATGAAATCAACCAAGGAAAGATTCTAGATGTGGATTTCTCAACATCACTCATGTTGATATAGTGCTGGGTGGATAATGCTTTGCTATGGAAATATAATTCTATATTCCCATATAGAGCCTGGTTTGCAGCAGGCCTCATATCTAACTGTAACAACTAACAGCACCTGTGAAATAAATCACTTTCAACAGACACTAACCAATGTTCTGTAGGATGACACTGATCTCCAACTGAAAATCACTGCATCATACACAGAAAGTAGCTCAAATTTCAATGATATCAAATATTACCCTTCAACCACTGATTAATTTTAGAATTTTCTCACTGTGATACTGGAGTTCGAATCCAAAGTCTTTGTTCTGTTCTGCTCTTTGATAATTTGACAAGGTGCATATAAACTATGAATTGAAATATGATTTCCTCTAAATCCACATATTTAAACATTAATTTTCCTGTAAAGTGCCTTACAGAATATGAATGCTTACCATATATGTATATGTGCCAAGGCACAGCCAAGTTAATGCATTAAATTATTATCTGACAGTAAAATTAGCCTTTGATAATTAATCATACTGGGACGTATAGTTTCTGAAATTCAATTCTTTAAGCATTTTTATAGAGTGTATATCTTATAATTGTTATGATATGGATCATTGTATATAGTCATCCTGGAAACAATTCACTGAAGCAAAAAGGGACTGAAGCTTCATAGGGTCTATTAATGAAAAGATAGTAGAAGTATTATTCCTACTGTGTTTGGATATAATGGGATTCGCATGGTTAAAACAAAGGTGCGTGTGAAAACAGGCATTAGTTTAGCAGAACAAGCCTTGAGTGGTAGCCTCAAGAGTGTAACTCTGGGGCTTCCATATCACTGAAGCTATGTTCCAGAGAGAAATGTTTCTATTGTAAGACTCAGTCTGTAGGGTCAGAGCAATGAGTCCCTTTGAATTTAAGAAAAGCATCATTCTTCATTAAAAAGCCAGCATGAGGTGGGGAATTGATTAGCTTATAGCTACTCTGAAGGTACCCAGAGGTATACATGTCAGAAATGTAATATTTACTAGTTACTAATCTTGATGTGATCTAATATGGAAATCTGTAATTTGAAAATAAGGATTATTTCATATTACATTGCAAAGGATGTAATTGTCTTTAAATTGCCCCCTTTTTTCTCAGATCTGATCTCTGAAGCCTGAAATGAAACTTTAACATTTTCAATTAAATTCAAGCCTTCGAGGTTTGGTTGAAACTAAGAAAATGATTTGTTCAACTCTTTCTAAACTTGCTATGAAATAAGCTTCAAGCTAGTAAAGTTCTTCTTCTTAGAACTTCAACCAATTTCAAGAGGGTTCTTCAATATTGAACTTTGATAATAAAGTTCCAGTCATATTAACATAAATATATATTCAAACAAATCTTGTCTTGTCTTCTTTTAGTATCTGAAGTTTTCAAAAATAACTGGCTATTTGTTGCTGAAATGTCTAAAGGTAGAGATAATGAAAATAAATTTAATGTATGCAATTATCTTGTCTTCGATGATTTGACATCTAAGAATTATATTTCTTTCAATTACAACACACTATGTGTTTTTAATTTCAGCCCAAATCTGTCATGCTCCTTTTAGGTATTTCTAATACAAACATCTCAAATAACTTGACATTTACTTCTTTGGCTCATTATTTAACAGGTGATAGCAAAATGTTACCATATTCTGGAATAAAGTGTTCAGATATATGCTTTCAAGATGTCAAGGATGTGGAACAATCATATAACCACATTTATAACTTCTATTGTCTTTTACTTTAAATAGAAAATCAGCCACAAATCATACCATAACATATTTTACAAATCAAGCCTGAAAGCTATGACATATATTCTCAATTCTATTGCCTCATCTTTTACCTTTTACATGATATATTAGAACTCATACAATCTTACACTAATGAATTTTTTTACTCTTCAGGAAACTGTTGGAAAACAACATCTGGGTTAAGATAGGAAAATACACAGTGAAATCCTAGTATTGGGGCAATAGGGACAAGTGATTCAGTAGTTAAGCATACCCTTACCTGCAGAAGACCTATCATCAAAATAAATAGACAGAAAGACACTCAGACAGACAGATATGGATGAATAGATAATAGGTAGATAGATAGATAGATAGATAGATAGATAGATAGATAGATAGATAGATAGATAGACAGATAGATGAGCTGGAGATCTGGCAGATTAAAAGTGCTTGGTTGTCAAAAATGAGATTATGAGTTCAGATTGCAGCACATATATCATATATCATATATCACACCAGTAATTCCTGCTCTGAGGTATCCAGTGCTGCCTTCTTCAATTTGCAGACTTTTAAACACATATATGTGTATACACACATACACACACATACACATACACACACACACAACTTTTTAAACAGGCTAAAAATAAATGAGCAGGAAAAAGTTTAAACTTTTTGAAAATGACTGAAAGGTAATGCAATTATACCCTTAAATTTCGAGCAACTGTTTGTATGTAATTATTTTTATAATTATTTATTTTAAGTTTTAATGAATCTCTGTGAATTAAAGCATTAATATATTCTAAAGTAACTTGTTTATATTTCATTAATTCATTTATGCAATTAAAATGATTTTCCTATTAAAATGTAAAAGGATAGTCATATTAAAATATTGCAAGACCTCTTTTAAAAACTGACATCTAACATTAGTATTCTTACGCTGATGTTTCAACTTGAAAATTTTTCCAAAATTACTTCATTAACCATTGCTGTTTTTCCCAAACTTCTTTTACATTATTCTGTATTCTCTTAACATGATACAAAGGTGTCTCATTTCTTTATTTTTGGACAAGTGAACACAACAGATTGAAGGTCCATATCCCATGCCATGCCAGCACACATACATATTTGCACACATATGTATGTGCATACACACAATTTTCATCTTCCAGGTTATTTGAAACATTTTTTTCCTCAGATTACAAACATAATTAATTTTTATTCCCTTTTTACATTGACATTCAACAAAGTATTTTCTCATTATGAAGCATTCTTTAATTAAATATTTTTAAACTAATGATTCACGTAATGCATTTAAAAAAAGAGATCCTTTTCTAATCATAGCTAAAGACCAACATAGTAATAAAACTGTTTTACTTCAGGTTACAGTTGTAATCAATCATGAAAGGAACAGAACTCAAGCCAGAAACCTAGAGGTGGTAACTGAATCAGAAACTAAGGAGGTACACCCTGGCTTGCTCTGCCTGCTTCTTTTCTTATATATTCTGTGTTCACCTTCTCAGGACTGGTACTGCCCACAGTGGGATATGTTCATCCATGTCAATCACAAATTAAGAAAATTCTCCATAGGCTTGACCACAATGAAGCATTAGGAATATTTTTCAACTTTCTGATCCATAATGTCTGACTATATTTTTTGGGTCTTTCATGGTTATATTTAGTTATAGATCAAGCTCAATGCTTTGTACAAACCAAGCAGGAACTCTACCACTAAGCTATAACTCATACATTCACAAACAAATGTTTATTATCTAAAATTTTACTGGAAAAAAATGTTAATCTTTACAAAGTTCAAGGCTGAAGTTAAAATATTTTTTTCAGTCTAGCCTTGAGTATCATCAAGCTATATTTATGGGGAATTGTATTTATCACAGATTAGTCAGTATCTAGTTTAAAATGGGAAAGAACTGGCTACCAGAAGTGAGATAATTTTTGCAAAGATGCCTATGCATTATTTAGCTTTTATTTCTTAACTTAAAATCATGCATATTTTCCTTTAGCAGAAGGGTAATCATTACAAGTAACAAACTTGTTCAAATTCTGTGATAGATAAATGACCCTGTGACAATTTTTATAGCCAATGATATTTATGCATGAATAATGATGAAAGGTTTCTAAAAAGTTCCTGTTTTCCATTGGTTACTCTTATTGTTCCCCTTTCTTGATGTATGGAAAAGGGTCATAATGTCCAGAAGTAGAGCAGCTATCTTGACATCAGCTGTGGAGACACAACTTCCACCATACGATGGCTTCAATGGCTTTAGTCTCTTGTAAAGGTGTTAGATACCAGTAATGGGAGTAAGTCACAGCCAATAATCACATTTCAACCTAGGAGTAGAGAAGTTATGAGACAAAGATCCCAGAGTCCCTTACGAGGTCACATCTCATGTTCTCTTAGTTGAAATGTTCTAGTTGTGAGACCCACTGGTCAAACAATAGTGGGAAATATCTTCCACTAATGATAAATCATATAGGAAATACATTAGATAGGAATAGTACAATTTTCATTGCTAAGTTTGTGTATAATACTAACGAATTAAAATATCATATATGTGCTCAAATTTTAAGTAGTAATAATTATAGAAAATAGAATTACCTTAAAATTGCAGGGAGATACTTAAGTATGGGTATACAATGAAAATTTCGATGGCATCATCACATAAAGTCTGGGTGAGAAAAGAAGTAAGTGCTCTGGCAGGATATAAGAAGACTCATTTCTTGCAATTAAGGGACAAATAAAGACGAAGGGCAGCTCTTATCTAGTCTTAAGCTGTAAAAATGGTAGAGCTTGAGAGAGAACATAAGGAACTCATATTAGAATCTGTGTGTTCTGCTGTTCTACCATCTCAGCTTTAGCTAGACAGATCTCAACTAACTAGAAAGATGTCAATTGTTTGAAATCACCAGTACTCATAAAGATATACAACTTCTTTCATATGTCTATTTGATTATTTGTTTATCTATTATCTTAAGTTACAGAATCTGCTGATGGTTAGGCAATTGTGTTCTCAGGTCCAAGATAGGTGTGCTGTTTCGTTAATTATAATAGAAGACTTCAAGAACTGCCAATCAGAAAGAAAAGAAAAGCAATTCAACTGTTCTTATATATTCTCACATTTACTACAACATTGACTCTCCTCATTACTTAGTAGTTTGAAGACTGGATCCACTGTTGATGGAAGTATTCTCTAAAACAGAGACAATACAAGGGCAAGTATGCAAGGTGACAATACCTAGTATTCACACTAGGAAAAGAAAGTATTTTATTTCAAAATGGAGAAAGAGTGCCAGTCTTCATGTGGAAAGAACTAACATAGCTCTGTTTTTACAATGATGTCTATGAGAATCAAAGCAGAAAGTGTATGACTGGCTGACAGCTCACTGAACAGTTCTACTTTTTGGATAGATTTCCCTGGTGATCTTTTTCTCTCTGCTACCTAACCACATCATTGCATTTGGGTATTCTTTGTGCTTTACACAATCTTTGCATCTACTAGCCAGTGAGGTTAGACTATTACAGCAGAGAAAGTTCATAGAGTTCTTTTGAATTCCTCTCAGTTCTGAGATAATAAACTATAAACAAAATTACATTATAGGTATACGATAGATACCAGAGTCACCCTTAAAATTTCTAAGAGGTGAAGATAATAATTCTAATAAAATTGTTCCTTACCTTGTCATAAAGACAAGTCAGGAATAGTTTGCACTCACTATTTTGAGTTTGAGGATAAGTCCTATGAAAGCTTAGGGACTGCAAGATTATGATAGTTTATTCCTTAATAACCTGACTGAATTTCTAATCATGTAAGACACATCTCTTGATGTACACGTTTAAATATGTTTCCAGGGAAATTTAAATGAGGAGGTAAGACTGAACCTAATGTAAGCAGTAGCATCCCAAGGGGTGGAGCCCTGTAATGAATAATAAAAAAGTGGAAAGGAAGGGGACTAGATAAACGTCAGCATACTTTTATTTATACTTCATAATGTGCCCAGATAAGAACAGGGAGCCTCACACTCCACCTGCCATTTGGTACTTGCTAATTTTATGTCAACTTGACACAAGTTAGAGGCATCAGAGAGGAGGCAGCCTCAATTGAGAGAATACCTCCATAATATCCAGCTGTAAGGTAATTTTCTCAAGTAGTGGTATTATCCTTGGACTGGTGGTCCTGAGTTCGAATAATAATAAAGCAGTCAGAGCAAGTCATGAGGAGAAAACCAGTAATAAGAACTCCTTCATGGCCTCTGCAACAATTCTTGCCTCCAGGTTCCTGACCTATGTGAACTCCTACCCTCACTGGTTTTGATAATAAACTGTTGTAAAGAGCTATTGATGAAACAAACTCTTTTTCTCCCCAAGTTGCTTTGGTCATGGAGTTTCATCATAGCAATAATGACCCTAAATGACTTATATACTCTTATACTCTTAATCTGCAAACCAAAGCAAATATTTATTCTCTTAAGTTTTCTCTGTTCAGTATTTAATAACAGCAAATGGGAAAGTAGCTAATAAAAGCATCAATGGTTTTCATAAGCTAATGCTTTGGAGCCTGTTTGCACATCTATTATAAAATATTTACATAGAGGAAAACAAAGGTGGAAGGCGATTTTGACTACCTAAAGACATATGGGGATATATGGTGATATTTTGTTGTGTTCCAATTAGGAAGATACTCTACTGGCATCTAGGATATTAGTTCAGGGATTCTATTAGGTTAGTAATACGTAGAGCAGACTTTGAAAACAAACTCTTATCTGATCTAAAATGTCAATAGCTCCAGAATTGAGCTACTCTAAAGATGTAACTTAGTTTTACTTTTCATCATTTACATTACTTATAGGCAATCTCATGTTCTCTCAACTCAGAACCAATTAGAAAAACTATGTCTGTCTTAACTCTTCTGCTGAAGTGCCCACAGACATTTCTGGAGCATGCATAATAGCCAGGTTCTTGCTCATGTCTCTTCTTTACTCTCTTCTACACCACAACATGAATAACAAGATATGCTATTAAATATTCACTAAACTTTCAAAATCTTTCTTTCAGGAAGACCCACAGGCAAGAACAGACACTCAAAGTTCAAGCCTGATTTAGCTGCTCAGTAGTAGCATGTAAATGGAGATAAGATCTCATTTGTTCCCTCCATCTATGAGGTGTATGTTAAAATAAGGTATTCTACAACCCAGCCTGACCTCCAGGAGTTCAGTATTTGACTCAAGCTGGATTTATATCCATATCATTGTTCCTACCCTAGCCTCGGGAATCCTATATTGCAGGGGAAATAGTAAATCTGAGTGTCTCAAGTTCAGGTTTTACATTACTGAATTTTTTTTTATTTTTATCTTTTATTTCTCTTCTCATACAACTTATACAATCCAATTTGACACCCTTCTCCCTTCTTTCTACCCTTCCAGCTTTCCTCATTTCCCCTCTCTCCCAGATCTAACACCCCCCTTAACAACCCACAAACACCCCCACCTGCTTCTCCCCAGAAAAGAACTGCCCCCCAGAGTTACTTCAGACTCAGAGAGACATCAACGAAATTTAATAATGAAAGTTTCATTGCAATATTAATGAGAGACATTAGGTTACACAACAGGGCAGTGATAAATTCTAACATCAAATTAACAGTCTTTACCTAAGCAATGGTACAAGAAAAGACTGTGGATAGTTTCAAAAATCTTCCTAGGCTTTATAAAAAAAGTCCCATTTAATTACTTAATTTGGGGGTGTGTGGGCATGTGCCACATGTGGGCATGTACAGGGACTTCTTGTGGCTGTCAGAGTACAAGTGGGAGTCAGTATGGTGCTTCCTGGGGATGGAACTCAGGTCATCAGGCCTGATAGAAAGTGTTCTCATCTACTGAAACAACTTTCTGACTCTGTTATAATCCCATATAGAGTAAGTTTAAATCAAATGGCACATTGATATTTACATAAATAAGCCATTTGCTTAAATGACCTAAATGGTCAAATTCTTTGTATAGCCGCTTTGAATTCTTCAGTAAATCTTTACTTTCCATTGTTCATATCGTGGATGAAAGTGCCAATTGTTGTTGTTTTTTAAGAAAGCAATGTTGAGGGGTTTTTCTCAAACAGGCTTTCTAAGACTTCAACAAAAGACTTTTACAAAGGAAAAATTCATAAGGATTTACTTAAGATAAACTTTAAAGTCTGTTAGTTCTTAGCTTTACATATAGTTTCATAGATTTTTCAGCTATAATGATTTTAAATTTACTAAATATGAATTTAAATGACTTCAGAGCCAATTTAAGTACATTTAAAAGTTAATACTCAGCCAGGTGTTGGTGATGCATACCTTTAATCCCAGCACTCGGGAAGCAGAGGCAGGAAGAAGTCTATGAGTTCAAGGCCATCCTGGTATATGGAGTGAGTTCCAGGATAGGCAGAGTTACAGGAGAGGAACAATGTCTTGAAAAAAATTTAAAAAAAAAAAACAAAAAAATTAAAAAAATAAAAGTTATAACTCTGGCATTGTAGGAAAATAAAAACTTCCATATACTGCTACTTAATCAAGATTGCTTTTTATACAAACAACAAGGTAAATGATTCCATATAACTAAAGCCAATGAATCTTTTGTATGTTTGTTTTTCAAGACAGGGTTCCTCTGTTGTAACTCTGGTTATCCTGGAATTCACTCTGTAGACCAAGCTAGTCTAGAACTCACAGAGATCTGGCTGTCTCTCCCTCCAGAGTGCTACAATTTAATGGCTTGTACCACCATGGCCCAGCTTAAGTCAAAGAATGTTAATGAAAAGGAAGACAAGGGATAAAGTGGGCCTTTTTAAAAATAGCTATTTTAAAAATATTTGTTAGCTTACAAGGAATTAGGTTTTCATAAAAATGATTCTTCATAGTTTCTCCTCTTTCTTCCCCAGTCCCCTGCTCCTTTGTACCTTCCCATACCAGCATCCTTTTACTTTTTTATATCTTTTGTGATCATTTGTTCTGACCTTTACAACATTTTTTGTTTCCTTATGTATTTTTAGAGTTGACACCCAAAAGTAAGCTCTAAAGTACATTCCAAAGTCGAAAAATATGCAACAATAAGGATAATGATATGCTGTAATTGCTACATTCCTTATTGTATGTGGCATTGCTTGCATTTCAAATGAAAATGCTATCACAACATTCAAATTTGGTATTATAGTGGCCCTACTATATGTAAATAAAATGCAAAAAATATCTGTAATTTGATCCAAATGCTTTTATTCAATCTATTGTTGTAGAATAGATTTGCTAGGTATTGAAAGACATAATGGAAATATGAGTTTCTAGCAATCAGGAGAAAGTAGTGAAGTGAATGATGAATAGAAATGAGATAGTATTAGGAATCATTTAGAATCTTTTGTTGAAAATCCAAATAATGAGTATAGAAGAATATCATTAGGAGTCATTTTATCACTGTTTTTTTACTAAATTTGTTTCTTCTAATACAGCCTTACAACTCCCCCCTCAATTCCTCCCAGATCCCCCCAATCATGCCTTCTCCCAGATCCAATTCTCTCTTCCCAACCCTGCTGCTTTTACCTTAGGTCCCTGAGCTATTTAGCTTGGGGTTCTTGGTCACTATGAGCAGGGTTGGGTACCAGTTTCACCTTGTGGAGTGAGCCTTAAGTCAAGTCACACTATTGGTTGGTCACTAGCACAAGCTTTATGCCTCCATTGCCCTAGCATATTTTGGAGACAGAACACCATTTTAGATCAAAGGTTTCATGACTGTGTTGGTTGTCATGTTTTTCTTTGGTAGCATACAGAATGCATTCTCTTACCAGGACACTAGAACAAAGAAGTAAAGGCCCTATGTAGTCACCAGCTGGACCTCTTCATGTACAATGAGTTATATGGGTGTTGTCTTCAGGAATGGGACCCTACTGTCAGTTTGTTGAGAGCAGCCTATTGTTTTAAGAACAGCCTGGCTTGTTTAGGATTTCCATGGGACACCTTTGGCCAACAACAGAATTGGATGTAACCTAGTACCAGTATTTGAAGCTTCATTTGGTGACTAGAGATAGCCAGTCATAGCTGTGACTCCATCTTCCCCACATCCCATTATTTGGAGGCATAATTAGGATCACTTCATATATTTTTAGGATGCTTCCACTGTACTAGGTTTCCATATCACATCTCAATTCTAGCTGTCTTTTCTGCATTTCCTTTCTCAGGCTCCCTCCTCCTGATCCTCCAATCCCACTTTCCCCTTCTCCAGTCCACATATGAAATCTATGCTATTTCCCCTCCTGGGAGATCCATTTTACCCCATAGCTCCTTCCTCTATTTCCTAACTTCTTTGGGTCTACAGATTGTAGCTTGTTATCATTTACTTAATAGCCAATATCTGTATATAAGCAAATACATACCGTATTTATCTTTCTGAGTTTGGGTTACCTCACTCAGGATGATTTTTTTCCTAGTCCCATCCATTTGCCTGCAGATTTAATGATGCCATTTTTTTTAAAACAGCTGAATAATATGGCATGTATAAATGTATCTATTTTCTTGATCAATTTTTCTGCTGAAAGGCTTGTAAGAGTTTCTAATTTTTCACTATTATGAGTAGAACAGCAATTCTTCTACACTTACAGATCAGCACCTTATTCAGCCATCATCAGAGACTCACAGCCAGACATTATACAAAGAGAGAGTGTCCTTGGAATACACAGCTCTAAATGGGATGCTTCCATCAAATCTCTTAACTCAGAGCCAAGAAAAGAAGGAAGGGGAAGAGGAAGCAGAAAGTGTGTCAGAGCCAGAAGTATGGAGAACATCAGAAGAAGGCCCTCAAAATTAACTGAGAAAAGATCATATGAAGTCACAGAGACTGCCTGAAGCAGCAGACACAGGGCCTGCACACGTGTGCATCAGGTCCTCTACTTATATACTATGGCTTCCATTTTAGTGCCTTTTATGGAACTCCTGAGTGTGTGACCTAGTGGGTTTCTGACTCTTGCATGTTCTTTTGAACTCTTCTGTTGGTTTGTCTGGTCCAACCTCAATATAATTGTCTTTGTTATATTTTATTTTGTTGTGTTTTGTTGTTATCTCTTAGAAGCCTGTGCTTTTTCTAATGAGAGACAGAAAGGGGATTCAGGTGAGATTGGAGGTAGAGATGAACTGGGAGAAGAAGAAGGAGGGAAAGCTAATCAGGATCTATTGTATGAGAAAATAATCTATTTTTTAATAAAAGAGAAAATCCAACCCATTTGATAGTTATTTTTCTTTATATTAAACACTATCATTGCATTTACAGATATACTTTTTAACCAGAACAAATGAACAAAGAAATGTCATGTGCCAGAAATAGATGAGAGCAAAAACATCAGTAATACTGACTGAAAGTTGTAAGACTTTCCATTTCCTAATGGAATCTCTGTTTCATAAACACTGGCACTTTTATTCCATTGTATGATCGGAGTAAAAGAATCTGGAGCTGAACCACGGAGTTGGCTGAGAGTCACAATAAATTCCAGGTTTCAATTAAACACTGAGTATCAAATCTTACTTACCAGGTACATATACTTTTCTCATTTAATAGCAGTACCCGTCAGTAATAATCATGAAAATAGCCTTTAGGTTTTTGATTAGAGAAAGTTGAAGTTTAATGAGACTCCATAATTTCCTACATGACACTGTAAACTTTCTGCTTTAGAGTTAAATACACATGATAAACAAATAGCCCATGTTTTCCCTATTAAACTGACTTTCCCACTTACTTCTTTCTATTTAATCTTACAAATACAATAAATTACTTTCAAATTATTGATAAAACTAGCTTGCTGCTTAGTATCTAAATTTTAAGAGTGAAAGTCAAGGAGTTGTGTCATTGATCCACTGTCTTGGGCAAAATCCTAAGCTATAAATAAGGCCACTGTGTAACATGGTTGTCCACTCCTGGATTTGAACAATAGTTGTTTAAATAAGTTACCACAGGAGAAAGTTCTAGCCCTTTTGTCTTTCTTGTGGCAGGTAAATTTGTTTTTCAGATGGTGCAAAATAAAGCTTCTTCTTTCTTTAATGTATTGTCACACATTTCTGTGTGACTTGAATCTTCTCTAACCTTTAAATTCTCATGATGTTTCCACCTTAAATATTCTTCTTATGCCTTGCCTGTTCTTGCAGATGTTTTTATATGATTTCTTTCATAGTGCAATTCAAACTCAGGGGTCAGTGGTTACTGAGCTTCATCTCTCTCACAAAATGAGGCATGCTTTTAACACAGTGGGAATGCAACAAAATCAGAAGCTAAATTCTTTAGAATTATATTATTTGCTTGATTTCAGCACCAAGCTACATAACAGTATATAATACTATTTATTTGGGGTAGGAAATAAATAGAAAAAAACAAAAATACTTAACAACACAGGACCTTCTATCCAACACTTTGGTGACATAATCTGATGGTGATAACAAAATGTTTCATTTGCAGTGAAGATTGATCCTGCTATGAAAAATTACCCATTGTCATTTATCTTATTAAGAAATGTTTACTCTTTTTCACATGAAGTCAAAACCAGTACCATATTTAAATATTCGACAATACAAAAAATTAATCTATAAAAATTAAACTCAGATTTTGTTTAAAATACTTTTATGAAATATGTACCTGAGAAGATTTGGCTCTTTTTAAATTATTTTCTTAACCTAAAATACTTTTTCTTTTACATATATTTTTATTATTATTTTAGATCCTCAAAAGGTAATTATATTGTCATCTAACTTTTTATATTTATTTATTTACTCATTTATTTCTGTAATATGTATGAGTATTTTACATACAGATTTATAGATGCCCTGTATGTGTGCCTGGTCTTGCAAAGACCAGAGGAGTTATCATTCCCCTAAAACTGGATTTATAGATGTTTTTGAGCCACCATGAGACTGCTAAGAACTAAATAGGTCCTCTATTAAGAGCATCCAGTGCTCTTAACTGCTGAGCCAGTTCTCTAGCCTATTAATGTAGTAATTTTATATTATTTTATAGTAATTGTAACATTTATTTTTTGCGTTTACATTACTTAAATTTAAAAAAAAATGAAGCAATGTGTGAAAGTAAGCATCAAGATGCACAGTTGTAGAGCTCAGTACCTATGGATACATCTGAGAAACACTCTTTCATCAAAGATTAGGAAACATTGTGGAAGACGGGATGGAAAGATTATAAGAGCTACTGGATCAGGGAGTTTGCTGTGAGATTGGGTTTCCTAGGAATGTCAGAAGCTATAATCATTATGTCTCTCCATATGGCTGCCTAAGCATAAGCTGAGCAACAACTATGAATATGCCAAAGAAAAGATATGGAAAATTTGTGAAGCCTTAACTGTACACTTAAAACAACAGAAAGCTAAGGAACACTTGGAGTTGGGGAAATAATCTATCCAAGGAAGAACATACCAATTGGTTATCAAACTATCAAATGGTCGGCCCTGAAAACAAGTAACATTATACTGACTGAGAAGGTAATAGCTAGGAATATACATACATACCTACACTCATGAAACAGTTAGTCAAAATAGGTCATTAATTTATAACAGAGAAACAAGTAGTATATGGGAGAAGGATTACAAGGAGGAAATGGGGACAAATGTAATTATATTATAATCTCATAAGTAAAGAAAAAAATGAATTGCAGGGATGTAGTGGTGCATGCTTTTAACACCTGCATTTGGGAAGCAGAGGTAGGCAGAAATCTGTGAGTTTGAGGCCAACCTGGTCTACAGAGTGAGTTCCAAGACAGCCAGAGTTACAACAGAGAAAGTCTGCCTCAAAAAACCAAATCTCAAAAAACAATAAACAAAAAAAAGAAGAAAGAAAAAGTAAGTGTAATTTAGTTCTGTTCTTTCACTGTCTAAACAGCTCTTCATAGCTTTACTTTATTTTGCAGCCATAATTTGATGTATAGCTCATAGGTTGGAAAGGTAAGAAAAGCAGTGGTTTAATTTGCATGCTGAAATCATTCATATCAAATATCTGATGCTGACATCACATATTTTTGTGCTTTGGGAAAAAGATTTTTAGTCATCTGTGATATTTATTTGTTTTAAATGGACTTTTGTTTGTTTTTGCTGTTGCTGCTGTGGAACAATTTATTGTGCCATTTTACACATTTTTCCTTTGTATTGTATTAAGATGTACATGGTATTCACACACAAATAATATATGTAGTAAATGTTTCTAAAACAGGCTATTAAAATTTTCTAACTGCTTTCATAGGAAGAAATAACCTATTTCTTCCAGGATTTCCTACACATATTATAGTGGACAATAATTATGTTTGATTGCATCTATATTTTGCATATTTCTGTATATTTCTGCTGCATTATTAATAGCTTTCATTAATAAATTAATACATGATATTTTTGGTTGTTTTTCCTGTCTTTAGTACACTTTTTCCTTAAAAGTCTGCTTGTTTATACTAATTCAGAGAATTCTACTCTCCTTCAGCTGCTATTTGCATATGGTTTGTCTTTTCCATTGTTTCACTTTCAGTGTATTGCTGTTTGGATATTAAGTGAATCCTTTGCATTTATACTTGGAAAGACTTTCTCCTTAAGTCTTTACCAAATTCTGTCTTTTGATTGGAAAGTTATTTAATATTTTGAGTGTTTAAGATACATACGAATCATTGACATTTGTTATTTTTTAATATGTTGAGAAAGTTTAGCTTATAATTATCCACATTATAAACTCATTTTGTCTTTTTATTTCTAGTGAAAAAGTAAGATCCTTTTTACATTCTTTTGTGCTTTTAA
This sequence comes from Cricetomys ansorgei, assembly GCA_026225945.1. NCBI lineage: Eukaryota > Metazoa > Chordata > Mammalia > Rodentia > Nesomyidae > Cricetomys > Cricetomys ansorgei. The sequence goes on from JAMJFZ010000199.1 coordinate 23,462,404, forward strand.
AAACGATTCATTTTATGGTTACCATGATATTGTTTTTATTTTTCTTAGGTAATAATTCTCTAAATCAACACTGTATTGACCAAATTTCAGCAGTATAAAATCTTGCTATTTACAGGCCCAATATCTGTGTGTTTGTTGATATCACAAAATTCTACCTTTGTATATTTTGTAACACAAAGCATACCTGTTTTAATGCATGTGACTCTTAAGTTATGTAGAACATAAACTGAAGACTATTTCTAACTTTTATGGGCTAATTGAAAAAATCAAGCTTGTGACTTAGGAAACATAAATATTACTGTGTTTAGTAAGGCTCCCATCGTTTTTGTTTAATATGAACTGCTTTGCAGACATAAAGACATGGGTCTTTCACTTCTCTGTAGGAACATTTTCTACTTCACCAAAATATAAAAATATATATATATGTAGCACTCATAAAAGGTTTGACATTTTATAATAGCATTTGAAACTTACTGGTAATTTGTATTTCAAATTTTCTCTAAGAGATAGAGATATTGACCATGGGTGAATGCATAAGAAGACAATGGTAGATTATTTTTTTATAAAAACATATTAAAATGACTAGGATTCCTTCCTTGTTCAGTATACTCATTAACAAGTTCAAAAGACATTAGCAATACAAAATGGAAGTACTCAGTTCTGTCCTTCAGCAGAAAGTAATCATGTATCTTAAGTACAAATGGAATAAATAAAAGAATAATTGACTAAATGCAAAATCTTTAAAATGCGGCCATCAGGTAGCTACTAGACGGGAAGAGAATAAGTCCGCTACTCTCCCACTCAGTATATAATTTATAATTTTAGATCTCAAACTCATTAAGTGGTTATATTTACCTGATCATAACCTTTGCTTCTAAACTTTCACATATAATTACTGTATTAAAATATTTTCAAGACCTCTGGTTAAGCATAATTTAGTTTCTTCTTACTACTTATGACTGAGAATGGAAGACCCTAACAATTTTAAACTTAACATTGAAACAACTTAGAAATGTTTCTTCAGTATGTAGGTGGTGTTTTCTCAATAGAGTATACAATAGGCGACTATATACAGAATTACTCAGGTTACTCATTTCTAACATTCAGGATTAGAAAATTATTGAATTTTTGTATAGTATAAAAACATCTTATAAAGGATGCCATTCTAATTTCACAGCCATGGCATGTGTCTGGAATTCTTTGCAGAATTATCACAATATGTGTTAACAGTTTATTGTGTTGTATAAGCACTTTTAAAAAGACTCTCTGAAATCCAGTGAGAAAGATACGAACTTTGTTGTTTCCTTGATTATTAGGGAATGATTATCATGTACATCTGTGAGTACATACATTATGTGTGTATGTGTTTGCATATGTGTGAGTACACTTGCATGCACATATATATATGAAGGGCAGGGCGATCTTGCTTTATCACCCTCCACTTAACTGAGGCAGTCTCTCTCTCTTTGCTGAGTCTACTAGTTTGGCATCGAGGTTGCCTCTAGTATTCCCAGTCTGTTTCACAGTCTCTTAGATTGAACAACACAAATGCCAGGCTTGTTTTTGTAGTGGCTGAGAATGTGAACTCCAGTAATCACTCCGGCACAGCAAGTTCTTTATTAATTGAAACTATATTTATGGCTCCTACACTTTGTTTTCTAATTATACTTTGCAAAGTACTTGAAATTCATCATAGAATTTCGTGGTTATGGAAGTAACAATGCTAAAGATCATAAAGAAAAATAAGTTTGGTAGCAATTTAGCCTGCCTTATCCCTCTGCTGCTTTTTTATGTTTATGTTTTATTGAAAATACTTTTTTGCTTCAATATATTCTGATCATAGATTCTCTTCTTCAAACTGCTCTCAGATCCTCAGATCCACCTCACCTTGCAACTTCATGCCTTCTTTCTCACACTTTTTAGAAAACAACAAGCATAGAAAATACACTAATTTTCAATAAAAACAAATATTTAAAAAAACCAACCTGAATAAAAAAAAAAGCCCAAGAAGCACACACACAGAGATAGAGAAAGTATAAGACCAATAAAAGCACAAAATCAGAAACCATAAGGTACAATAAAAAGACCAGTACAACAGTAAAAAATACCCATCCCCTCCCCCAAAAAAGTATGTGATACAAAAATCTACAAAATACCCTTGAGCTCATTTTGTATTGACCATCTAGGGCTGGGCATGGAGCCTGTATCATCAGAGTAGCTCCCTCTTGCAGTAGATATTAACTACACAGAGAACAATAAACGAATAATGTGCAGAGAGTGGGAGACTTTGGAACACTCAGTGCTTAATGGAATGCCTTCATCAAGTTCTTCCCTTCAGGCCTCAGTGAGCTCTGTGGAAGGGGAGTTGGAAACATTGTAAAAAACAGATGGGATACAAGAAAACAGTGTCTTCTTTATACGCCAGGACTAATACTTTCATGGACTCACAGAGACTCTGGCAGCATTCACAGGGACTGCACAGGTTAAAGCTGCATGAAGTCCTGGTGCTTAGAGCAAGAAGAACACACGACCTCCCATTCTTAACTAAGATGCTTGTTTAGCTTTGTGTGTATAAATCTGGTATTATTTCAGCAGCAGTATGTATGACAAAGAAAACAATAACGAAAGAAACAAAGAAAAAAAAAAGGACTACAGTTGCTTATCACTGTGACTATGCAAAGCTGTAATAAATATTAGGGAAATACAAGCCTAACAATGTAGAAAATCAAAGTAATGAGATGAAAATGAGAGACAGAGTGTAGAAAAATTAACAAAAAGTCTATGATATTAAAGCTAATAGCAGAATGATACAATCTGGGATGATTTTATCAGTAAATTTGTTAATGTAAGTGGATTGATAACTCCAGAAGAAAACATGGACATTGAGACCATGTTTTTATGGATTTATTTTCTGGATATTTTTATTGAAAATAGATTTTTTTTCATAAAATATATTCTGATTTTTAAAACAATACCCAAAAGTGTATTGCTTATAAAATAAATATTCGAAATTTGATTCTTGATTTAAAGGTACAAGACAAAGTCAAAAGTAAATAAAAGAAAGCTCTCAGAAATGGAAAGTTAAGTTTCTGTTGGTGAAGACATCTCTCCTTAAGCGCTGGTACTCACAGTACCACACAAGCCATGTAGGACATTTATGAACCATGTCAATGACTAGCATGGAACCAAAGGCATATATGTGCAGTAGTGCAACACATATTTGGCAGTAGCCAACAAGTCTCTAATTGGACTGGAGACCCACTCAACCAAAGGTATGCCACGCTCAAAACTGGAAACCTAGCTAACTAATGAAATCATGATTATTAGAGTAGACTCTACAACCACTATGTTACTAAACCAGCATAATCCCTAACAACAATCTAAATATTTGTTCTTATATCATACACAGATAGAATAGACTTCACCCTCATTAATGAAACTTCTCTTTGCAACATACAGAGACCACAACCAATCACTATGCAGAGTTGTTGAGCTCAATCCCAATGGATATGTCCAAAGAACACTCTCACAATTTAAGGATCAGAACAATGGGAAAGAATAGGCAGAAAGATTTTTAAGAGCCAAGACTTTCTTGTTAGACCGTGTCTCCTTATAGCAAGAGAAACTATACCTATAAAGTCTCACCAACATGACCTCTCAAATGTGAATCGAACAAGGAGAACATGAATGAACATCAATGGGGAAAATCCTATTTAGTCTCAACACTAAAAAGAAACAAGCAAACAAAATAACTACAGACAAAAAAAGCTGAGACTTGGAAAGATAGTCAGTCCTACTGAGGGAAGAGCACACCAAATGATTGTATAGGATCAAATGATCAACTCAGAAAACAAACATATAAGTAACATCATCTGGAGTCAACAGATTTTATTTAATAATATATGTGTAACCGGGTGGTGGTGGCACATGCCTTTAATTCCAGTACTCGGGAGGCAGAGGCAAGCTGATCACTTTGAGTTCAAGGCCAGGCTGGTCTACAGTGTGAGTTCCATGACACCCAGAGTTACAACAGAGAAACCCTGCCTTAAAAAAACCAAAAAAGAAAAAAAAAAGAAAAAAGAAAAGAAAAAGAATTTGTATGTATATAGAATACATATATGTATGCAATAACAATTGATAATAAAAGAGGCCAGTAATTTGAAAGAGAACCAGTAGTGCTATAAGGGCAGGTTTACAAAGGAGAAAAGGAAGGTAGAAATGTTTAAAATGTTGTAATTAAAATAGAATCTCAAAAGAAAAAAGAATACAAGAGTTGACATAAGCATAATAGCCTCTGAGATACTAGAAACAAAACAGAACATTTTATTATGTGTAATCTAATGAGTCATTAAGAAGCCAAAAACCTATAAGCATTCAAACTCATATATATCATTTACCCAACAGTACAAATTTTAAAAATGCCATAGTGTCAAAAATGTATGAAGCAAAAACTGATTAAGAAAGAAAAAGAAATGTTAGAAATAATAGACCTGTTTAAAAACAAATAACTAGTTTAATAGTGTGTAAAAACAAACAGAAGATTAACAAGGAAATGAAAGAAAAATAAACCATAAAGCAAATTAATGTCACACCACCAAAAATAATTTGAGTTTTTTCATGTGTGAAATTTCTCCAGGATACTCCATATTCTACATTATGATATAAGAGGATTAGGAATATATAATATTGCTAAGTCACATACAACTGAAAGTGATCTACATCCAGTAATCATTGACAAATATCTCCTTCCTATTGACTAAATTGACAAGCTTATATTAAATATGTATGGAAATTCCAGAGTCAAAAGGGATAAAACCATTTAATAAATGATCAAAATTTGCTTTGCAAGTAAGACCACAATATCACACAAATGACATCCCATATAACACAACTAAAGACTTACATAGAAAACTCAATGGAACGTAACTAAAAGAAATATACCCTTACATTATGGTCAATTGATTTTGACAAGAGTACCAAGAAAATTTAATGAAAATAATAGTCATTTCAAAACTAGACATTTCAACAACCCTATTTTTAAACACTGAGGTTGGGATCCTTGTCACATATTGTTTTATTTCAGAAGTTGAAATTGACTTGATATAAAGTTAAATTTGTGAAACATTTATAAATAATAATAGTTAATCTTCATTACAAATGATATTTTATTTGCTTTTAACAATTTTTATTTTTTTAGCATGTCTCCCTTTTTACTGAACTTGGGGCTTGTAGCACTACCCTTATTCTGCCTGCTGTCAGTCACTATTTTAGCCATAATTCACTCTTGAGGTAACTTGTATGGTAAGGAAGCACTCTACATAATATTGTGACCATATCTGCTAATTTCAGGGAGTCAATTTCTTTATGTTGTGACCATAAAATATTTTTCTTGGCTTTTGCGTTCCTGTTATGTGAAACAGATAGTCCAGCTGTTCTTGAGTGGACGAAATGTGTCTTCTCAAGGAATTGGTTCCTAAGTGTACATTAGTCACTCTTAGGCTAGCCCAACAATATGCTCTATGCATCATCTTTACATATTTCTGCTATGCTTTGGCTCTAGCAGTCATCTGTTAGTAAACAAATCTGAACTTTATTTTGTGGTATCATTGTAAAACCTGGATTCGAGTAGCAATTTGGACTGAGATACTAGTTTTCTCTTAAGCCCAAGCCACATCCTCAGGTTAAATTTTGAATAACCACTTCTTGTTATAACAACAGGAGTAATAATACCTAATCCTTCCAATACTGCAGCTAAAGTTGAAATTTTCTATTTAGAGTTCTTCGAGAAAATGTTGCATACTTTCAAATTCATCCAAATCTATTTGTACTTGACTTTATCCTTACAATAAATTCCCATACTTCCCATTTCCAGGTAGGCAAGTAAGAGTTTGCTCAGTTTAAACTTGTCAGAAATCTTTCATTAGCAAGTCTGTCCATCTACGATTCTTGTTTTGCCCATTGAGTGTACAGGTGTCTTTTTGTTATCATTTACTACACCCACGAAAGTGGCGCTATAGGATATCTGTTTTTACGTCAGTGCCTGGCACAACAGTAACATGGGTATTATTCAACTGTAATAAAATGATAGGCACTATGGGCAATGATACTATATAAAAGATTGCTAAGGTATCTTTGTTAAAATATGAACATTTTCTACCTTTTTAAAGTGCAGATGAAGTAGAAAGTACATTTTACTTTTAAGAATATCCCATTTAAAAGTTCCCTTATTTTCTGGTGACAAAGAGTGTGATCTTGAAACTGTGATTTTAAAATACAAATCAGAAGAAAGTACAAGAAATATCTCATCCAATTCTGTCAATTTTTAATACATTCTTATTAGAGACAGAACAGGAAGCCCCCCAATACAAAGTGAGTAGCACAGATTGACCATCTACTGATTTATAGACTGGTGGTCTTTCATTATATCATTCTGCCTCTGAAACTTCTGAACCATTTGCTAGTTGTAGACAGACAAATGGAGGCTATGTACTGCTACAGTTCTCAGGCAGGACAGATTCACCCAGAAATGTTACCAACAATATCCTCCACGGACATATTTATTACCATGCTTCATTTTGCTCTGCATCAGCAGGTCCATCTGGCAGTAAAGGATGGACCAGGTGTTCTGGGGAAAGTTGGCACACAAATGCCTTGCATATTGTGACACTAACAGGAGGAAGAGATTTTTGAAATGAGAGGAAATTAAATTATTCTTGGTATATTCGAGGTTACAAGACATTTTTAGGTGGTAAAAATTTATGGAACATCTTTTTGCCTTATTTGTAGTTGGTTTTTTGGCTTGGTCTGAATTTTCAGAATGAGGAATAAATATTCAAAGGTAAGTGAGTGAATATGTGTTTGTGGAGTGAATAAACAAAATTGTATATAAACCTGGCTGGAATTTTTCAGTAAAGTAAATAAAAAGACCAAACCCATAAGACCATTTGCTAAAGCAAAAAACGAAATTAACAAGACCACTTTATTGATTATTCTTAATTAGTTGGTACCTGACTCAGGTTTCTCAATCAGATGCCAAGAATATATAGTTTACAAATGACCTTTCCCCTCCTAAATTGAATTTTGTGGCCAGAATTACCTAATCCTTTCCTCAAAAGCAAACAGTGTCCTGTGTACTTTAGCTCATCAAAGCAATGAATATATTAAGAGAACAGACCATTCTAATGCTATGAACTTTTACTGAGTAGCAATTGTAGTACATGTCCATGGAAATTTCCCACATTAAGTAGGAAGCTTTGACCAGACAATGAAATGTGCTTTGTGTAGCATGTCTGTGCTCCTGTGCGGAGTCCTGAAAAGCCTCCAATGCCATATCAGCAACAGGCAGCACAATTGGTTTCATCATGTAAGAATCAGTAAGAGATTAAGCGTAATGCCACAATCTTGAATATATATTTGCTATATTACAAAAAACCCAACTATACTCCCAATGTATATATTCTTCTACATATTCATTTTAACTGTTGAAGAGCATCTCATATTAGGAACCGTATCACTGATTCATGCACATCAATTTCTAATCAATTTTAATTAATATTTGGAAAATATTGTTAAAAATTTTAAAGTTGGCATAGTAATGATAGTTTAATATTTATGAACTAGGACAAATACAATATACTTAATGAGTATCTTTTTAATTGTTAGATAGTAAAGATAAGACATTTATAGTTCCCCATTGTAATCTAAAATATTGTCTAATATAGATTAAATACATGGAAATTTTATTTTCATTCTATGATTTTCTTTTTTATTTTGTTTTTCTTTTTTTTGTTGTTGTTGTTGTCAAGACAGGGCCTCTCTGACATAACTCTGGCTATCCTGGAAGTTACTCTGTAGACCAGGCTGGCCTTGAACTCAGAGATTCTCCTGATTCCGCCTCCTGAGTGCTAGGATCAAAGGCTTATGCCACCATTACCAGGCTGATTTTGTTTTTCTTTTGCTTTGTTTTTGAAACGCCATCTTAGTTATGTTGCCCTGGCTGGTTGGAATTCACTATGTAGACCAGAATGGTCCTGAACTGACAAAGATCTTCTTGCCTCAAGCCCTTAGGAGATGGGAATAAAGTCATGGACCACCATACCCTAGTAACTTTCTAATTTTTTATTGACCTAATGATCCAAATAGAATTAAATTTATGGAGAATCGCTTGCACTAAAAGATCATACAATTCCATTACTTGGTTACTAGCTTTCATCTCTGGAGGTAGAAATTGGGTGTTAGAAGAGCCAGGCTACAGTACATAATTTGGAAAGGAGAAAAATGTCTGCTGGCAGCTAGCATATCTTGTCTCTAAGGCAGGTGAGAAGCAAGTGAGAGTGCCTCCTGGTTCAAGTGATGCTGTCATTGTGAAGATTCAACATGAGATCAACTTTAACTTGAAAGAGCTAAAATTCTTTTCCATTGTACAATGTGCCGAGACATTCTATTTTAGCAAGAAAAGAATAGTACAAAACTATGTTGGCTTTGAAAAAATTTAATAATGTCTCAAACCTAATTTATAAGAACACTGTGTTACCCCTGTGGGGCTTAATAAAACACTTTTATTTGTTCTTAAAATTGCAGTGAGGGGTTTCTAAAAATATTAATTATTTTATTTGTGTTGCCTTGCTTCTTACCCAGAAAAAAAAAAAAAAAAAAACCTCTTCTAAAGAAAAGAGTTAAAAGTCACCTGTTTTAGGTGAGCTTAAAGTCTTAGAGGGAAAAAGTATATGACTATGTATAAAGTTTTCAACAAAATAGCAAATATACATATGAGCAACCTACATGTTAAGCCTGCATCCCTCATACTATATTTCTTAAATTAAATGATAGAATTCTGAACATAATAGCTGCCACATAGTAATAAAAACTCTAGAAAACATCAATTTTGCTATTATCTATTGTTAAAATTTATGTAGTCATTTGGACTAACATTAAAAGTTAGAAGTTACTTTATTCTATCTTGTTTCTAATGCAAGTTCTATGACTAACATTAAAAGTTAGAAGTTACTTTATTCTATCTTGTTTCTAATGCAAGTTCTATCTACTAGTAACTCATAGGAATTTCCTTCTTATTTTGTTGTTGTTTGTGTGTTTGCTTAATTTTTAGCATGAATAAGTTGAGTATATAATAGTCTTGATTTTCACATATATCTTTGACAGTCAATATTAAGAACCCCCGTGATTTTCAGTTTAGTATCACATTCTGTAGATGTGATAGGCATATAGTCAAAGAACATAACAAAGAAGAAAGTAAATGTAATAAAAATAATTTTTTGTAAAAAAATTTTTTTGAATAAATTTTGAGCTCATTATCAGAGTCACTTGTTTTGTTTTGTTTTTTCTTGGTGGCTCTTGTTATGATGAAAACTCTTGAAGGTAAGGACTTTCTCTTTGTTATTCCTTTTAAGAAGAAAACTTCTATAATGTAAAATGGTTAACAGAAAAACTGCATGGTAGCAAAATGGTTCATGGATCCTGGGACATTCCTTGTCTACCATATAGCAGGAAATTGGGAATCTTAGTGAAACTGTGACAGAAATAAGTTAACTGATGACAACAAGGATCTTGAAAACAAATTCTTCTTCAGTTCAATCTCTGATGAGGCTGTAACCACAACCAAACAGACTTTCAATGCACTGGCACAGGAAGACAGAAAGTACAACTGGCTGACAACCAGATTATCTTCTGAAAGATACCTTTACTTAACCAACATGTGCTTTTTAAGTCACAGAGTAGGTGTGATTGATTATTACATTATTATTAAATCACATGTCCTTTAGTATCTGGGGAAGATTCATTTGGGTGTGCACCAAGAGTTTCCAAATTCCATGAGTGCCTAAGTTCCTTACATAAAATAGCATAGTATTTACATAGAATACATATAAATATTCCAATACACATTAAATTATTTATAGATACTTTTAATACCCTAAATATAAATGTAATGCGAGCATTTGTTATCCTGGTATTTAACAAATGCTAACAAGAAAACACCTGTGTATATTTAATAAAGTACTTTTATTGTATACTGTCTGCATTGGGTTCAATATGCAGATTGAGAATCTACAATTATAAAAAACCTAAAGGGGACCTATGCCTTAAATTCTGTAATATTTGCCCTGATTACAAAATATCAGATTTTGATTCAATTTATCCATTGTGGTTGCATCTCATTACAAGTGCTGTTAATAACGTATCTCATAACCAAAAGATCGTATAAGCAACATTCCAGAACAAAATTCATTCATCCTTCACCTCTCTGACTTGATTATTTCCTTACAGTCAGCAGTGGAGGAGTCACTGATTACCAACACAAGTATATATGCTTATAAGGTTTTACTTAATATGAATATTTCTGACATATACTTGATAAATTTGAAGCTGTGCTGCTATATGTGGTCTATTGGCAGAAAAATAGACTTGATAAACATATTTTGAAAATACTCATCTATTTTTCAAAATTTCTTATTCACTTCTTTCTTTGCTTAAGGTCAAGATAGTAAAGAATATTAAGTTAAGTGTATCTTTGAAATAAAAAGATACTCAATGATCCTCATTCACCTAAATTCCATTATCTGCAAGTTTTGTTTTATGGCATTTTTAGATATCATATAAGCAGTCCCTAACACTTTCTGTGTAGCTTTGTAGGTTGCATAAGGTTTTGCTATTTCGAGGTTTGATTGAAGCATGGATAACTTTATTTTTCAGTCAAAGTTATTATACTGTACTCTGAAAATAATGTGAACTATATTAATGGAACTGCAGTAAAATTAATTAAAAATTTTAATAGCTAATAAAAGCATATATGGAAACTTTAAACTTGATTTTGTTTAAAAGGATATCTTCTTCAGAAATCCATAATGGTATAATAAAATACCATAAAATGAATGATTTGGATTCAATTACCTATTTGAGCGGAACTGATAATTCTATATAGCTGAATAAAAAAACATTATAGTTTATCTTTTACTTTAATTATATCTAGAACTACACTTTAGACTGAAATGAATCAAAGGTCACATTCAGAGAAAATCATTATGTCTTTCTAGTCATAGTAGCCAAAATATTCACCAGGATTTACTACAGTTTTATGAGTTTTATTAACATCAACGATGACACTGGAGGAAAAAATGTTACTAATTGAATTACTTTTTGCCACAGTAGAAGTTTTTAAACAAAACTGTTTATTTTTGGAGTGTAAGTAAATGTTCATTAGGCTAAAGTTAATAAAAGCTGTTCTTAATAAGGTAGTCCATATGGTCTGTTACCAATGATGTTTGTAGCTAAAATCTTTGTATGCTAATGGATAAAAAGGTTATAATGATATGATAAACATTAAAATATATCAATTTCATTTTTTTGCATCATAACATAGATATTATTGACATTTTATATTGGCATCGGTATATAAACCATCAATGACTCATAAGATCAGACACATCTGGGAAAATAATATTTTGCTTTTAGTTTTTTGAGACTATCCAAATGAATTGTTAGCAAGTATAACTTGAAGATAAAAGTCAGAAGATTGTTGATGTCTTGCAATTAAGCTTTATAAATCAGGTGAATCTGTCTGCAGTAGAATTTTTTAAAGATTTACTTTTTAGTTTTTACTTGTGTTTGCATGTGTGTGTATAGGTGCTCAGGGAGCCTAAAAAAGGGTGTATTCCCTATGCAGGAGTCTCTGGTAGCTGTGAGCCCCCTGAAGCACATGTACTCAGATCTTCTACAATGGGAACATATGGTCTTATCTACTGAGCCAACTCTGCAGCATTTACAATTTTGTTAGTACAAACTAACACAAGTTAAAACTAACACAAGTACTTTTTAAAAAGAAAATCACTGCCTTTGACATTTTTACATCAATGTTTGGTGTAAAATATTCATAAAGTTTTAGAATAAAATGTCACTAATATTAGGACTGTTAACCAGAAAAGCTGGTGCACTCTTATCCCAGTTCTCAAGAGGTGGAGGTAAGAGAATCAAGAGCTGACATTCCTATCATAAAGAGTGGATGACACTCTTGGTACAGGAACCTTAGACTCTAAACAAACAAATAACAAACAAACAAATAACAGTAGTCTTTGTCAAATAGATAATTATGAAAAAATACTTTGCATAAGACAAAGACTGATGAGATTCTACTAACAACTGGAGAGTCCAGTGAGTTTGTATAACAAAGACAACTTCTCCATGTCAGCCATCATTTTAGTTTTCATGCACTTGCTTCTTTTCCTGCATCTCATAAGTCTGTTGTTTTGTTTTTGAGAAGAGAATTGTAGTTTTCCCCTATTCAATTAATGGATTTTTACACTAATAATTGTCTTAAATGTCTTTATTGTATTTGATTTTATTTCCTACTCAAATTTCTGAACAAATGAGCTAAGTTTTCATTATGGCTGAGAAATAAACATAATTTATCATAATTTTTGCAGAACGAAAAGTTTGTGGCTCGAGTAATCTGTTTTGTTGTATTTAAATGATTCTCAGGTTCATGATCCGTAAACTTATTCAGGAAGGTTGTTTTCTTAAACTTTGAAGTCTTCCTTATAGTGCAGAACAACTTTCATTTCTAGAATTTTATTTTTTTTAATCCTACCACATTTCATCTCTTAAATAAATCAATAGACGTTGCATATTTTTCAGCAAATATCTTACTGGAACTTTGGAATCTCTTTATGGTTGCCTGATGATACAAGAGGAATTGGGGTGCATTTTACATGTTCTTAGTCTCATTAATAAAATTATTGAAGAATGGCCTCAAAAGTTAGACTGAAGACAATTTTCTTAAAGTTTAAAAAGTGAACCACAGGGCAGGTGTACTGAAATTCTGCCTGTAATTCTATAAGAGCTGCCTAAAGGAGGGCAAGGACACAGAAACAAGCCATATTATGATGGAGGTCAGACACATGGCAAGCAGCAGTAGGGTAGGCACTGAGTGAGGCCTTGGAGAAAGAGTAGGGAGCCCTCAAATACTGGGGAAGCTCAAGATAGTAGGAAAAACATTAGAAAAGAGAAGGGAATGTGAAGTTACACTTTTCTGAATAACTCAGAAAAGCACAGACAGTATGAAGTTTCATGACTTCAACCAGGTAAGCTAAAGTGCTCAGAAAGACTGTGTATTCTAGTAAGAAAAATTACAGTAATTATTCTACCTGTTTCTTTACCATGGCTTAAAGTGAGCCTACCTTCTTAGAGAGGGAGAGTTTTTCACTGCCAAGCAACTGACCACATCAGATTGGAATTTTATGTTTCCACCCAGGCAAGAGATTCTATTCTTTCAGCCAGAAGATGATTTTTCTACTCTTAACAAATGAACTATGCCAGCTACAGAGTAAGTATACCTTCCAGCTTACTATAAGTACTGTCCAATGACAATGGGAGAATAGTCTGAAATCTAGATTAAATATGTCAGACACATATTCAATTACTTATTATCAGCCTAATAGTAAGAACAATGAGCATTGATAGTTTTCATCATTTCCAAACTGATGTAGTAAAATCTGTCCCCATTCATGGATTTTATTAAAACCAGTATGAGAACCAAGTTATATCATGGCCTTATAGGAGATTTGATTTCTGATACTATAACTAACATATTCCATTTTATTATCATGCTGATTGGCAATGAAGGTTATGAACAATTAAAAAACAATTATAGAGATTGCAATTATGTGAGTATAATGTGAATTTAAACCAATTAGTGCACCATTAAACATATTTGAAAAATAAACGAATTTTATTTAAATGTAACAATAATTTTTAGAGAGAATTACACTGAATTATTAAACATCCTTCAATATTGTGGAAAAACAGTATTGAAGGTGACCTTGAAGGCTTAGCTAGCCTATTATTGTCTAAGAGCATAAAGATAGAATTAAAGGTAAGATTAATGTTTTATTTGATTCACTTTTGCATAGACAAGTAGTGACTTGTTAGATGCAAAAAGCAGGTATATAAAAACAATCACTAATAGTTCATAATATTTTGATGTTGATGTCACTGCTATACAGCTTTACTGTTTTAGAGAGAATTTAATTGTAAAATTAAATTGTAAAATTTAAAAATTGTCAAAATAAGTAATTAAATATTCTGAATTGGTATACATTGTAAACATTTAGATAATATGATAATGTGATAAAGGTCACAGACAAGAACAAATCCATGAGGCCACAAAATTTATTTAACACAAGATAGTGCAGTAGGATTTTGTAGTAAGGAATAGATTAGAATGAACTCTGAATACAATGTGAGAAAATGGGATTCTGCAGCAAAGATCATAATGGAGGTTAGTGCATAGAGAAATACTAAGAGAACATTTCAGGATAAAAAAAAATATATATTATGGTTTAGCTAATTGGATTCTCGGTGAAAACAGGCCAGGGTGATAAAACTTCGCTTGGAGGACAGAAGCAGACAAACAATCTGATCAGATACTGAGAGTGTTCAGATGGCAATGATGGAGATGTTAGCAGTGTAGTGTTGTTTTTAAAGTGATACAGTTGGTTTGCTGTTATTGTGATTTATAAAAAAGTACAAATAGACATAGAAGATTCAATAGCTTGACTAATCTGCCACTGGTAAACATGTATAAACTGTATTAGGAGCTTTTACTTGAAAAAGATGATGGCTAAAGCCACTCTGGAGCCAGGCGGCCTTCCAAGGGAGCAAAATGGAATGTGACTTGCTGACTATGTTATACTATAAGGTTTATTTGGCCTCGGATACTGAGAAGTTTCCTAGTTTTATACTCAAGTGATAATGCTTTGAGAAGTAAGTGGAGTACAACTGTCTTGTATCTGCTTCTCTGTTGGTAAGAGAGCTAAGTTGTTTATCACTTGATAAACTAATTGTTCATTTAGATTTGTGTGTGTAACCTGGACTATCCTAAGACATTAGGCAAGTAGAAAGGGACCATGGGGATATAGTTGCCAGAAAGGGATCTACAGAATCTACACAGGGTGATAGTAGGAGATGCACACTAAGAAGGAGGTAATGGGAAAATTCAGGAGATTTAGCTGGGAACAGACAAAACAGGTAATTCAAGAGAAGAGAGAAGGTGATTGCTATATATTATGAATGATATCTGAAAAAGGCAGAACTCAATATACTATCTTATAAGCTTAGTAATAAATATGTATTACATAATATATACATATTTAAATAATCTTATAAGATACATACAATATAAAATTATATAGAATATAAAACAATAGCTGCTCAGTGCTACAAATACTTGCTTAAAAGACACACAGACCCAGTGTGGTGGGGCTTGCTGATAATTACCTTGCTTGGGAGTCTATAATTGTGAGTTTGCAGAGTCTGGTTTCTTAACGATAATCTGTCTCAAACTCCCCACCAAATACCCAGTTTTTGCTCATGTGTCTTCCATGCAAGACCACACTGGGCATAGTACCCACCTGATTTAGGCAATGAAATCATCTACCCTGCTGTTCTATGTGCTCACTCTGTTTTCTGTAATAAGCCATGTAGTCTTGATTCATTAGTGCCAATG
The DNA here is from genome assembly GCA_026225945.1 of Cricetomys ansorgei. Taxonomy (NCBI): domain Eukaryota; kingdom Metazoa; phylum Chordata; class Mammalia; order Rodentia; family Nesomyidae; genus Cricetomys; species Cricetomys ansorgei. The sequence continues at coordinate 23,477,918 of JAMJFZ010000199.1, forward strand.
TCTGATTTCTATGAAGAAATTGTGCTACTGAGGAAAACCAACTGATTTCCAGACTTAGTTATGTCCTTTGATGTCTTATTGTTCTTTGTTATCCACTGGGAGTTTGAGGATTATCCTGTCAATCCTAAGTTTTCCTGTTTAAAAAAAAAAAAAAAAAAAAAAAAAAACTTCTCCCCTCTCTGTCTCTCTCTCTTTCCTTTATATTTTAAATTGTTTTTGTCCTGTTCTTTTATAATTAACTGTAGTCATTTTGTATCAGATTTATTCTACTAAAATATTAATTTTACAAAAAAGTATGTATACCATTGTTCTGGGGAAATGACTTACTGGGTAAAGTGTGTGCTATGCAAGCAAGAGCGTCAGAGTTCAGATGCCAAACCACCTTGTGAAAAGCCAGGTGTAGCACCTGTAACCCTAGCATTTGAAGAAAGCAATGAAGACAGGAGTACCCCTGGGCCTAACTAACCAGTTACTTTTAATCAATCAGTTAAGGTTATATCTCCTAGGTCCAGGAAAAGACCCTGTCTCAAAAAGCAAGGTAGAAATTGTGAGAGAAAGATGCTCAACTTTGACCTCTAGATACTACATGCATGTGCGCATGTATATGATAACATACACACATACGCACCTATACATACATACACACATGTACATACATAGTCATATAAGAACTGCATGCAACACTATTACAATTGGCTTTAAAACTCATTATAAAGCTGTCAGAGCATAGATCCTATGAAGTAAAAGAAGATAAAAATCTTCCTCAAACCATACATAAAATATAGAAACCCATTTAAGTTGCTAATTAATCTGTGATTCTTTAACATCCTTAAATTCAAAGAAGTTGTTAAAAATATGAAATGTGAATGTTTTAAGAAACTAACAAATGTCAGGCAGTGTGCTGCATACCAGATTGTAAACAATACAATGATTAGCTCTTAACACATCACCAGTGGTTTTCATAATCTTTTAAAGTAGTTTTTAAAAAAAAATAAATTTAGTAAATTTAGAGCTTTTTAAATATGAGGATTAATTTGTTTCTGCTATGCTGTTAATTGACACAATGTTACCTGATAGGAATTGTGTTAAGTTCTGGAAATACAGTCATTAACACTATCAACCTATTCACTCTTTGCTCACAGCTTCTCATCAAATGAATGGATACATCTGTAGGGTACATGGCAAAGCAAACAGTGCAGTACTTCCTAGAGAGATTAAAGGCCAGAATGCTATGTGACCATGTAATGGGAATACAAAGTGCTTGGACTTTGCTATATATATTAAATTTTTTGTCAATAATTTATTTTATTTCTTGAAATTATTATAATTATGTAAATTTCTCCTCTTTCCTTCTTTCCTCACTAAAACCTATACAATATACCTTCTCTGCCTTTTCTTTAAATTTTTCAAATTTGTAGCCTTTTCTTTTAATTTTTGTTACACACACACACACACATACACACAATCTTTAGTTCCTTGTATTTATTTGTCTAGGGACAAGATTTTGTAAGGTTTCCTCATTCTGTCTTTGTTTATCTATTGGTATAGGCCATGTTCAAACCTTGCTATGGCAGAGAGTTTACTGACTTATCTTTCTGACATTTCTAGAAGATACAATCTCAAAGCTATTTTCCTATCCTTCTGACTTGTGCAGTCTTCCTGTTCTTATCTTCTGTGGTTCACTATACACTTGTAGAGTATGTTTCCTTAAGACTCACCTTGGGTCTAGGACACATATCCTACCATACTATCACAATTTAATAGTTCAATACAACAGATTGTTATGAAGTTGCAAGGAAAAAATAAACAACAAAGACAATGGCTTCTACACTTTGATTTTCAATTACCATTTCCTTAGCAGTATTTCTGATGGTTTACTAACTGTGACATTATTATAATTAAACAATTATCCACACATCTCATGATAATTTGTCAGCAAAGATGCAAAGTGCTTTTGTTTTAGTCTGTGTTTTTAGAAATGCCCATGTAACAAATAGCCTTAGATGACAGAGACATTGTTTGTCTCCCCACTCCATGCCTTTCTGGAGGGGCAAAGTCAGATTTTTACCCAACCTTAAATAATAATGTTACTTGCATTTATATAATCACTTATGTATTTGTGAAAAATGGCAAAAAGCATACTCCAAAATATTTCACTTTGATGTGAAAGTTATTTTTAGTTAGAAGTACTTTAAAATAAGAATATAAAATGTTTCTTTTTTCTTCTTTTACTTCCTCCATACAATTTACTTATCCCCATAGTCTCTATTCGTTCAACTTATAATACAATCATCTTCACATTTTGAGGGTTTTTCCAGGTTATCTTTGTAGGCAGGCTACCATATCATGTCAACCTATGCTGGGTAATTGTATGTCTCTTGTTGATCAGTGTTTACAAATTTAATTCTCAAGTTAAGTTACAACAATAGTAAAATAAAGGAATATTTTTTCTTCCTTCCATATTCAAATGACTCAGTACTACAAATTTAAAATCTGTAAGTCTGCTTTGATTCTCCTAAAATAGAGAACACTTTGTAGAAAGATGTAACTTGACATCTTGTTTGCAAAAGCTTTTGTAAATGGAGTCTCAAACACTATAAAATTTGGAATTCTAGTCTATTGTATTTTGGGGAAACAATAATCCATTTCATTTTAACCCAGGAATCATAACCCTCTTTTCAACATCTGATAGGCAGGTTGATTGGAACATGGGTAGGACTTTGATATTTCAGAGATTTTATCCATCACTTCTGAGTCATCAGACATTGGAGATAGCATATATGTCAAATGTTAAAAAGTAGTATTTTTAATCAGGTTGATCAAAGAAACAGGAATAAAAAGGAATTAATTTGCTCTTCCAGAAATATATAATAGCATAATGCTACTTCCATTTATTTACCTGCTTCTTGGAGAAAATATTTGCATTATACACAGTTTAAATTGTTTTAGGTTTTTTTCTCCCCCAGTCTCAAAACTCTGTTTTAATCATGATGCTTTTGTTTCTACTTCAGAGATAAATGGATCTGGGATATGTGTCATCCCAAAACAGCAAATCTGTATCTATATATCTAAAGCTGTATCTCTCTCTCTCTCTCTCTCTCTCTCTCTCTCTATATATATATATATATATATATATATATATATATATATATATATAGTTGCAGTGTGGTAGTACCAGCACACTGTGGATGTACTTCTAGGTAGGTATTCTTAGCTAATTTAAGAAAGTAAGCTGAGTAAGCCATCCAAAGTAAGCCAGTAAGCATGGTTCCTGTATGATCCTTGCTTCAGTTCTTGCTTCCGGGTTTCTGCTTGGAGCTTCTATTCTAGCTTTCGTAACTGATAGGTTGCAACCTACAAGCTGAAATAAACTTTTTCTCCCTATGTTGCTTTTGTTTAAGGTATTTTCTCAATAACAGAAAAATAAGGAAGAACAGTTATCAGAAAAGAAAAAGATATGAAATTGGAAAGAGAGTGTATTATTAATATATTGGGGGTTGGATGGGTTAAAAGAAGGATAGATGTAATCGCATTTCATTGTTCATATATAAAATTAAAAAATATTAGAAAGAAAACAAAAGAATTGATAGATTTTCTTATCTTGATAAAATTCATTTTTTTCTTTAAGGTACTTCTAGAAGCAATTGCACTGATAGAATGTTGAGTGGCTTATTAAAGACTTGGCTATTAAAGACTGATAGGAGAAAAACTTGTCATGGAAAAGTAGCTATCATATAGTTAGAAATGTACATAAAATACAATATGCATAAAATCTTTGGATTCTTGCATTACATGTATCCTTTCTTGCAGATTACTAGACAAATCAGTACTAACTGTCCTATTTTCAAAAAGAGTATATTAGAATGAATGTACTGAGGAATGATAGATATAGCCAAAGTGAATGAAAAAGATGAATAGGTACAAAGTTTAAAAACATTTTAAAACATTGTAATTGATTTTTGTTTGTGTGTGTACTTGTTTCCATTTCTTTTCTTTTTTTCCTCAAAATCTTCAGCCTTCTTAGTGCTGGTTTGTTTATAAGTATGCACTAACATCTCTGACTAATAACAAGCATTCAAGAAAAACTTGTTTACAGTAGTTAAATGAGATGAATATTAGTGGCAATCAAGTACGCACAAATGCTTTGTCTTTTATTTATCTGTCTTCTATATAAATATTGTTAGACATACTAGGCGTTTTGACATTTACAAAATATAATGGATCTTATTTTATTTATATGCATGTATACTAATAAAAATTTCTAGTAGTTTTCTTAAAGTGTAATACTTCAGAAAAGTTTTGAATTCACTACAATTTAGAGGCAATGATGCTTCAAAATAAACTCTAGTTACTTATATCCATATACTTATATGGTTCTAGTGAATAATAAGATATTTATCCTTGTTTCATTATTTATGATTTATTAAAGTCTCATAGATTCTCTCTATGGATCAAATGAAAATCAGAATTGAGTAATTATGATAGTAAAAGTAACGAGTGTTAGAATTTCCAAAGTGATCATAAAGGTAACATAAATGTCTATCTTTAGAAGCAATTGTTGATATGGGAGTTTTATGTGCTTGGGAAAAAAACCTAATAAACAAAAATTGTGAAATATTAGAGTACTGGGTTCATAATGAAGCTGGAGTAAAGGCAGAACTATGATAATCAAGAGAAATTACTGTAACATTATAAATCATAGGTTATTGAATTTGGATTATATCTGCCTTTAATAACGCTCAGTAAGTGGCAATAAGGTCTTAAAAACAAATCAACTATACCAGCATTATTGACACAGACATACAGTTCATTTGCTTTTTGTTTCATAGATTAAATTCAGTGGAATTACTAATTCATGAAAATTAGTTCTACAACAAAATAATTTCTATCCACTAGAATATACTTGTAAATCTAAACATTAATATTGAAAGCATGGAATAAAGACAATACTTTTGCTGTCCTTTGAAAGCTTAGATTTCCAAAAAGACTTCTTGTAAGAAGATTAACTTCTAAATCAAATTCATTTGTTATTTGTTCTCTCATCCATCTTTGCAGGGACTTTGACTCTACCTCATGCTGTCAAGACTCCGCTTCTCTCCATGACCGCTTCAACACGGGTTCCACTCTTACCAAGATTGCCCCTTCACCAATGGATCCTCTTTGACTCTCTTTAGGAGCACTCTAACCCTACCATACAGTGCCAGGTCTCAGCTCTCCAAAACTCCTTGATACCTTTTAAACCAACACCACGTGGGAAACTCTTAAACACATTGCCAAGTTCAGCTTTTAGTTTGAAATGTAGCTTTGGAGCCCTGGATCACAGGCTCTGTGTGTTGAACCTGAGCAAATACATGCCAAAAGATCTCGCCTCAGTGGAGCTATTCTCTTATTAATCACAGCTGCAGTTTCAGCTTCAGCCAACCAGTACACATGGTACCAGTAAAATAAAGATTTCTTTTTTGTGTATTTTCTTTATAAAGTTCTTCTCTTTATTTTTTCTTTAGCTTTTGAGATCTTAATGTACTGCACCACCTCCCTCCTACAAAACCTTCTGTACACCTCTCTTTGCTCTCTTTCACATCATATTTATTGACTCTGATTTCATTAATTGTTATTACCAGAATGTGTGTGTGTGTGTGTGTATTCACATGTGACATGTAAATAACATATGCAATATATCCTACATACTTATCATACCTATATAACAACTATTTTACATACATAATCCTAAATATTACTTCCTCAGTATGCATAGTGCTACTCACATGCACTTTTTCAAGGCTGACTATTTGGTTTTGGATCAACAGATTCACATTAAAAACTTTATCACAAACACAGTCATGATAAGAATATTTGAGAAAGTATCAAGCATCACAAAGCCAGGTTCCATAACCTGCAATTTTTATAACATTCTTGTGTTCCAGACTCCTATAGTAACATTTTGTAGGGGTCGGGACACTCGCCCAGGCCTAAGAAACTTTAAGAAACTTTAGTCAGGCTTCTAAGAGCACCAAAATTGTATAGGCCCAAGCCAGGTGCACCTTGACCCTGGAGAGCTCCCAGAGTTAAAGAAAAAACATTTTCTTAGACAAACGAGACGGCCTTGGGCTAGAAAGCTCCCCTTCCCCCTCATAGATGGGCCATGGCCTTGGGCTAAAGAATGCCCACCACCCAGTTGCCCGGAACCTTGAGCATGTATTCTTTTTAGGAGCCTGCGACCTTGCTGTATGCCAACACCAATCAGTCTAAAGGTTAACTGGCCCCTAACTATCAAAATGGGAAAAGCAATTTGGGGAGCAATCACCTGCACCAACTTGGTCTGTGCCTAGCAACTGTACATCCCCCTAGCAACCACTTGGACAGTAAATAAAAAGGCTTGCTTTCTGCCCCTGGGGGTCGCTTCTATCCTGCGTGTTAGAATGGCCCCAGTATACTGGAATAAATCCTCTTGCTATTTGCATCGATATCCCGTCTGTGAGTCTCTGTGGGGGTGCGGCGTTCCAGTTTGGGCCCTGGGGGGTCCCAGTTTGGATCTCTGAGGTACAACAATTTCAATAAGGTCAGAGAGCTTATATATCAAAGTCACAAAATGTTTCTATACAATCCCCCCTGCTCAAAAAGAATCAAAGAAAGAAAGAAGGAAAGAAAGAGAAAAGAGAAAAAAACATCGTAGTCAGGTCATTCTGCAAACTACTAACATAAAGAAGAAAGATAAAAACTAACCCAGCTACAACCCCTTTGATATAAAATAGTGACTTGGTACAACAGAGGCATAAAGTTTTTGGGAGTAACCAACCAAGATATGATTTGAGTTAAGGTCCACTCCATGAGATGGAACCATGACCAATGTTACTTGAATGGCCAAATCTTGAGACTAGACAGAACAGAGGTGACATTTTTTTGGTAGTAATACTGTAATATGTGCTGCACTCCATATAATATGAAAACAATTCCTAGTAGCTGTTCCTAGTTAATAAAAAGATAAAAGTATTTGTCAGATGAATGCCTTTATAACAGCTACTGAAGTTCATGTTATTTGATTCATTTTATAGACTGCATATGAGAGAACATATGGAAATGAAGGCCATTTCAAATTCAGTTCACAGACTCTCCTTTCACTCTCTGTACAGATGAATTTTCACAAGCTCCAAAAGTCTGTTAAGTTGAGATAAAGTAAATCTCACTGTTCCTGTATCTTTAGTCTTGATAGTGGTACAATTGAGGTTGTACTACAGGTGAAGTATTTTTTTTTTCCTTTTTCTGGATAAAGTAGGACCAGAGTCTGTCCTAGATACATTGTCAACTTGACCCAGCCTATAGTTATCTGGCAGAAAAGCCTCAGTTGAGAAATTGCTTAGATAAAACTGACCTTCAGTTATGTCTGTGAGAGACTGTCTCGAGTATTAATTGAGGTAAAAGGGCTCAGTTCACTGTGTAAGTAGTACCATTTCTAGGCATATAATCATGGATTATATATGAAAGCTAGCTAAAGTGAACCAGAGAGCAAGCCAGGGAGTCATTTCAGAAAGCAGTTCACCCATCTTTTCTGCCTCCAGGTTCCTTTCTTGAGTTCCTACACTGACCTTCTCGTGGTGGATTGAGACCTAAAGTATAAGCCAGATAATCACCTTCTTCACAAGTTGTTTTTCGTCAGTGATTTATCATAGCAAAAGAAGAAAAGTAAAAATTGTGTTCCCCTCTTTTCCTTAACTTAACAGCCTTTACTCTATGGACCAGAAAACCAATGTGGGCATTCCATAGCTATGTAAAATAAAGATTCCAACTATGAATTCAGAAAGGAGGAGAAAACTTCTGACTAGCGTTGCAGATTTACCCTCTCTACCTATAAATGGTTTCCGGCCAACATTCACTTTTCAGCTGACCTTTCCAAGAACAGACTTTGAGATAAGGACTGCAGTGACCTTATTAAGAATGCATGCCAATTGAAAGATAGCATAATGAGCAATATTTAATAAGTCTAGATATTTCCTTGTTTTCAAACAAGCTTACCTTGTATATGTGCACAAATCCCTTTGGGAAAAATCTGCAAAACCATTTCAATTATGGAACTGTCATAATTTATATTGCATGCATAGTATTTTGATTTTGTCAAAGGTCTGCTTTCCATGGAACACAAACTTTCCCTCATCCCTGGTTTATAACTGGGAAGTGCTCTGGAGGCCCTTGATGGGCCATCTCAAAGGTTTTACTCAATTATATGTATCCTACTTGTGTGTGTTTTATTTTTCAACTTCAATGTACATTGTAGAATTATTATTTAACTTATTTTATTTTCATCAAGGCTACATCATAAGGGGGTGACCTGAGGGCACTTATTATAAGGCATAATTTATCGAGTTATGGTGATTACAAGGCTGTCTTCCCAATAGTATTTTTGCTCTGTAATGCACGGATCAAAGTATACAGGCAGACAAGCAGGAAGCAAAGATAAAGAGAACGCTGAAATCAAGGGAGAATTGACTGACTCACAGTTCCTCTTGTTGGCTTTAACAGTAATGGTTAGAGCATCTTATTGAGTAATGAAATTTAACATTCTTTTCCTACAGGTAGCTAAATATTTGGAGAAAATAAATGAATATTTAAAGCAAAACAATCAAAGACTTGCCTTTATAAAAACTTCTGACAATAAGTCCATTGATTATCCTTCAAAATATTCACATCTATTTACCCTAAATAGAAAAACAGAATGAATGTGAACTCTGGCCAGTCATCCCCACTACAATGGAATTAGAGACAGGAGGAACACAAATTTAAGGTTTACCTGGACTACAGAGTAAGTTTAAGTCCAGCACAGACAACTTAGTGAGATCATAACATGAAATTTTTATAGGAGAAAATAATAAATAAAGTTCTGTGGATGTAGTCCATAGGGAAGGAGCTTCCCTAGAATGCAGGAGACCTAAGTTTCAATTAAAAAAAATGGTTGAAAATGCAGTTAAGCTTAGCCACTTTGGCACATAACAAACACATTAGTATATTTTCATTCTGGAAGAACCTTCAACTGTTAGCATGTCAAGAATTTGTGAGACATACTTCAAAAAATACTGTTGCAGAATGGCTTGAACCTTGCAGAACATACCAATTTAAGGTACAAGTTAGGTGTTGCCAGTTGACCTATGCAGCTATATAAAAGTAAACCATGGAAAGAAAGGATGACAAACGCATAATTGCTGCCTTGCCAGACTGTGACTGCCAGGCATTTTACCTAACCATATCAGTTCTTTTCGTAACTATCTATTTCTCAACTTAGTATTAGAACAAACTTCTCTTCCTACTCGCACTCATTCATGTGGGAAATATATGCCACCATTCTTGAATATCAAATTTGCTTGGATCAGTGAATAATACATGGCAAAACCACTGATAGCTTCTCTAAACATTTTCATTTTTCCCTGTACTAAAGCAAAATTAAGTTCATATCTCAACTTTATTTGATTTAGATTAACATTGAGTCTGCCAAGCACATCATTGAAGCTAATTTTCCCTGTCAAGGTATCACCTATATTAGTAATTTAACACCATGTAATGGCATGATTCTTTTCTTCCTTAAAATAGCACATTTGTAATTCTTCCCCCACATCTGTGCCCAGGTGTTAGTTGATATACTTTGGAAAAACTGCTAAATCTTTTGGTTTTTATATCTCTTGATTTATTATTAACTTTCCTATATCTATAAGCATCCTGAGTATTTTCTTCAGAGTCAGGAAGATAGAAAATACAGATGACATTGTAAGTCAGAAATGCAACCAGTTGCCTTTACCTGGGATCTACCTCCAATGAGTCAGTCTTAAAGCAAATGGTGCCAGCATGTTCAGTCAGAGGAAGAGATTCTTCTTTTTACAAGTAAATTTTAAAGGATTAGGATATTATATAGGTAATATGTACCAAAATCTATGCAAATTTCTCCATTCCAATGTTCAGTATTCCACATCTTATTAGGCTCTCACTGCTACTGAAATACCACAGAGAGACTTATTATTTTATTTCTACTATGTATTATTCATTTGCATAATTGAAATTTGACCCGCTTTTCCTTTTAACAGTCTAATGGCTGCAAGAAACTAAATTTTTTCTTTTAGATCAGTCATAGGAACTCACAGATTCATGTATTTCCTTTACATAAAGAAATATTATGTCTAGTTTATTTGTAGGTGGTTTCCTATGTGAAATCTTTCTACATTAAGTTGTTTTTACCATAAATTTTTGGTTCGATTTCAGAAAATACTTAATTATTTTATGAGAATACTTGCAATAAAAATTGTCAAACACATGAGAAAGTCAGAAAACACAATGAGGTTGCTGATGAGATGGCTCAGCCTATAAATCTACTTGCTGAGCAGGCCTAATAAAACACATTTAATTACTGTGCCTTATATAAAAGTAGAAGGAGAGAATCAACTGAATTAAGATGTTCTCAGTCTCTGCTTGAATGTTGTGGCATGTGCACACATATTCTATATATAAACATAATAAAAGTAGTCATAAAGATTTTATTTTTTTATTTTTGATACTATTATATAATATGAACTTTTTTCTCCTTTCTTCCCTATCTCTAAACAAGTCCCTACTCTCCTTCAAATTCAAGATCTCTTCCATTTATTAATATTGCATGCATACGTGTGTATGTATACACCTATATAATCCTTAATATAACCTACATAAAATACAATGAGGCAGAGTTGAAAATATAATTTGATAATTATTGAATTAAGTATATAGGCTAGTTCTTTGCTGGAAATATGATTCTAAAATGAATTTTAAGGTTTTCATTATCTTGTGTATATGTGTTGAATAATTATATTTTGATCAATTTGCTCAAAACTTAATTTGTTGAGATATTAGTATTATGCTTATGTGACTGGTAAAATGATTTCTCAGACATAGTTAAATGTAATTAGTTCATTTTGAATATGAACAAAAGAGTCTATTTGAGTGTGCTGGAGTACATCAGCCCTTGAATTCTGGTTCTAGATAACAAAAGTAAAAGGGAAATAGCTGTAATATTAGCTCATTGGCATGGAAGACTTCTACCTTAAAGGGGGCAGATAACTGAAGACAGATTCTCACCTTCCCAAATAGCCAGTACTGAGGCAGAGAGAGCGGGACACTTATAAACAAAACTAAATTAATTTAATCCACATGAACCAGTTGGAGAAACAAATTCAAGCTTCAACAAAGGCAATCAGGCCTAGCTGATGCCTGATTTCAGATCATGAGCAAAGACCTGAACCTATTATGCCAGAGGACATTGAAAGACATCAAACGGTGTTACTAAAAAGTTGTTACACGGATGTAGAAAACTAATATAATTAAAGTGCGCACTGTGGTATTTACAAAGGCAATTAAAATCCTACCAGAAATTGGTCAAAATGTGGTTATTAATTTGTTCATGACGTGATTACAGAATTATAATATTGATGACTTTAGAGGATCCAAACTGGTTAACATCATTATTTCTATATGGAAACTCTACTAATGCCACAGTAGATACTACTTAGGCAATTGAACCATTTTGTTGTTGGAAGGATATTAGAGAGTTAAAAAGCTACAAAGGGTATCAAATTATCTTTCTCATCAGATGATAAATGAAAAAGAAACTTCTTGAATTATTTCTTAATGGTTTTATAGGTATCTATACTCCTAACATTTTTCCTGTTGTCCTACACTTAAGGGCTTCATTACATACATTACAAAAAAAAAAAAAATGTTTTTTGTAAATATCTATTACCAAGCATTGCTTGTTATCTCATTCTGATTCTCCTTACTAAATCCTGGACTTTACTTAATTCTTTGTTCTATATTTCCAAAGTTCTAAGCTACCAAATATGATCTCTTCCTGCTTATAGTCCTTGTGCCATTTCTCATCTCTTCCTTCCTCTTATATCAAATTGTTTCTCTATCATAACACTTCCTTCTAGTTTGTTTTCTTTGCCATCTACTTCCCTTAATGGATATAATTAAACATTCTTATTAAGATTATTATTTATATTTTAGTTGGTCCAGCAACATTTTCATGGCTCAACACTTGCTATAATATTAACAATAATATCAATTCACCCAATAAAAATAGGCAGATTATTATTTGGTTAAAATAGTAGAATGAGATTTTGAGTCTTCATGTCACAGCAATTTATTGATTTTTAACAGCAAAATTAAAGGATTGGTATTGAGAAAAATTATTGGCTTTCTCTTGGAAACATTTGGTGTTAGTAAACAATCAAACAAATATTTTACCACATTGACTTTCACAGAAATTTGGTATAAATATCTCTGTGACCAGGGAAAAAGGAACTGAATATTTGTAAATAGTAGTTGTCTTTAACTGGTTCTAGGTTATTGGGTATCTGTACATTTGCTAAAACCTAAAGCTGTTTTCTTCTTGATGTTTTTTTTGACAAGGGCTCATGCAGAGAATGAAACTGGAGGAATCAAATTAAGCATAAATCAGGGAGTTAACTTTTTATTGGCTTTCATTTTGTGATTTGCTTGGATTTGTATCTTATACAACATAGAAAATCCTGCCCAGGACTAGCACTGCTCATAGTATGCTGGACCCTTCCATATCAAATATTTATCAAGAAAATGTCCTACAGACCAATGTAATAGATACATTTTCTTAATTGAGGTTCCCTCTTATAAGTTGATGGAAGTGTCTGTCAGTTTTATAAATAAATAAATAAATAATGTATATTCCTATTCAAATTATAGAATTCCAATGTCATGATGTCTTTATTAAATAATTGTAATCATTTCCCCATTTCCATCTTCTGTTTCTCCCCTGAGCCCACTTATATCATAACTAAAAATTAACTTAAAGAAATCTAACCATGTTATTGACAGAACTAACAACAGCAAGGTATAAAAATACTTCATGTTTCTTGCTATTGTTTATACTTTACAAAGTTTTCAACACTCCATTTAGTAATTTGAAACATATCTACCTATCCAGAACTTTCTTCCAAGTCCTACTTTTTGCTTTAGATTTTACTACAAGGAGTGTTCATATTGCTTTTCCAGTAATACTATGCCATTTCTTGCATAATCATTTACTGTGTGACCTTCTCTTCCTGAAATCCCTAGAGCTTTGTCTAATTAAATGTTCTCACTGTTTGAGGATAGCACTGCTGTGTCAAAGCCACATTCCAGGTTTTCTTTCTATCTTGCTTCACGGTAATTTTATATATATGACTATATTTCTTGAAGGAAAAGATTGCTTCATATTTTATCCCAGGTTATTTAGTAGAGTGTGCATTAATATGAAAAGACACCAAATATCTTTGAAAAATAAATGCAATCTGAATATATTTCTTTTATTTTTTCCAAAACAAATGAAGCTTCTAATGATCATTACAATATTAGCTTTTTAAAATTATTTTGATGTCTTTTTTATTCTTACTAGGAGAACATTTGAATTTTCTACTCAGAATGGATTTGCTAGAAGCACTAAATTTTGTTTTCAACTTTGCCTAACTCATATACTATTCCTTTTCTCCATTAAATGGAAGGAAATTTATTTGCTACCTTACTTCCAACTGAGAATCATAAATATCATATCAGGTTGCATGTAGAGGAATAGCTGAGTTTGAAAGCTAGTGTCTACATTCTAGGGGCTAAATTCAGAGGCCTGTGTGGTCTGGATAGACTACAAAAAACACCTTTAATCCAGTATTCAGGAAACAGTAGTAATCTACACCTTTAATCCCTAGAAAAAACACTGGAAGCAAACACATTATGCAGAACTCAGAATGAGTCAGTGTTACACAGAAAGTAACTTCTGAGATGAGTCAGAATGAATAGCAGACAAAGTGACTAATCAGAGGAAGAGTTGGCAGAGTAAGGACATGCCTAACTCTCTCAAGAAAAGGCAAGCTCTCAGCTCAGTGAAAGAGAGTTACATACATAGGAGAATCATTCAGTTAACAGTCAGTTGAAGAGTAGACAGAGTGAGTCAGTAAGAAGAATCAGTAAACAGAAGTAGGCAGAGTGAGTCAGTTGAAGGTTCAGTAAGAAGAGTCAGTTGAACAGTCAGTTGAGAATCAGGCTGAAATGAGTGGACAAGCAAGCTGAAGAATGAGTTGAACAAGAATAAGAATTCAGAAAGAGCTACCCAGAGTGGCTCAGTCAGCAGTAGGTCTCAGAAGGTTAAGACTGAAGCCTTCTAGGTCCATGCCAGCAATTTAAATGTTCTAAACTGTACGAAGGCTGAAGCCTTCCAGTTCAAGGATTAAGATTGTAAAGTGCCAAAATACTCTTCTGGGCTAGAACCAGTGATTTAATTAGATAAAAGAATAAACAGTTTTAAACCTGAATCTATAGCTACATCTGTTGTGAATCTACAACTATAATTACATTTCTTTGTTTACTTTTACATATTCAATAAATGACCATAGTTTTCATCATTTGTCCTAAAATTAAAAATATATTTCATATCTGTCAGTTTCTCTAGCTCATTTTTCAATTTTCATATATTACCCAGATTTCGTCAACACTGAATGGTACCTCATCCTTGCATTCAATTTTCCTCACTTAAGTTCATCATCCATTGCCTTTGTTGCCTCAGAATTACAAATAGTTAAAGATATTCATGTATTCAAAGTCCATGTTGAAGGTTGGCTTTTTCCCAAGGGTATGACCTGAGTCTTTCTTCCAATGAACCAGAATTATAACAATACAATATTTGTAAACTCATCTTTCACTGCCAAGAAGTTTGGAAGGACAAATCCCAGAAATCAGAATGACCTCCTTATCTGTCAGCAGTGTGGGAAAAAACTGTCCTTAGTTCACAGCCTTCCAGAAAATGAGTGGCATTTGCTTTCAAGGCTCTAAGATTCTCATTTCTTATAGACAAGTTCCAAGAAATTGGCAAAATACAATTGGAGGTTATGTGACAGGGTTCTAGAAGAATTGAGTAAAGAATATGATGGAACATTTGAAAGTATCACAAAAGTGAAAAGACAACTAATGAGGAGACAGATGGATCAGATTCAGTTTAAATACTTACAAAAGTACATCCAATAAACACACATACTAAATGAGAAAAAAACTGAGAAAAATTAGTGAATTAAGGGGTAAAAAAAATTCCCAGGAAGATAATAGAATTATTTAAAGGAGGCAAAGTGACAGATGGAGAATAAATAATAATACAATTATTTGTAGACTATATCACTAGGCTAATTGAAAACTTGTGTCTTAATACTGATGTTGCTCACTGAATTTTATGCTGTACTGATTTGAAAAGATTTCCTGACTGGCACATCTGGTAAAATGCATAATTTCTAATGTTAAATAATTTAGCAAGTCATCATATTCAGCAAAAGAAAACAAAGATGACTGACAGTTTTGCATTGTCAGAAGTTGAATTTAAAGTGTCAGTTACAAACCATATTTTAAAACTAAATAATTTCAGAACAAAAATTCCCAATGCACTTAACATATCTATGTAGGAAGGTGTTTGAAAATATATATTAATACAAAAGTGTATTAATAAATATCTGTGAAATGATTTTCTTTCTGACTACAAATAATTAGATTATAAACCCCAATATTATTTAATCTAATAATAAAAGTAAATTTCTTATTGTATTAGTATTTGTTTTCTGTGTATATTATAGTGTGGTAACAAGAATACTTACTTCAACACTCCTATTTAAGTTCCCAGTTCATTGTCTGGTCAATTTTTAACCAAAGTATCACATGGTTAAAAAAGAAACATATAAAAACATGTATGACCCATATTTTAGTATTGATCTGAATGCCCCAACAATATTTGAATGCTGCCATATCTTGAAGCTGACAATTGATTTTCATCATTAAGAGTTCTTAGAAAGCCTGGTGAAAAGATTACAAACTCCTCACAGGTTTTCAAATAATACCTGTAGAAATATGATCTCTTGTTCTGCTGATTTTCTTTAGAAATCTACTCTTAAGCACTACTTCAATCTAAAATCCTATGTTTCCAAAGACAATCTCCAAACAAAAATTATAACGACCATTAATAGAACTGTCTGTAATAATTATGGAACATCTTTCCTCTGCCATATGTTTAACTGAGAATGTAGTATTTTATGTGATTTCACATTGGGATAAAGGACAGAAGTCAAAATGTACTCTGAATAGCTGTATAATTAAAACACTCCAAAGCAAAATTGACCACAATAAAAAAAGAAAAAATTGGATCAAGAAAGACAGAAAGAACGAAAATAGAAAGAAAGGATTCATTAAGACACCAGGAAATGAATTCAACTCAAGAGCTGTATGTATATATAAATATTTTTCTTTTAAGCTGAAAATAATTAGCATAAAGAAAATCACAGACAAAATATCAATATATAAGAATTAAGAACACCAATATGGAAAAGGTATGAAGATATTCTTGGACATAAATCAACAGAACACTCATTTACATAAAATACATAGATAAATAAATCTTTTTATAAAAGAGCCTATGTTATTTTTATAAAATAAAACAAACTCAATCTCAGGTAGCAGTTATGTATAAGTCTCACTTGCAACATCTTGACTGTTTTAACACAAATTTCAACATCCATGTTACTGCTTCTAAAAGTTAACCTTAGACAAGATTTTGGTAGAAGATAAAACATTTCTATACTATATTATTAGATTTAACAGGCAACAAACCCTACTAAGTTCATTAGTAGCTTGTGTATTTAGCTTCTGAATCTCTCTGATCCTAAAGCCTTTTTTGTATGATTCAAGTAAAGCTGAGTTTCCTCTATAAACTTAAATTCATTTATTCTCCCCCAAATTTTTTCTAGTATATATGAAAACTCTTTTATATGTGGGCATAACAAATAGTAAATAAATGATTGTTTGATTAAATACAAGATGACTTCCTATCAGAAATTAATTCACACAAGTTTATTTTGAGAAATATTTTATGAACCTCTTTGATATTTCTCCAGACATTCAGAATGGATGTGTATTTGACAGCTTTTCTCATAAAAGCTGCAGAGAAATTTCCATGGGCTACCCAATAAGACATACTTCTTCCTTCAGGTTCCTTGGATGGAGTATAAATGTATGTACATGCTGAGGCAAAGTGAGTGCTTTGCAGCTACATGCCATCAATATGTAATTATTCTTGCCAACTTCCTGGGAAGTGAGTTCTGACTGAATTAGAATGAAATCATTTGTTGTTTATGTTTTTGGTATAATTGTTGTAAATTCCCTCATTTTTGCAAGAGTTCTGAGCTGTGATATAAATTTCTATTACATGCATAATTAATAAAACAAAGGTGATGATCAACCAGGAAGTTAGCAATGCAGAATTCTTCACAATCTTTGTGGGTTAACAATTGTCAAATATTAAAGCTAAGAGGTCATTGGTTTAAATACTATTATATAACATAGTATTAAGCATGACACTGTCAATGAATTTCTAATTTTGTATCAATTTTAATAGCTGACTGGATTTTAGAGACACATAATATTGAATGTACATCTTAAAATCAATGTAGTAATTTAAAATGAATTACAATTATGTTAAAAGATTTAGAGTAATATATTTTTGAAATAGTTGAACTTGTTCTAAGAGAATATTTCTAAGACATTAATTAATGATTATAAATGGTCTCTCTCCACAGCTGAAATGGGATATTTTGACAGAGAAATACAAGAAATGTACAATTTATAAATTTATTAGCAATCCTTTTCATTATTTAAAAGTAAGTCACAGGCTTTGGACCATCACATGAATTATTATCTCAGGCTTACAGTCTCCATTCCAGACTTAAGAAATGTAAAGTTAACAGTGACATTTCTAGGTCTTGCTTGTCCCTGCCTTTCATTGAGCTGTTCCTTCTAAATGCAACATTTCACTCCGTCCCTCTTGTACCAGTCACGAGGTCAAACAATTGTTCTTTGGTACACTAAGTGCAGTCAAATGGCTTTACAAGTAAACATCTTTTCCAAGTCAAGCCGCTGGGTAGGCCATAATTTTTCTACCTTGTTGAACTTATGTGACAGAGCAAGAAATACTGCTTTGAAGAGCTGTATCCAACAGCACTTTACATTCACAAGCTGACTCCCACTTCACTTCCCAGAAGCAATCACATTCTTTCAAGAGATAGCTCCTCTTTCTAAGGTGTTTTACTCTCTCTATTTTAGCAGATAAAATGTGAAAAATCTTTAAAAAGTATGTAATAATTAGAAACAAAGAACTGCATTTAGATGTAATACATAGTAAATTACATAGTAATCCGAATGACACTTTAGCTTATTTTCAGATCAATATAAGTTTAAATAAAACAACTAAAAAATGTGGGTTTTTCCCTTTATGCCAATGTTTAAATTCTAAAAGCATGAAGTACTATGTTTTGTGGAAGAATTTTAAGTGAGCCTAGTGGAACTGGTAGGGGAAAAGGAGAAGGATGCATTACCAGCTCCTCAGATTTCTTGAAAGGTCCTGATCCAGGTCTCACTGTGTGGTCTCCCCCATCTCTCCAGAAAGCGCTGGGCTAAACTGACTCTACCCCTTTCCCATAATTCAGACAGGTGACCTGTCAAATGACTGGCTTGCTGTGCTTTCTGTTGTACTCCCATTGGCTCCTGTTTTGTATAGAATTCCTTGATGTTGCACAATAAATTTGGATCTGCACACAGATGCTGTTCTCTTGAATCTGTTTCCCAGGTACACGATTCAGACACCCTCATTCCCTCGTCCCTCTCCCCCTCCCCCAACAACAAAAATTGAAAACTCCATAATGTTTACTACTAATTTGGGCACTGTAGTAATGACATTATTTCATTATTATGCCTAAACATATGAAAAGTGGTTTTAGAGAGGTGAGGTTGATTTCACCTCAGTATTTGAAAGGATATGGTACAATCAAGGCTGGAATGCATGGAAGCAATGACCCAAGAAATAGCAAGTCAGTCATACTAATACTCAGCTGCCATACTCATGTCCTAGAGAGAAAGAAGAAAGAGAGAGAGAGAGAGAGAGAGAGAGAGAGAGAAAGGAAGACAGAGAGAGAGACAGAGAAAGAGGGAGAGAACAGGGGACTCACCTTTGAACATATGTACAGACAGTGCTCTCCACCTTGTATTTTTCAGACTATGTATCTCTCTCCGCCTGGAGCTCATCATTTCAGACAGATTGGCTGGCCAGTTAGCACCAGAGGTCCACCAGTCTGCTTCCCAAACAGTAGACTTACTGATGCAAGCTTCCATGCCAGGATTTTTATAGGTTAGAAATCATGCATTCCTTTTACACAGCAAGCATTTCACCCTGAAGGCTTTCCCCTAACTTTTTCATTTTAATCCCCCACACATTATAAGTGAAGAGAGGTTTCATTTGGCTCACAGTTTGAAGGGATATGGCCTATCATGACATAGAAGCCATGGTAGCGTCTGGTTCGGCAGTGGTGTATGTGAGGCAACTGGCTGTTCACATCTGATCCTGGCATAAGAAGAAATAGAGGACATGAAGCAGGAAAGAGTTAGACAGGCTTAAGACCTGTCCCACTGATACAGAGACCTCAATTACTCCACAGCTTCCCAAAACAATGTCACCAGATGGGCCAAAATGCTCAGACACATGGGCATTTCCTATTCAAACCATGGGAAATGACAGGAATATTTGACCCCAAACAAGTGACTTAATGACATCATGTCACCATTCAACATTTTTTATCACTCTGAGAGAATCTGTCTTTCATTATTCTCCTGTTTTATTCAGATCCTGAAACACAGGCTGTGGGATGATATTGCCCATATTACATTCTTGGAAGCTACTCCCTCACACATATTTTAATACTGTGCAAATTTCCTCAGATATTTCCAGGCATGTGTTTGTTTCACCTATTCCATAGAAGTATTTAATCAAATCAAATTGAAAATTAACATAGGCACTCATGTTTATTTTTGAAATATGTTCTGACAAACTGTAATTTTCAAATGTACAACATGACTATCCAAATAACACAGACTATTTCCAAATACTCTGCTGCCCAGTAGAGCTTAATGGTAATACTTATTGTTGGACATATTATATGCTTTCATCAATGGATATGGCAAAATCTAGTTAGCAATGACCAGCAAGCTTCCTCACACATAGTACTAGGCTAATGGATGTAATCTTTTGTGGAAGCAGGAGGTCCCCAATGGAGTATGCTCAGAGGAGTCACTAGCACCACTAGCCCAAGAAAACAGACTCAGGAGATCAGCCTTGTGGTGCAGATATATTTTAGTGCAGAAGAACAGGGCAGAGCTTTTATAGAGGAAGCAGTGTATTGCATAAGGGAAAAGTCCAATCACTTTGGTCCATGCTTACTAGATACTTCAAACAGCCTATCTAAAGCTTGCTATAGCAGAGAGTGGGCAGTGGGAAAGGTTGGGAAAAGTCCAATCATCTTTAGGAATGTATGTTTCAGCTCTTAGCCTATCTGCTTCACCTATGTTGGTGTGTGGGGCTATCCTAAAACTAAGAGTGGGTCAAAGCATGCCTTGAACCCTAGATTTTCGCACCCTAGAGCAGTATGAGTTCTGTTGCTCCCTACTTCACTTAGTCTTGGCCAGAACCCAGCTAAATATGAAATACTGCCTGCTTAACAGAAGGTCACTAGTAAAGGAATGTGGCTTACCTGGTGCTTATCTGTGCTGTAGCTAAATAATATAGGGCTGAGTCCATTTACTAATAAGGTATTTTCCTCTTTTCCCTGTGGGACCATACCTTATGCAAAAGGTACCCTTGCAAAACCTTGACACTTAAGACTTGAGCTCCACATGCAAATGAGGCTACTTCAGTATCTGTGCCTTAAACAATGACTCCCATTCCCGGGTACCAAAGACCCTCCCCTACCTATACCCTATAAATGTAACCACCTTTGCTTTAATAAATGAGATGTGCTCCTCTGATCACCTCTCCTGATAATCTGATTTGCACTCGAATGCTCTTAGTCCTCCAATCTTGGACCTATCTGGATGTGTTGGCTCAGGCCATGTGCCCAGAAGGGAAGCAGGATTCGGTGGGCAATGGGAGAGAGAGAAAACAACGACTGGCACCACAGTGTGGTCAAGATGTACCCAGCGGTCTTCTGATACACACAGGTGTATGGTAAGAGTCCCTCTTAAAAATTTAAAAAAAAAAAAAAAAAAAGGATAGCAACCATTGACTTTTGGGTGGGCAGCCATCGGTCTTGTCTCCATGACTGAGGGCAAATTCTTTTTTCCTCCTTTATTTTCAGCTTAAGTTGTCATGAGATGCCAGGCATGTTGATCAGAGCAACTGGAGCTTTTTGGCCAGGGCAATATGCTGGCACTAGCCTAAAGCTCTCCCATCCTCTGCCTGGACTCTCATAATCCGACTGGGTGTCAGCAGAAACCTCTATCTTAAAACTCTCTTATCAAAATCAAAAACTGGCAATGCAGCAACCACTTAAAAGCTTTTAGAGTGTGTAGCCAGAACTCTTAAATCTGTGGTCAGGCTTCCACCCCAGACTCTGGAAAATCCCCTGTGACCACTTGACAAGGGAATATCTTCCTTTGCTCTGTAACAGTTCTCTACTTTTTCTATCATGGGAAAGAGATTCTCACACAAATAAGAGTTCCAAATCAAAGTACTAGGCAATGCTTACAGATCATGGCTTTAAACTCACACAAAAAATTGCCACTTTCTTCTGGAAGCAGCAACTGCTGCTGATCTAGAAGTCTCTGCCCCTCCGTGGCTACTGCTGTGGGTCCCAGTTATGGTGTAAATTCAAATCTCTGGGTTCTCCAACTCTCAGTGGCTCCAGCCACAGATTCCATGGATTCCATGCAGTGTGGAATGACAGTACCCCAAACCCTGACAAGAATTCCCAGACCAAGGCTGGTCTGAGCAAAGGCAGCTCTCTGAAGCCTTTTCTCTAAGGCCCCCTCCCCCAGCAGTCCGGCTGCTACCAAAAATCATTTCTTAAAGCTATTTCTCTCTCCTTAAAATCCTTGTCTACTTTTGTCTGGTTTAATTTAACAGCCTCCTCCACTCCTCGCACACTCCACCCCGCCCCGCAACAGCCCCAGACCAGAGACCAAAATGTGCGCCATGTGTAAACAAGCAAAAACACCGAACACTTAAGTTTTTGCGCCACTCACCACTTGGGCCAGCAGAAGCGGTATATGGAGCAAGCAGAAACACCTCACATTATGGGCGGAAGTGCCCACCCCCTTTTGGGATGCTGATTGGTTGCACACAGGCCACTTCCAGTTCCTCTGCCGACAGGCGGAAGTTCTCACCCCTTCTCAAGCCGGTGAGTGTTCAAAGATTCCTTCAGGATTCCTGTTATGGCAACACAGGTAGGTCCTACTATCTGGCCCATGTGGATGAGTTGACCCATGCCCTGTGCTTTCCTAGGTGGGGCAGGTGGCTAAGTTAAGCAGCTGATAGCTTAGCCATTCGCCAAGGAGGTAAGCAACACCCATGGGCAGTGAAGGATCTAAACTCCATTTTTATGTATATGAGCAAAGTCCCTGTCTCAGGCCTGATCCAGGTCCACATTGTAAGTGCTCAAGCCTCTAACCTGGGCCTGACCCTGAAAAGTCATGAATTCTAAGAGAAAGCCATAACCCCCACACCCTCCCTGAGGGCAATCAATCAAAAATAATGAAGATCACAAGAACTCAGGAAGGCCTTATCCCAATGATGGCTATTTGCTTGAGGAGGGCCATCTGTTCCTGCTGATATCCTTATTTGGAGCAAATATTACTGAGAACATCACCGTCTAGGGGTAACCATATATTGCCTAAGAATGTGGACAGCTAGACAGCTGGGGCACAACCAATCAGAAATTGCATCCTCTAGCCCAACAATTCCTTTGAGCCAGAACTTGTCTGCTAGAGTATCACCCAATCAGAAACCACTGAATTAGAAACCCAGGCCCCCTGCTGTAACCACGATAAAAACCCTGCCTAGTTGCCACTCAGGGCTCTCAAGACCAGTCTGCTATATTGGAGACATTTGAGGGTCTGCTAGAGTTTGCTTTTTGCACCAGGATTTTGGACTTCCGGTGTTTTAGGGGACCTCACAATCTGGGCATAATGGGGAGAGGAAACAACACGTGTGAACAATTTTTCATAAAGATGGGGAAGTGGGCACAACCCCAGTGGGCTTTCAGGCAGTCCCGTGGAGTTGGAACCCCCTCCTGCCATGTGCCATCTCTGGCTTCTTGTCCAGAGTCCCGGCCCACCAGCAGCTCATTCTGGGCTCGGTGGGGTATGATGACCACATGGTGAGGGGATGTGGGGCTGTGGGTTTTACCGCATCCTGCCTTGACCTTGTCTGGCCTCCATGAGTCAGCCAGTAGACAGAAAACTACCTGGGACAGGCTTCAGTTGGGCATTGCTCTTTAATGGGGGCTATAGCCTGTATATCAAGGATCACAGGGAGGGCAGGCCATGACCCTGAGAATGTCCCTTGGTTAGAACACCATATGTGGGAGTTGCCTTGCCTGTGTGTGGAATTTGAGTCTGTGTAATCCAGCAGAGAGGCATGATTACTTATCCAAATTTGGCTGGGTTTTGGCCAGGGCTAAAAGGTGAGGAGCACTCGAATTTCTGCCAGCTCTCAATCTCTAGGGGTGGGGTTCCAGAGAGCTTCAACTGACCATTACCCATTGGACACACCCACAGGTTCCCATCTTGGGGCTTAACCAGTGTGCCAAAGATTTGCCGTTTTAAAAAGTCACTTGATGTGCTGTGGGCCCAGGTACTCACCATGGCATAGGCACTGATACCTACCTATCTCTTCTGCTATTGGGATCCTTTTGCCACCAACAAATGGGGGAAGCAATGTCATCAGCCATCTAACTTAACTGGGTAGTACAGTAATGACCAAGATGACAAGATATAGCTGTAGAAGAAATGATATCCTGAATTTTATGGGGGTCACCACATGCTTTCCAATTGGATTTAAGTCCTGTTCCATTGAAAGAATGTCATATCTGGTACAGTAAATCTGGCCACAAACCATGGTTGGGGAGTTCACAGGCTCCATATGTTGAACCAACAACTTTTATTCTGTCAAACGGACACTTGTTAAAGACACAAAAAAAAAACACACATTTGAAAGTGTGTAATAATTTGATCTAAGAGAAGCTATGTGGTAAGGTGTTGGAAAAAATCAAAATCTGTTGCATGAAATTCCAAAAAAATTAATAAAATGATATTTCAAAATAGAATAAAAGTATGTTAAGAATCTTATTCAGTTTGTAAAGTAATAGCCAAAGATATAACAGGAAGATTAATTGTAAGAATGATTACATAGCTCATTGTTTTATATTTATTAGAAGTAAATCACATAGAATACTGGCATGAGAACGCTGCACTAACTATAATACCAGCTTACATTCTAAATGGCAGTAAATTCATTGGGAATATTTTCTCCAGGCCAGATATAAGTAACTAGAGATGCAAACTCCCGGTGGTCTTGTATTATTCAGTATTATACAAAGGCAAAAAAGATCAATTCTTCTATACAATTAAGTAATCCATATGTGGGCCTGTTTTAAGACTGTAAATTCAGAATATACATAGATGCTGTCTTACTTTATTTGCCCAAATGGATGAAGATTCTTGATCAATTAATATAACTTATCAAGTGTCCATAAGGTGAGCATGTCTATCAACACATAAAAATGTTATAAGCTATATATCTCAAATATTTCAATATTGCAAGAATGCTAAAAGGTTTTTGCCAGTTTTAAATGATAAGTTTGATATAACAAGAGAAGTAAAATGTTCTCAAGTAACTATAAGATTGCTTGTATAAGTCTTGAGAAATAGTGAAAATAAGAGAAAATTATTTCATAGAACAGAACTAAGGGCCCTGTTAAGCAAGTATTAAATACATGGAAGCTTTTCATTTAAACTGTATGGTTTAAAGATGAAATATATAACAATATTAGGAATAATTTTTTACAAATTATACTTCTCTAACTATTCCCTGTCTCTATAAATTTGTAAGTATATTTTGTGAAATGCTGTATTATTGTGATAAAATTTCATGAATATATATGCAGATAATGAAATCATGGTAAATGATCACTGGAAATTATATCCTAATTAATATTTACTTGTTTTCCTGGTAAAACATGATGGTGACTTTGAGGTCATGCCAACATACTTATTCAACAACATTTGATAGTGTTTCTAAGTTTAAAACAAGGGTAACCTAGTAAATTGTGGCTTGCTAAAATCATTTTCCTAACAAATGATATTTTTAACATAAAAAATTATCTACAGTGTTATTTTTAGATATTACTATAAGACACAGTTACATACCAAAACAAACAAACAAACACACAACAAAACAAAAGAAATAGTTCTGAAAAATGTAGTGGTCATGCATTTTTTACTGTGCTTCTAACATTTCATCATATTAAATCAAAGGACACTGAAACTAATTGAAATATGCTTGCAGATTTTAATTATTTCTTTCATATTGTTTCAGTTCCCTTATAGTTTTTCCCATATCATTTTAAATGACGGGTAGAAAAGAAACAACTAACAGACTTAAGCCATTATGCACAAATTGAAATGCTGAGGTGAACTCCAGGCTGTTTTCATCTATTTGTTAGGAAGATCAAAATATGTTCATTCAATATACTCAGAGCTCTATTTTCTCTTTATTCTGTGTGCTATTGGGAGTTAATCACTTCCATTGACTAAGGTTGCTAGGATACATTTTAACAAACAATAGTAACAATTTTACTTAATTGGGAAAAAAAAATTAGGATTGAAAATGAAAACAATTCCACTCTGATTTTGGTGAAATTTCTGTGTTTAAGCGGTCAATGGTTTTAAACATGTAACTATGTGCTGGGTAAGAATACAATAGCACTCACTTATTCAAAGTTTTACTATATTTATATTCAGTTAAGAATGGCCAAACAAGGTCTAGAAATATTAACTAGAAAATTCCCCAAATAAACAATTCATGGTTTTAAAATGACTTATATCACAGGATAGTTATAATTGTCCCATTTTTATTATAGTTGCTAATTTATTAGACCTGAAAGTTTATATACCACTATCTGATTTTAAGGGCTTCTGGAAGCTTATAACATTTTTATAGAATATTACTCTAACAAAAGAATTCTTACTTTGTTTATTCTTGGGAAGATAATTAAAATTTAAGGCAAAATCATTATACTTTCTGTCATTTTGATTTTTTAGAAAAATAGTGATTGTTCCCCTTAAAAGCTAGCTAACAAATTTTGCTCTTGAAAACTGAAACCTATACAGTTAATACAAACTTCCTTGACTCATCTTATTTAACAATATGTCTTTTCAAATTCTCCAAGACACATATTAAATTATTACTGCATGGTCTTTTCTTCTTAAAAAGGAACTTACCAAATGGATTTTTCAATAAAATATTTTGCACAGTAGATACAGATTTTTCCATATTTAGGAAGTATGAAAATAGTCAAATGTGCAGCCAAATGTAGCCTTACGTTGTTTATATATTTCCAATCTCCACTGCTTACTTACTTATAAAAGAATAACTCACCTCCAAAAATAAGGACATTTTTGAAGCCTTCCTGTCAAAATATGATGAGTGAGTTGTTTGAAATGTGATTTACATTTGAGCTATAAGGTGACCCTACAGTATACATTTCATGCTCTAATTAGGCCTGCCTCTGCCTTGTCACTTAATATGACTGTTGAATTTTAAAAGGCCTGTTCAAATGCAACCAAGATGGAGCACATAGATGAGAGGGAGATTTGCAATATAACTTTGAAAACTTTGAGAGTAAAATGAATGTGACATCTCTGTAAAACAAAAGTAGAATAGATTTAAGTTCAAACAAAATAAAGAAAAAAACTACACGTGAAAATTCACTGACTTTAAATCCACAATGCTTTGTAGAATGAGTGGTACTGTTAGAATTTAATGAAAGTTTAATTGATGAACAGATTCAGCACAATAATTAATAAGGCTGATCTATTCTCTGAAGAAATTTATCAATTGTAGTCACAGGGATAAGTAGACAAGGTATTACTATGCTCTGAGTATCATTTTGGAGTACATTTCTACTTTATCCATTACTTTTTTCACTCATTTTGAAGTTTTTTCTGCAAAACAAAATACAGAATAAGCAGAGTAAAAAGAAAAAAGTTACAAACACCAAACACATCTTCTTCATGTTCAGTTCATCAAAGTGTAGGCTGGCTTCTGACTTTCTTTTTCTCAGTGAATGTATCAGTAGAAAGAGTTCTTAGACTTTTCTCCCTTCTTTTCCTTGTTATCTATTGAAAGGTGTTTCAGTTAGTCTGTCAGAGAGCAGGCAGAGATCAAACCTGGAAGACCTCAGTCATTTAAATCCAGATAATTCCAGTCAATGCACAAAGTATGAGAGCTTCCAGCCACCAAAGCAGAGCTATATCTAAAAGTGGCAGCTACAGAGAAACTAATGAGTCACCTAGGACATAAAATATTCACTCAAATGTACTATGGTCTTGTGAACAATGACCAGTGGTATTGCTTCTTTTATCTTGAGTTTCCAAGAAGTTAATCCTGAGAGAGACATGGATTTCTGATCAAATGATATTTGAAGCAAAGAACTCAGGTAAAGGAGGCTGACGGTAGCAGAAAAAGGCTAGAGAATGAGGCTCAGCAGGGACTTTAAAAGGGAACCATGTGAGCACAAAAGATTACTAGTGGTCTAGTAGCCTTAGGTAGACAGAAAATGGAGAAGAAAATTTGTGAGTGGAGGACTGCATGTTTGAAAGGATAGTAAGAGGAAATTGAGTGGTTCATATAAATTGATAAACACTGTCAATAGGATTTAATCATTTTATAACTCAACAATTAATCATTGTGTTCTTTATATTTTTGCTACAAATCATTCATTAACCAGGATGACTTCACTTTTAACACGTTCCCAGTGCTCTAAGATAGTTGAACTAATTCAAAATTAATGAAATACATACATTTAATAGTGCATTAGATAGATATTGATTAGTAAGTCATTAATTTCTGGAGTTCCATTAAATAGCTCATAGAAATCACACAAACCATGTAAAGGATACTTATACACTTAATCTTAAAATGAATATAAATCAAATACTATGAAATTAAAGGATTAAATATAATTTCATAAAGGTTTTATTTGAATTATCAAAATAGAGTAAGACTTACTTATATGCCAAGTGTACTGATATCTGCATGTAGTCCCAGAATTTTGAAAACAAAAAGCAGGATCCCAAATTTCAGCTATCTGGGCTACATAGGTGACCCTGTCTCAAAGCAAAGCCATCATAACAACATAGAATTGCTGGTTTGAGAAGGAAAGGTAAAGTGTATGTTCACTGTTAATTCTATTATACATTATATATAGAGACTATACCATCTCAAACTAATGCTTTCATTTTCAGCTATTATCTTTACGATAAGTAGAATGTAGTAGATTTGTTCTGGTTTGATGGTAGACCATGTAATGCCGGAACTACAAAAAGTAGAGGCAAGCTGTGTTCTGTGTGTTCAAGGCTACCCAAATCTATATAGTGAGCTCAAGATCAGAAAATTCTACATTGTAAGACATTAGTTTAATAATAGATTTGATTTGAATTTAACACAAACGATTTTAACAATTAAATATGATTATAATATTCTTATGATATATAATATTTTGGGTCTTTTATTTTACCAGTACTTTCTTGTTATAATATACAGAGAGTAATATATAATCTTCATTTTAAAGCTGTGCCTAATATAGATCTTTTGCTTGCAATAATTTGGCTTAGAATTTTTGTATGCATAATGTAGCATCATGCGGCATAAAAAGACAAGTGATTCTTGTGGGTCATTTTATCTGTCTTTTCATTACAAACAATCTTCAAACAATCTTAAGTGTTATCATATCATGCTGTATTTGAGAAAATTTGAATTATTTTACTAGCATCATATGATATTAAACATTTAACTTTAAATTTTCAATTTGAGATATCTCCCCAAAAGAAGCATATGATAAAAGCCATAATTGTGTGTGTGTGTGTGTGTGTGTGTGTGTGTGTGTTTAGTATAATATTTGACTGTGGAGGTTAACTTAGATTTTCAAAAATATTTAATATTTATAGATCAATAGAGTATTTCTTGCATGAAATTTAAAGATAAAACAAGCAAAAGAAATCTGCCCATAAAGTTGCAGAAGAAATGATTCCTACGTGAATTAACATAAGGGACTTATTTACATGAAATAATAAGACCTGAACTAGCCTCTTACTGCTGAGGCAGATGGGCAAAATGTGGTATTGACTCCTCTTATTGATTTCATATTTTTCTTAAATGAAATGAAAATAAATCTTCACTTGACTGTAGTAAAATACTTGAAAGAAATTGAATGGTCATATTTGATAAACTATCTCTAAGTATACGTTTACTTTCATTTCTATAGCCATTTGCTTCATGGATTTCTATGATGAACTTCCTCAGATATTTTATTTTTAAACTTTGAAATTCCATATTCAGTAGTATATATTCTACTTCCCATTTCCTACTAACTTATAGATGATAACCCTTGAGTAAAAGTCATTTTTATGTAAGTTAATGTTACAAGAGTATACCACATTTCATTTTTATTTATTTCACCTCTATTTTTAGGTCACTTTCTCCTATACCAAGGTTTTTGAAATCTGTTTCAGTATTGATTTGTTCTTTCCACAATAATCTTCTGAGATTCAAGTGGCTATTCTGTCTCTTATAATGTCTTATAGCACTTCAAATATCTTTTTTGATATATATTTAATGAAACCTTAATCTGTTTCTGTGTGAAATATAGAAAGAGCATACTTGAAACAAATACCATGCTGGGCCCCTGTATCAGGGAGAGATTCAAAGAGTGAATTAAAATGTATTTTGTGCCATAGAACAGACACTAACAGAGAGAATACATGAAGGAAGCAAACCTCTAGAATAAGGCCCAAGGCTAACACAGTAGAGAATACATAATAAGACTTCTTGGCAAGGTTACATTTAAATTTATCAACTTGACATTTACTTTCTGTTCATCTCATCTGCTCTGTGTTCCCTTTTACCCCTTGCATTTTTTTAATTTGAATTGATATTGAATAATTAATATTTGTTTTTCCTTACCTGTGTTCTCATAGTGGTTACAATAACTTTTAGTGTGATGATATTTTTTAAAACAGGGTGGTGGTGCACACTTTTAATCCCAGCATTTGAGAGGCAGAAGAGGTGGATCAGTGTGAGTTCGAGGCTAGCATAGTCTATAGAGTGAGTTCCAGGACAGCCAGAGTTACAACAGAGAAACCCTGTCTTGAAAAAAACAAAGTAAAGTAAAACAAAACAAAGCAACCACCACAACACGAGTGTTTTCTTTCATTTCTTTTTATTTTTAGGATATTTAGAAAACATTTTTAAAGTGCTTCAAGCTGCAATTGACATTGAAATGCCTCCATAATTTGACTTAGTATAAAAATAACATAATTTGAGTAAATTCTTATATAACACTCGACAGTGTTTCAAACATTGGCATGTCAGTGTCTGTGTGTCAGCTAACCTGAGGCTGTCAGTTCATCAGACCAAGTCCACATAAAGCAAATGCCCCATCGGCACATGTCTAAACAAGACAAATATCAAGGAATAAGGAAGATCACTTTTTTTTTTCAATGTAAAAAATTGCAGAGCTGAACTCCACCTGATTAACCAAACACCCTTTTCTCCAAATGGCATCCAAAATCCAACTTCTCTGAGGTGTGTGTGTGTGTGTGTGTGTGTGTGTGTGTGTGTGTGTGTGCGTGTGTGTGTGTGTCCCTGCTGTTAAGTACAAGTTTAAAGGATGCAGCAATGTAAGGATCATAAATCTGCCCACTTTCTGAATTATTTGGAATAGCATACTTTTTTTTTTCTTTTCTTCTTTCTCAGGGTGCTTTTTCTAACACTTTGTGCTTTTCTTCCAACATTGTTAAGTTTTACCATTTTCCAAAGCCTCTTCCCACCATGTGGCTGAGAATAGGCCATGTGTCTGACCCGCATTCCAGCTTCAATTGCATCGGTTTTCCCCTTCGCTCCTTCATTTGCCAACTCCAGATAGCTGAGGTCACACAGCTTGCCTGCCCTGAGTGTTTTCTTCTAAATTTTAATAAAATTTTCCTTGTGCTTCTATTTGAGTCCATACTTAATTCTCTCTTTGGATGAGACTATGAACTTTGAGAGGGGACCCGGAGTTTCCTTTTATCTTGTCAGTACTATTGCTCTTGTGTTTGATAGTTTTTTCTTTCAGGAAATGGAATGGCCCATGGGCCATTCTATTTGTATAGAAACAGCTTTCTTTTTTTTTTTTTAACTTCAATAATTTTCTTCTTACCTTTACTATATAGAGCTTAATTCATTCATTTTGCTTGTTTGTTTAAGAAAATACAGTAACTCCAGGCACTCAGGAGATGACCCATTTAGATAAAGGCATGTACTTGATTTCAGTTTCCAACACTCTTTGGTGACCAAAGACCACCTGTAACAACAGCTCCAGAGGCCTACCTTCTCTGAGTCCGCAGACACTAGAACTCAAGTGCACACATCCTTAGGCATGCAAAACACCCATAATCAAAATTAATAAAAATACAATTTGAAAGTTTTTTATTTTAATATTAAAAACTTCAACTGGTTTTGCAGTTATAAGCTAATGGATACTATTTTAATAGTTAAATAACAGTGCATTTCAGATGTGTGCCCCTCACTAATCCACTTTAAAAACTTCTGATTCTCAACATTCATCCTCATAAATTTAAAAAAAATCTCAATATCTTTTATATTTATTATAGATTTTAGCAATTTCTTTAATATGTGCCCTGTGAGGTTTATTTCATTTTTCTTTAGCGTGGGATTGATTAAAACTTGTACATATGTGAATTTTTAATTTTAATTAAATTAAAATATCTAGGTATCATTCATTCAGTTGTTTTTGTTTTTAAGACTTCAACTATTTGTATATTAGACACCTTGGAATTGTTTTATACTTTTTTGTGGTTTTTTTTAGTTGTTTACTCTTATTTTTATTATTTCTGCTTTCATTACTTTACTACTTTTATAATAATTATTCATTGTTTAATCTCCTATTAATCCTATGTAACCTAGCTTTTCTTTTCAGACACTGTTCTTTCTACCTGTAAATTTTAATTTTAATTTTAATTTTAATTTTACAACTTCCACATGTCCACAAAGTACATTCAACCTTTTCGTTCTTAGATAAGGAGCATAATTTCAATAACTGATGCTTGGTTCTTTGTAAGTTTAGCATCAGTGTTACATGTAAAATGGCTTCAGTATTCTTAATGTCTCCTAAGTATAGGTCATATTTTCATGTAGCTTTGCATGCCCAGTAAGTTTTACTTGGATGTCAGACACTGATTTATATTTTGCTTAATAATAAATGCTGTCATTTAAAAAATATGTTGTGAACTTCATGTGGATAAAGTTGAGCTTCTTAAAATACATTGTTTTCCTTTTAATTGTCACAAACTGTTCTAAGTTCCGCTAATGGTTCTGGGTGGATCTTTTTCTGGATTTGGGTTTCCTCGAATGGAAAGTTCTATGCAGATTTCTAAATCTGTCCCTCAGGTTCATGGTCTCCCATTACTCTGACCTCTATGTGATAGCATTTTTGTCTTTGAAGAATCTCTTCTATAGTCTCTCTGTTCAGGGACACTGCCAAGAATTTCAGCTGAGTTATGTTCCCTGGAACTGTGGCCTAGATACCATCCTGAAATTAAGTTGGGTTGATTGCAAAGACTTAGCTCATTTGTTTCTTTTCTCTTGGGATCATTAAATTTCATTGCTTGAAGTTCAAAATCCTCAGAAACATTATTTCATGTACTTTGTATGATTTCATATTTTTATGTGAAGGGATAAATCTATTTCTAGTTACTTCAACATGGCTTTGAAAGGTTTGGCTTCCAGTTTTTAATATTTCCAAATTGATATCATCTTTGTAGATTGATCTCATACAGAAGTGAATCAATGGTCATTTTATTCCCAAAAAGTAAATAAATATAGAGTATTTTTGAACTTGAAATACATGGCTTCAATTATGTCTTGACACAAAGCATTTTTATTTTAAAAATGATGAATTCTTGTTAAATGCCTCAGGTTTTAATACAGTTGCAATAATAACTAACATTACTAATGTGATTACAATCTCCTTCTGTATTAAACCTGAATTTCCAGCTGGGTGATGATACTTTGGGCTCACTGTGAAGTGATTCCAGCTTATTATTTGACATTGCTGGATATTAACTCTGCAGCTTGCACAGTTCCGTTGTGATTTGTTCCCAGCTAGCACATAGGGACATTTCTATTTTTGCTTCACATTGCTCACCTTAGAAGATGGTGACCGGACTATATCCTCTTCTTCTTGACATCATTACTACTTTTGTGCAGTGTCTCCTCAGTTTTCTCTCTTATGTTCTCTGTAATAGATTATATATATATATATAGATAGATAGATAGATAGATAGATAGATAGATAGATAGATAGATAGATAGATAGATAGAATGATTGCATGGCTTGATGCTCTTGTAGAACTCCTAAAATTTGGAGTGGGGGTTCCCTAACCCTATAGCTGCCTTTGGGACTCTTCCTCCTGCTGGACTGCATCATCCAGCCTAGATGAAGGGGCTAATACCTGGATTTGTTCCATCTTGATATACCCTATTTGATTGGTAACACTGAGAGGCTTGCTCTTTTCTAAGGGGAAGCAGGGGTAGAGGCTGGAAATAGAAGAGAGGGCAGATGGAGGGAAGCTGGCAGGGAGGGAGGGAAGGCTGGGGCCGGGATGTATTGTAAGAGAAGAAAAATAAATTTAGATGAAAAGAAAAATATCTCCTTATCTTAGGAGACAGCTTCTTCAAATGGATATATGTTGTTTTCTGTGTAATGGGTTGAACACATAGATCATTTTCGAAAGGAGAAGACACAGATTTATACCTACTGAGTGGGATACCCTTATCCTCCTCTGGTTGCATTAAAGGAGAAACAAATTGAACAACTGCTGGTGTACATCTGGTTTCTGTATAGCAAGCCATCAGTAAAAATACCCCTGCCTATCCTAAGGACAGCTTCTGTGACTCTTAAACCTCAGGGACTTTAAACTTCAAGGAGCTTTATTTTAGAATATAGGTTCTCAACTTGTGAGTCACAATGACCCTTTTACAGGGGTTGCCTAAGACAATCTGCATATCAGGTATTTACATTACCATAAAAAACAGTATCAAAATCACAGTTATGAAGTAGCAACCAAAATTATTTTATGATTGAGGGTCACCACACCATGAGATGCTATGTATTAAAGGATTGCAGAATTAGGAAGGTTGAGGACCACTGCTTTAGTAAGTATAGCAAGTCAGAAAATACCCATAAATACCCAAAGGAAAGAAACAAAAATTTAAATATAAAACTGTGATGCCACCAGAGTCAGGTAGGTATGTTCTGGAACATAAGATTTCCATTTTAGGAGATTTGCAGCCTGTAAATTGTGGAATCTAATGGTCTTTATGGAAAACTTGATGTGTCTGCTTTAAAGTTATGTGAGTCAGTAGGTATTTGTTTCCAGTAGGCACTCAGTAGCCATCTAGTAAATAGTTTTTAAGGACATATACTCATGTGAGAGAGGCCTTAATCTCTCACCTCATGAGCATTTCAGGCTGCAGACCATGTTGCTGTTGTCAGGCACAGACCTACACCCGGTTCCATTCCCACAATAGAAAGCAATGTGTTCATCTTTTCTTTTGTACATAGAGTCTATAGAGAAGCAGCTGCTTTTCCTTGAATGGGAGATAGAAAACCCTGAATGTGCTTAAATAGTCTGCCAACATTACTTGTTTCCTAAATTTCAGTAGATTTCATCACATACCTCTGATGGCAGATATGTAGTAAGTAGCATTGTAAGTAGAGGGGTGTAGAATGTTACTTCTATCTTGGAAACTACTGAAAGATCTATATCAGCTAAATAATGACAGTCCTTCTCTCAGTGCATCTCTTCCATGATCAGATGTATCCCATGAAGTTAAAGTATGTAACTCATCAAGTAGTACTCCTGGTTCGGGCACAAAAGCAGCAAACAGTACAGTAAATTCACCTAAAGAGAGTTTCAAGGACAGGTGGTCATAGCACACATTTAATTCCAGCCCGTGGGAGGTAGAGGCAGGCAGAACTCTGTGCAGCCAGCCTCTTCTACAGAGTGAGTTCCAGGACTGCCAGAGAAACCCTGACTTGAAAAACAATGAAAAAAAGAAAAAAGAAAAGGAAAAGAAGTGGAAAGAAGAGAAAAAGACTCAATGGATGAGATTTGTGTTTTCCTCCTTTATAAGATCAGATAAGTTTCCATATCTCTTCCTGTAGTCATTATAAGATGAGAAAGTGAGATTCTAAGAAGCTGCCTCTTAACATTGATCTTTTCAGAGGGTATGAAACTTCTTGGTCAGAGATGAATAATATTTTTAATCACAAGACATCAGTAATATGAACTTTATTTTTTTCTGATTCCTTTGCTTCACCAATTCCATGGAGAAGATGAATGGATCCGATGGAATACATTGTGGGTTTGTGTTCTAGCTGAGTATTGCTTAGTCTAAAAAGTTCCTTATTTTACAAAGCCAACATGCCTAGTACTTGCCTTAGAGTAATTGTTATACAAATCAGAAAATCCTTTGTCTTTTGCTCCACTATCCTGTAGGATTTACTATAGAAACATACTTGAAAATAATAATTTTGAGCAAAGCAATCAAGAGACATATAGAAATATCACAGACAACAGTGCATTCTTCACCCTTTCCTAGTTAGTGCCTATGAGAATGAAAGGCAAAACTGTAAGAGATCTCTAGGCCGAAGTTAGCATCTGCCACCCTCATTTCAAAATCAGAGACCTGATATACCTACAGGAAAGCTCCTGCACCTTGTACTCTGGGATCATTATGGAAGATAGCAGAGGGATGATTGTAAGAGCCAGAAAAACAAGATGTTTTCTGTGCAGTTATGGACTTGAAATTTCAGAAAAGCGACAGCCCTGAAGTCTCACCAATATGGCTGACTAGACATGACCTGAATAAGGATGAAACCTTTGCTGGGTAGTTTGTCAACTTGTCACTGACTAGAATCATCAAAATGAAGGGAACCTCAACTAAGAAAATATCTCCTCAAGGTTGGGTTGCAGATATACAATAAATACATCTTATGACTGTCAGGATTGGTGTTTTTGAAAAACTCCTATACACTAGAGTGTGGAAGTCTCTGACACTTTTGCCTGCCCTTGGACACCCTTTGCTCCTCCTTGGTTGCCTAGTCCACCCTTGATGTAGGAATTAGTGCCCAGCTTTTTTCCATCTTGCTATACTGCCATGTTTGAGCAGTAGACCTGGGAAGACTGTTCTATTCTGAGGAGAAGTAGAGAGGTTTTTGTTGGTACTGATGGGGGAAAAGTCAGGAGACCTACGTCCCAGACAAAGAACTATAAGCAACTAATGAATTCTAAGAACAGGAGAAATTGTCTTCCCCAGAAAAGACCAAATGATTGTCCAATACTGAATGGTCAGCCCTGAAAATGTGCATACAAGTTACATCATACAGATAGAACAGATTTTATTTATATATTTAGGAATACACACATACAGACACACACACATTAATCAACAATTTTCAAAAAGAAACCATGGATTTGAGTAAGAACATGGCAAGGCCTACATAGAAAAGGGCTAGTGGGCAGAAGGGAAAGGTGAGAATGATTTAAGTATAATCTCAAAAGTTTAAAATTTGCTTAAAAAATGCAGAGAATGCACCACCAACTGACCACCAAGAGTTTATATATGGGCCTTTGATGGTTATTACAACATTTTGGAATTACACAAAAGAGAGAGAAAATATTTAATTTGAAAAGACTATATATATATGTTTATTAGACAATATATAAACAATGTTTAGATTTCACATACTTTCTATTTGCTTATCATCTGTAATGAATATTGATAATGAAATAAATCATAATAAGGGCATAAAAAAGTCAAGGCTTGCAAAAGACAATCACTAAAGAGCCATTAATGGAATAATGGAAACCAATAAAGTATTTAATGACTTCTCTTTCACGATGATTCTATGAACTTGTAAAAATTCCCTTCAAAATTACAAGAGACTCAGACACTAAGGAAAATTCTACCAACTTTGATGCCAAACATGTGAAGAACAGAAGTCTTTTAACTTTGGCAACTTCAGTGCCTGTTTTATTGTAAAATCTCAAAGGCTGAAAAAAGAGACAGAAGTGTACTTGAACTTTATAGCTGATAAATGCTTCATAGAGAAAAAAATTCTGTGCTCTGCTTACGATTGCCTGAGACCATAACATGGCAAACCCAATCTCTCCTATTCATTCCCAGCATCGAGCCTCACTGTCAGTAGCTTTACCTCAGTGCCAAAGATAAGTCAAGAAATTGAAGATTTATCATCTTTCTTCCCCCCTACATAACTATCTTGCCTGTTTTATTTCCCATCAGCCTCTACCCTAACAGACTGTGAGAGATAAAAGTGCCAGAAGAGATGAACAGTTTTTTCTCTTTCAATAGATACAAAGGAGTAAGGATAAGTGTATCTTCAGATTTTATGTATTTCTGAATATGAATGTGTATCATTGGATCTGTTTTTTAAGGATTTTTCTTCTCTCATATAATATATAACAACACCCTGCCACCCCTTCCCTTCATTCCTCCCAGCTCCCCATATCTCCCCTATCCCACATATCTATCTGCAATCCTCTCATTCCCACCCCACTTCTCCCCAAGAAATAGAGAACTCTCAGGGTTACTGCTCAAACATGGCACAAGATGAAACAGCGTCAGATAAAATTCCCTATTTTAGTGTTAGACTATGCATCCCAAAAGGGGGGCAATGTACTCAAGGGCAGGCAAGAGGTTCAAGGACACACCCCCTATTCCAGTATGTATGAGTTCTGTAAGAGCAAGAGGCCAGGTAAACTCAAGTCATATTTGGGGGACTCAGCAGTTTCCATGTCTGCCACTCCAGGTTCTGTGAGTCCCTAAGACTAAAAGTACTAGTCAGTGGACTCCATGGGGTTTGTTCTCCTGTTGTACTCAACCCCTCTGGTCCCAGCAATCCCTCTTCCACTTGTTCTGTGAGGATCCCTGAGCTCTCCATTTTGTTGGGCCCTAGGCCTCTGCCTCTGCTTCCTCCAGCGACTGTAGGGATCCTCTCTGTTGAGGATTAGACTAGGCATTAATCTATATGGATAGCAAAATAACATTAGAAGTCCTCTTCTGACTGTACAGACTCTATTTCCTGTCCTGTCCTGGTGTATTGGTCATGGTTTCCCTCATTAGCAAGGGGTTTTGCCCTGCCATTTTCCCAGTGTATCCACAGGTTGAAGATTTTGTGGCTGGGATGGTATCCCAGTCTCATCACTGGAAGACTTGTGTCATTAGAGGAGATGGCTTATTTAGGTTTCCTGATCCCTATTACCACAGGTCTTTGTTAGGGTCCCCATCATTGATTCCAGTGAGTTTCTACTGTATTAGATCTCTTGACTCTCCCCTTAAATGTCCTCCAATTCTTGTCTGTACATATATTCTCTCCCTCCATCCCTCCCTGCCTTCCTGGTATCTGGATTTTAAAGCTATAAGAAGTATTTCAAATGTTTTGACCAACATACCAACAATAAATAATAGAAATAGCTAAGCTAAAAATATAAATTAAAATTTTAAGAAATTCAGAATCATATCCAGGAAAATCCATGTTTGCCTCTAGTTGGTTAGAAAGATAATACTACTTGGTAAAAAGGAATAACCTGACATTCAGTAAGCAAACATTAGGTTAATACTATTTTAGATTTTTGTCGTGGTAGGTAATGCTCTATGTGTTTGTTACTAGAAATGAACAAAACCAAATTTCTGTCCGAAATAGTCAATATTTTGATAAAGTAAAATAGCTTGCAAGGTGAATATTGTATGTAAGAGAAATTAGACATATATTATACCATGTTCTTGATACCTGATCAATAGATAATATTCGTTACTATTACATAAAGAAATGAAAGCAGTCAAATTTTTTCTCATAAAAGTTTAAAAAAATGAACTTGAGCAATAATTTTTCTCTTTACATTTGAGAGAAATTGGATGTTTTCTATGTTTGGTGAAATTATACATTTCTGGATATATTTTACTTAACATTAACATCCAATCAACATGCAAAGAAATAGACCAATCACACAGTAGAAATCTCACTTCACATTAGATAAAACATTAACATATAATATAATTACAAATGTCATCAAAGACTCCCTTTGTTCACTTGTTTATTGGAATATAACTCATTTTCTTTATTGTTCATTTTTTTTTCAAATATATGTGTGTCTTCTTACTCAGAGACTTGAGAAATTATCAGCAAATTATAATTA
Source organism: Cricetomys ansorgei (assembly GCA_026225945.1). Taxonomy (NCBI): domain Eukaryota; kingdom Metazoa; phylum Chordata; class Mammalia; order Rodentia; family Nesomyidae; genus Cricetomys; species Cricetomys ansorgei. The sequence continues at coordinate 23,517,347 of JAMJFZ010000199.1, forward strand.
TAAAACCTTTTTTATTACAGCACAAAGAGATTCATGATTATTAGTCTTTAATCTTTATCTCCTGTCACCTTCTTTGAAGTAGGAGTCCATCGATAAATCTCCTCTCGTCACTTGTTTGCCTATCTTGGATGTTTTATACAATGAGAGTCATGTGTATCTCATTGCTGCCATAAAAAATTTTAACAAAATAACTTGAGAAATCAAGTTTTATTTCAGCTTGGAGTTCCTGAAGTTAGTCCATCAAGGCATGAAAAGAAGGATGATATTTCTCACATTTTTATTTTCAGGACAACAGTCAAGAAGCACAGAGAGATGACAGTGCTGACACTCGTCTTGTTTCACTTCCTTATACAGGCTGAGACCCCAGCTCAGAGACTGATACTGCATGCCCTAGGGTAGCTCTTCTTACCTCCATAAATCTAATCTAAAACATCCTTCACAGACATCCCCAGAGATTTGTTTCCATCGTAATTCTAAATCTTTCGAGTTAATAGTTAATATCAAATATCATAGTCATGTTCTCTGTGGACTTTTGTATCTTGTTTCTTTCACTTAAAAGTCATTCTTAAGATATTAAGGAATATCAAATTAACTCAAAGTAATGGTATCAACTAAAGATGGGGATAGATGCTTGCAATATCCTTCAGGCGTAAAGTGAAGCAAGAAGAATCATCAGGTATTCCAAATGAGACTTAGTTACAAAACAAGACTCTTTCCTCAAAATAAATAAGTAAATAAATATTAAAATAAAAAATATATAAATTATATGTGTGATAGGGCAGGAACTTATTTACAAAAATCAAAGTGTAGTCATGTAAAGTTACGTGTGTATTTCTCAATGAGCTGAAGTTTAAAAAAATCCTAAATTATCTGTGAACACCATGATTATGCTTTACATGTCATGTCAAAATAAGGACAGACTGTATTCTAGGAATATGCTGCTGTCTGCAGCATGCAGGATAACTGCTTGTGTAAGCAGAATTGTTTAAAACCTCTCTGTTCTTTGTTATTATAACTTCCATGCAAAAGCACACTTTCCTCATAGGGCACACATAAATACAGTATGTAGTACAGTACAGGATTCAAAACATGAACATGGTATGAACATTTCATGTCAATTTTTTAGTTAAACATTTCTTAATTATTCTTTTCCATGGAAACTCAAGTTCAAAGCAACTAGAAAAGCATTAGGATAGCTCATTTAATTTGGAATTTATAACCTGAGCGTTGATAGAACCAATCATAGCTAAATTTACTTAGGAAGATTTTAACATGCTTACAACTTACCAAGACAATGAAAAGAATCAGGCCTACTATGTAACCCAGAGTCATCAGATGCTGTGCAGCAGGCAACTCAGGCTTGACATGGGTTGTCTTAATTTGCAAGGTTTGGATATGATACTATTCTAATTTCCAGGTGAGAAGATAAGGTTGAAGAAGGACTAATATTTGCTTAGTATGAATATCATGATAAGATAAAAAGTGCTACATGAAAATGATAGTTTCTTTCCAAAATCTTCAAATAAAAATTTCTATTGTGAAGGATTTTTGTTATTTATGAAAATATTCTGAGTGTAGATTTATTATCCCATCCAAACAATAGTAATACAAGTAGAATATTTCTTAACTTTTGGTTTTACTTATGAATTTCTCCAATCTTGGAAATAATGGATACATAAAAACTAGAAATCATCATATTTAGAGTGGTACTTACCATAAAAAATTATAAAAATGCTCATAGATAGAAAACCTGAATTCTGGATGAATAAGAGAGTTCTATACATTACTGATATACATTTTATGTTTTACTTTTGAGATTATAGCTACATTATTTCTTCCTTCCCATTCCTCCTTCCAAACCCTCCCATATATCCTTCATTTACTGTTTTTAAAATTCATGCTCTCTTTTTTAATGAATGGTTGCTATATGCATATATGTATACACATGCACACACATACACTCATAGATAGATAGATAGATAGATAGATAGATAGATAGATAGATAGATAGATAGATAGATAGGCAGACTGAGTCAAGCATAACTACTTACTCTGTTTAATGTTACTTTTATGTATTTTTCTTGGCTGGTCAATCATTGCCAGTATACATTTAAAAATTAAAATGCAAAATGAAGACAAAGAGTTTGAGAGAAGAATCTCTCAGATTTATATGTGTCTGTTTAGAAAATAGAAAAAAGGTCAAATGCTTGGTAATTCACTTGGTAAAGCAAAACAGAGCTTAATCTCTTGAGCAAAGGAAGCCCGAAAGAGCGAGCACGCTATTCTCTTCCAGAGTAAGAAGACTCAAGAATGGGAGGAAGTATTCACAAGGGGATAGATCTGTGAGCAGGATGGATCTGTGAGCATTAAAGGAGCAATTGAGTGTGTGAGTACAGAAGAACCGGATGATCAGCTCTCCTAAGCGAGCACATGTTTCCCATCCTAGAGAAAGATTGGAGTTAAGATAGTCTAGGAGTTTTGGATGTAGGCTTTATTTTTTTACTTAAGAGTTACATCTTCATGGTAGTCTCTTGTAAACTATAGTGGATGGATGAAACTGTGACTGACAGTGGGTCCTATATATATTATACATATTATGTTTAATCTTTTTCATATAAGCTATGATAAAATAGGGAGTACAGTGTACTTATTCAGAAAACATATTCCATACTACTTAAATTCCAAAAAGATGACATTAGGGATCATACAACTTAATAAAATATTTGTAGAACTGATATTTACAGAAATGATTAATTATATAGATAAAATTGTATATGCATGTATCCAAAGCTTTATCATCTATCAAACTACCATATAGTTCAGTAAAAGTTAACAGGTCAATAATCAAAACATCCCATAAAAAGGGGAGGCAGTTGCTTGTTTTTAACTTGCTATGTATACAATCTATGTCAGACTGTTACAGCTGAATCAGTTTCCCACCAGGAACTCACTTTTCACTCAGAATTACTATCGCAGATATATAAAAGATATCCTCATGTTGTTTACTGTCATTAAGTGACATTACAATCAACGCAATGGCCTGTATTTTCCAATGTGTAGTGTGGGTAGCTGCTATGAGTAGTCTTACGTAGCTACCTCCTTCCCCCTCCCAAAAAATTGAGAAGCCTTTCACTTCCTTCGTTTCAAGCGTTCATATTCATGGCACTCATTGCTGTGTTGATGGTACATTCTAAGGGCAAAACTCTGTTTTAAGCTACAGCAATCAATTCCCAGATACAGTGCTGTCTTGACTTAGAGCCCATCAGAGTCTGTGAAAACTGCTTGGAAGGAGACGTTTGTTTTTCCTTTCCCCTCTCATTTGCTTTAGTTACAGATTTGGCTTTGAGATGAAGCTGCCATTGAATATAAGAGATCCAATTATGATTTTAAATACTTCTCAAGATAGTATCCTTACTCAGCTCCCAGAGAAAAATAAATATAAGAAAGTATCCTGCTATCTCTTTTCACTAGTAGTGGGAGATTTCCTTAATAACCAATTATTTTCTTCTTTCAAAGTTTCAAATGAAAAATATAAAAGGAGTTCCTATCAACTTAATGTATCTGTATGCTATTGATTACTTTTCTCTAATTTTCCGGCACAAATTTAAATTTGATAAAATTACTGTTAAATCTGAATTATCTATGTTCTTGATCTTTCAGTGTCATATTTATTCACTAGCATTTTGGGTATAATACTATTTTGGTATGCCATAAATTCACTATACAAATATATCCTCTTCATGATGACTTTCTGAATTAAGTAACTTTCAATGATTTTATTGTAGAAAGCATTCAAAGGATAAATGAATAAAAGAGAATTTGCAGGAAAATTAATCAGGACTGAAGTATGTCCATCTTAATGAACTACTACATAATTAGAATGCCAGTCCTCTTCACAATGACTTGTATATTTTCATTCTCAAAGTTTACTTTCATTCTCAAAGATATTTGCATGTACTTATCTCCCGTCAAAAAGTGAAAAATCCGCAACAAAATTAAAACTTGAGAAGCAATTTGACTCATATGCTTTTCCTGATGCAAGTGTCTATTTATCCTCCCTCATCACTTAATATTTACCTGTCTTCTTTCTATACAGTACAAACATATATAATTATGGTATATGAGGGAGAACTTTTTTCTTTCTGAGACTATATGACTTCATTAAGTATTATGTATTTAAGTCTGTCTGTATTCTTGCAAATTTTGTGCTTTCATTTTTTTTTTCTGTAGAACAAAAATCTTTTCAATAACTTAACAAAAGAAATATACTAAGCAACCTCCAATACAGGAGTGTAGTCACCATAATTCTTTGTTGTTGGTGTCCTCTTAACATGACCTCTTCCTTTTTGCCTTTCACAGAAAGTTCCATGGTTTAGAAGGTCTAGGAAATGTCCAACCATAGATTCCAGATTACAAAATCTTCCCAATAATGTGTTGTCCTAATAGAAGTTTTCCTTAAAGTCTTACATCCTAAAATTATACCTTTTAGGTATTGCCATTTACTAAATATTTCTCATTTTTTGAATTGTAGATGGATTCAATTCCCCTGTTTAAAAAAAACACTCAATTTTTCTACACTGTACATTAATAAATATCCAAGCATTAATATACAGCAACTCATATTCAAAGGTGAGCATCTCTTTCAATTCTTACATATATATTACCTTTAATCTATATAGCCAATAGAATTTCACAGGATGTAAATAATCCCAGTATCAAGTCTGGATATCAGGGAGGATCTTTCTACACACACTTTTGCGAAACTAATCAATGGCCAGATTAACATGCTACAGTTTGTGTCTTTGAAGGATTTTAGAACATACAAGTGACAAGCTGTCAGATGAAGCCAGTATGTCATCATGTATCTTTCCACAACAATAAGTTTTCCTAAATATTTGGCATGCCTATAGTACTGGTACTTTAACTTAGTACTATTATATTATGGTTATAAGAAATCACAATTGTTAATTATGTACAAACTAATTGGGCTAAAAGATTCCCAGATAGCTGATAAAATATCATTTCTGGGTATTTTTGTAGCATCTTTTCAGACTCATAGAATGTGAGTCAGTAGATTGAGTAAAGTAAAAATAACCATACAAATGTCATTATTATCCAATACTTTATGGGTTATGGTAGAACCAAGGAAAGGAAGATCTTCCTTTCCTCCCTCTCAGCCAAACTCCCTCCTTCTCTTCCTTCCTTTCTTTCTTCCTTCCTCCCTCTCTCCTAAAACTGGGTAAACTGGAATATCTATCTTGATGATTTGAAACATCATAGATCTGATCCTCAAAGCATTTGAACTTAGGCATATAAATCATTGTCTCCTTTAACTTTTGAAGTTTCTATTATTTGCTTTCTTGGCTGTTCAGCAAAGAGAGTGAAGAATGTGGATTTTTAACCTTCACAGTAAAAGTTCCTTGCTCTGTGTTTTGTATTTGCTGTGTTCCTCTAGAGACTCATAATGCAGGAATTTAAAGTTATATAATGATGCTATTGATAACTATATATATTTTCATATATATATGGGTATAAAAGCTTAAGTTATATTTGCCATCTTATTTTTTAAAATTAAAAAGCGTTTGAGGTATCTTTTTACATGTCAGTTTGTAAGAACAAGAAGACAATTTTTCTAGGAGAAACTCATGTGTGGTAATCAAGAATTCACAACACAATGCTTTATGCCCAAACAACTCCCAGGGAGCAGATTTTTCCTTTTGCTTGCTAATGATATTTTCCTCTCATTAAACACTGTTATCTCCACATTTTGGTTTCTATTGCTCGGAGCCAAATGAATAATCCTAATTGTCCTACTATCCCTGTTTAACTCATGAGTATTTTTGCCAAAGGTCTAGCAATACCAACAACTCATTTTATGGTGTTACACCTAAAGGCAGTGTTATAATAAACATACAAGTCATTTTCTTTAAGTGTTTCTTGGTGCTCATTTAAGGAGCAAGTGTGTGTATCTAGCTTCTTCTGGAGTGTTTGTGTGTGTGTGTGTGTGTGTGTGTGTGTGTGTCTGTGTGATGTCTTTCATTAGGTTAGTGAGTAGCTTACTGATCAAGATGTTTTTATCAAATGTCATAAAGGTAGCAAATCAATATTTGCAAAATGAAAGAAGTATCCATCATTAAGGCATTAAGGTATAAAAAGCGAGATGACTTCTCGAGTAGCAAGAAAAGAAGGGATATACTTAGGATTGAAGTCACATAACATGAAATCTAATGATGTCAGTATTTAGAAACCTTACATCTCAACTGAAATCAGTGAGAAAAGCAAAACTTTTTGTATCAATGTGTCAGGGACAGCCAACAGTTTGGGTAATATCTTGATTCTTTTGTGAGACTAAAAGAGAAACAATATATCTTGTAAGTTAAGGTTTGTATTTGTAGTTAAGTATAAGTTCCTGTTTGTCCTCTGTGAAGTCCCCATACACTGCTGGTTAAGGAAGCCCATTGTGCTAGTTTTGTAAGTTAGGGTTTCTTTTTGTAGATAAGAATATGTTCCTTTTTTTTTTTTTTTTTTTTTTTTTTAGATCTGATGCAATCTGCAAAATATGGTTGCAATCTACACTGAACTTGGAACCCCGTTTACCTGATGCATATCCTTGTCTTAGTTCTTCTTCTTTCATGGTATTCTTCTAACAATGTCTAACAGCAATATGTCCCCCTGAAACACTTCAACTCTTCCATAAAAAAAAAGGGACCTCTAGAGGCCAGAAGGGGTTGCTCTCTAAAATTCCAATTTAGGGAGAGATAACCTACTGTCGAGTCACAGGTGCACTTCTAAAATAAAGCTTGATTTAATCAGACATTTAATCATGGGTCTGGTCTTGCTCCTTGCAATTCTCAGGTTTAACATTTTCTAAATGTTGTTAAAGTTTTGCCAGACATACAGACTTGGGAAGGAGGAGAATTAGCAAACTTGTTGAGAGGAAATAGTAGTTATGGTAGGGAGAACTAGAGAGAGTTGGAAGGCACAGCTCCACCTAATGGAGGATTCAGCTGCTATGGAGAAGGTGCAGTGCAGGAGCATGAAGTATTTGCTTTACTAGATGACATTAGATGTTTCACATACATTGCAATATTAAGTTTTCTTCGTTATTTGTTTTTTATTTATTTTAAAAATTAAAATAAACACAATCATGAGTATACTGTATGTATATAATTTCCTGTCCTCTTTCATTCTCTCTCCTTCAAATCCTTACTCATTTCTGTGTATCTTAGATTCCTGAGCTCTTCTAGATTGAAAGCCTTCTTCAGGTCTATGTCAGATGCTGATAGTTTGAGCATAAAATTCCAACATAGCTTTCATGATCACCTCCCGGGTATTTATGTCCTGATGACTGCTCCAAAACAGGGACTGCTCCTACACAGAATAGCCAATCCTGCTTCCTTGTTATGCCATATATAATAACTCTGTCTCCTTGTTCAGCTGCCTATAGTAACCCCGTCCCTCTGTTCAGCTATGTATAATAAACATGCTGAGCTTCCAGGGTGCTGAGATTTCCATATGAACTGATGCTATGACTGCCCCTTGGTATGGATAAGGGGGAAGTTTTTATAATAAACATGAGGGAGAAAATAGACAGAGGCATCTTGAAGAGTCCAGAGCACGGAAAGGAGTAGACTCAACATGGGCAGCTGAATGGGCCTGACCAGAAGAGAAGCAGAAACATAATAGAAGTGGGTGAGAGATGAAGACAAAGTCTGAACCAAGAGAGGACCAAGAGAACCAAGAGAAGCTTAGTAAAAAAAATAGCCAACTTGTAAAGAGTAGCTTCTGGGAGAAATGCTCCTAACCTGGAGAAAGTTTAGGATGGGGAGGTATGTATGCTAAGAAGATCCAAGATGCCAGCATGGATGTTAGCAGGTACTTGTGATATTGAGGGAGGTTAGTATGTGCTTTGATATGCTAATAGACATAAGAGATAGCCTTTGATCCCTTCTGTCATTGATAAAGGACATGCCTCCTACAGTGCAGAGTAATCAGCTTCACACATTCCTGAGGAATGCTGGCTTTTGTCTAACCCACTGAATTTGGGAAAATGGAATTTACTTTGGGCCAAACAGTTTCTCTATCAGAGAGTCTAGTCCCTGAGATGCCAGCTTTTCTGTGTGTCTGTCATTGTACTTCAACTTGACCACATGCAGAATCTACTAAAACTAAGAAGCTAGGCACTCATGTGAGGAATTTTCTTACTCAGATTATTTGAAGCAGAAAGGTTCACTCTAAATCTAGGCCACATTTTCTTGGCAGTGGAGATGAAAGGATATAGAAGAAGGAAGTGTTTTTTTGACTAATTGTCCTCACTCTCACAGGAAAGTTTATCCTGTTATTGTCAACTTCTTCAGGATCCCTTGTCTGAGAACCCAAGGCTCCCCAGAAATCCCCTGGGAGTTCAGCACCAGATTGGGACTACTGAGATATCCAGCATCTTGTACTAATAAACTACTGTATTCTTGGCTTTCAAGTAACGAGACAGAGATTACTGGACTACCTGGACAACATCCTGTAAGCCATGCTAATAAGTCCTCTTTTAATATTACATATAGTATGTATCAACTGTCTAATTGAACATTAGATCCAATCAGTTGGAGGGAACTCATGCCTGCTACTGTAAATCTAGCCAAGTATACATGGCTAATAAGGTCATAAAACCTAGAGGAGAGCATATGAATTCCATCTTCCTAAATAAATATAACTTACAATGTATCAATACCTATTTTTATATCAACAAATATTGTAGCTCTCATTCCTCATCAAAGTAGCTTCTTTTTTCATCGGGTGAAGGCTACTATAGAGATCCTGGACAAGATGTATAGATGTAGTGACCAACTCTGGAGCACCCAGTTCCAATTAGAGTTCTATATCACATGACTTCTACCTAAGGTTCAGGGAATATCATGGAAGAGATCAAGGAAAGACTATAAAAGCTAGAAGACAAAGGCATTTGCTGTAAAATAATGTCATTTAGACATGACAGGGATGGTGTATCCACAAAAATATCAGCAATTTACTAGATAGAAACTTAATTATCAATCATTAATTTTTTTAAATTTTAGAGTCAGATTCTAGGTAGTACTTTCACATCTTCAACAATAATCCCTAAATCCTTCTTATATATCCAAAAATGTTCAATTCTAATTCCAGTACAGATGATATTTATGTTATTTAAATAAAAATTAATATCATATATTTAATATTTTCTTAAAAGAACATTCTTATAAACAGTAACCAAAACTTAAATACTGTGAGTTCTACAGATTCTACTTTAATGTAGTTGGACATACCAGCTACTGTAATACTGTATTTCATTTCTTTATTTTTGCAGATTTAATACAAAAAATAATTATGGCATTCCCCCTTCCCTTTCTTCTCTCCAGTTTTCCCATACTCCCTTCTTCCAAGTCTTCCCAACCCCTCCACTTTCAGATCAATAGTTTCTTTTCTTAGATTACTATTCACGTGTAAACACACAGAAGCACGCAAAAACTGAAAACAAAAAGCCTTCTGAGTCCATTTTTGTAGTTTGTGTATACGTGGTTTCACTGTTGCCAATTCAGTATTGAATAACCAATAAGAGGACTCGTCCCTGAGAGAAGCAAAGTCTTCCTTTCTCAGCAGTCATTAGTTATCTGTAGATTTTGTCTAGGGGTGGGACCCTGTGAGATTTTTCCTTCTTTCATGTTGGCATGTCTGTGGATAATGCCACTGTTTCAGTTTGCTTATGCATTTCTCCCTAAGAAATACAATCACACAGCGGAATTACTGGTATTCTGGCTCTTCTGCCCCATCTTCTGTAATGTTCCCTGAGCCATAAATGCAGGAGCTGTGCTGCAGATATATTCGTTTGGCTCCCCCAAATCCATTGACCTTTGTATTAATTAGGTCTAATTAATATTGGGTCTTAATTAGGTCTTAATTAATATTACTATTAATATTAATAGCCTCCATAGGTTCATAGGTAGTGGCACTGTTTGAAAAGATTAGGATGTGTGACCTTGTTGAAGTAGGTGTGGCCTTGTTGGAGGAAGTGTGTCACTATGTGCCACCATATTTTCTACCATGATGATAATGGACTAATTTCTGAAACTGTAAACTAGCATAATTTTTTACTTTATAAGGGTTGACATGGTTATAGTATCTTTTCACGGCAATAGAACACTGATTAAGACAGTTACTCTCAGTATGTGAGTGCCACTATTCCTGCTTTTCAGCCATAATGGTCTTTGCTGATGTTCATAGGTATTGCAGCTGTCTAGAATTATTAAGAGTAGTTTCACTCCTGTGGTAGCTTGCATAGTACTTTCTGATAGTTGGGAAGCTAGACAGAAGGAGGAAAGCTTTTAAAGTAGGTCGAGATCAAATAATATTAGTACTTTGTCCTAAGTGTGAGGAGTCTTGAGCAATAGTCTTTGAGCCTACCATCAAACTCTGAGAGGTATTCAAAGGTGATAGAAATAGGCTATGTTGTCTTGGGAGTCACTTGGACTACCCTGAACAACCATGACCGATACTGTGGTTTTGTTAGTGTATAGTTCATGTGGGGAGGGCTGTCAGTCCGTGTTGCATAACTTTCTCTAAGATATATACAAGCATATAAACATATATGTGTGTATGAATGTTGTTTATAATTTAGGTAAATAAATAATAATATAATTCCTTGAGGCTTGATCAAACAATACTGATGTTCTTTGTCTCGCCTCAGTCATTCTACAGAAGGATTCAACTCCCGCTCTCTCCTCAGTTTGGATGCCAAACTACATTTTTAAGTTACATTGTAAAGCACTGCTAGGATTTTCTCAGCTTAGAAGAGAGAGAGAGAGAGAAAGAGAGAGTTTTTAGCACAGGCTGATTTTGAAGACACTGTACACATTTGATCCTCCTATTTCTATCTCTTAAGTACTAGGATTAATGGCAGGAGCCATCACACATTATTTTTAGGTGGTAGAGAGCAAACATAGTACCTTATGCAAGCTTGGCAAGCACTGTACAAATTGATCCTCAAAGTTTTTGTTTGGGGTTTGTTGAATTAAATAGATTGATTTTTGTATTAGAGTTTATATCTTGTTACTTTCTTTGAACAGTTTAAAAAATATACATATTTTATTCAAATATGTATATTTGACCAATGCCTTAAGATATCTGTGGCATGTATAGTATCTTGACTTGGGGACACCAAGACAGATACTACGCATTTACTGTTTTGCTTCTAGTCACTGACTAAAAATTATTAGTGAATAACATGAATATGGTTTGTATATTCTTGAAATATGTAAAATTTTAGAGCTCCTCTAGGAAATCTGAATGAGAAAGCATTTGATTATCTGATTTGGAAAAACAGACCTTTACCACAATAGGATGTCACTTGCCAATTATTAAAATGATTTTCTGAGTGTTTCTATTGCAACTATTAACCTGGGTTACTAACATCTCTTTCCCAACTATTTTCAACTTTTTCAAAGATGCCCCTATTTTATCTTGTACTTCAAATTTGGACCTTAGTCTTCCAGATTAGCATCTTAGTGTGTGCCATTTGTAAATGTTGGTGTATACTTCTGGATGCTGCAATTCCCAGTAGATTGTTTTTTGCTGTTCTTTGGAGCCTTGAGAGTTCAATGTTTTTTTGATCAAACAAAATGATGAGTTGTGTCATGTCTCATGGAGCTTCATCCTGAGTACTTGATCTCATTTCAAAGAATGTCAAAGCCATCTCTATGGTTCCTAAAAACTGGGAAAGCTGTATCTATACAGTTAAGGTGGCAGTTTGCCTTGTAGAATGTTTCTATCATTTAGATTTTCAGACATTAGTTTTTTAGGTCAATCACATTAATATTACACAAAATATTCTGAGAGGGCATAAATAGAAATACCAAGTAAGGGAAATATTGACTGAAGTGTTCAAAATTTCACAGCGAAGTTATAAGAAATGAGTATGATTATGACAGCCACATAATGAAATGAAGAAATAACAAGCCAGAAAGATACAAGCCAGAAAAAACACATGTACAAACATGCCCAAATAATGTCTATAAAAATCATATCTTCCCAGAGGAAAATGGGAAAATATTTAATAAGAGAGGGAAGTGTGAAGAAATATTTTGTGAATACTTAAAAAATATTAATCATAGAATAATTTTCAGTTAATTTTGTACAAGAATCTTCCAGGGTCCTGTTGATAATTTATGTGATAAAACATTAAAAGATTTATTATTAGATGGAAAGAAGAAAACATGTTTACTATATGTTTACACCAATTTGCTTTATGAATGGTACAATACAATAAGCTCCTTCATTAAGGTACTGTTTTTAGCCAATGTATTATTTGAAATGCAATGAATTAATATGAAGTTACTTGAACAGTAGTTGTGACCTAGTAACAGTCTGTCTGATATTTAGTATGTAATTTATGTCTGGAGAATTTCTAAATGAAATTTTTTAATGATTTAATTTTTAAACCTTAAGACATTTACTGTCTGTATAACTGTACATATTTTTGAACTATGCTTGCTTGGTAACAGAAAAGTTACTTTAAAAAAATGTACTGTTTGACAGATGTGAAAATCATTGATATAACTTGATATCATTAAATTTGAATAGAATTATTAAATATTCTATTGGAAATATTTTTAAGACCTAATCTAGTATTTTAAATTTTATTTTTAATTTGAAGACAAGTGTTTTGCTAACTTGCTCAGACTACCTTTGATCTCACTCAGTAGCCACATATCTCTCAAATTTGCAATCCCTCTGCCTCTGCCTATTGAGTGGATATATAGCTACATTTTAATTCATAAACTATTTTTTACTTAATTATAAAAGTGATTCACAGGTCTGTTCTTTTAAAGACATACTGGCTAGAATGAGTCCAACAATTCCTTTGATTAGTAGGGAGTAAACAGATGCTAATGAGGGTTAATACAACCCTGTCAATTCATGTATAATCCTTGAGAAAAGGACCAGAAAAGTTAGTCATATATTTTAAAATCTTAATAATTTTACTTACATTTAAAACGTGGAAAATAAGGCATGTTTGCATGAGAATAGGAAACTGTAATGGTGATGATTTATTTTCTAATATTACATGAAAATCCACGAAATAAATGACAAATATATTTTCAGATCTACTCACCATTGAAGAGAAAGGTCAAAAGTAATCAAATCCTGTCAATTCACTTCTACTCATACCCAGAAGTTCTCACAAGTAAATCAGGCAGACCCATTTCTCAGCCTCCATTGCAAAGAAATTGGAAAGGGACTATGCTCAGCCATTTGTATAAGAGTGGCTATTTCTAAACTAATCATGGATAAATCCACTCCTAATACCACAAAGCCCCAGTAGAATTATGATACCCTCCCTCTGCAAAGCTCTAGCAGTGGTTCTCAACCTGTGGTTAATGACCCCTTTGGAGGTCATATGCCCTTTCACAGGAGTCATGTAAGACCACCTGCATATCAGATATTTATATTATGATTCATAACATAGGCAAAACCACAGTAATATAGCAGCATGGTTGGAGGTCACCACAACATCATGAACTGTACTGAAGAGTTCAGCATTAGGAAAATTGAAAACCAAGGACCTGTAGAGCTAAACTGATGCAAGTAATAGGCACAGCCACACAGTTGATGATACCATTTTGAAAAAGGTGTTTTTTAAGGAATTTCTCTAGGAATTACATCTAAATTGATGTTTTCTACACAAGAAGTAGGCAAGCTACTTACACCACTGAAATCTGAGGGTTTTTTATATCATCACAAAGCAGGTAGATATTCCCCTACCATACAACTTTATTCCTTTCTGGTGGTGTAGTCACCACCACCTTTCTCTTGAGCAATCATGAGTATGTTAGCTATGGCCTGGCACCAAAGGTTAATACGTGAGGGTAAATTATGCAAATTCTGTTATCCCGATCTTTTTCATTCATCAATAACCACTATACAGTTTTTAATGATAATGTCATGCTTCCTGAAAGTGTATACTAAGAAATGATTGATTCTGTGGTCCTTGTTATAAAATCAGTTTTTAATCATATTTTTATTATCAAGGTGAAAGAGGAAGGTTTTCATCTTTCCCACTTTTAACTAAATGATTAAATGCCATCAGTGTCATAATGTCCTGGAAGTGACAGAGTCATCCTAATATGCACTGGCAGTACATCCATTTCAGGGTCATATTTCTATCACTTTAACGAGTAACTGAAAAGCTATGAGAAAATTCATATTGTACTTCCAACTAATAAAGTATGTGAAATTCATAAAGATTTCATTAAGGGCAGCTTTCTTTCAAGAAGCACAGAAGATGTGAATATGAATATTCCTCCATGGACCTCACCATGCAAGTGTATGTTAAATATAAACAGCTAAGTCCAATTTAATTATAACATATCCCATAGCAATAATTGGATACATTTACAAAGATTAGGTAAATGAAGCACTATCCATATAAATAACTCAGTTTTGCTTAATCTTTGTAAATAATGCAATATTATTTGAAATGATATGAGAATTGTACTTATAAAATCATTAGTATTAACATTTCTATTTGATGGTGCTTTAAAACATTTGGTTTTATCCTTAACACTGTCTTAGCACAAATTAACTGTTTTCCTGCTAGGGCTGGCATATTCTATGTTAACCAGTCTTGTGTTAATTGAGAAATGAATGAATTAAAGTACAAAGAGAGGATGAAATCCAAGTAGAGTGACACCATTGGTTTGGACCTTCATTGAGGGTGACCCATCTTGATGATAGCATATATCAGGACTGAAGTTCAGTTGTCTTGAGTCATGAAGGTAGAACAACATAGACGATCCTGGTGAAGTTCTGCAGACACTTTTATGGGAAGACCTCCAATGATCTAAGTACCTTTCATAAGGTCCTATTTTGAAATGTTTGCAGTTTTTTCAAACACCATTGTGTTGGAACTAAGCTCTTACACATGGACTTGTGATGCAATTCAGCACACACACAAACACACACACACACATTTTCAAAATGTCTCACATAATGTCATGAAAATTTTTTGAGCTAGATAGTAGTATATTCATTATAGATTTAAAAAAAATTGGGGAGAGAGAGAATACATATCTTACAAGGGTCCCTACAGAATTAGTTTTCACTCCATAATTTCTTAGTCTTAAGTACTTAATTACTGTACTAGATTGTCCTAAGATGGAAACTCTGTCTTCATTTCTAACAAGAGAAAACATAAGATAATAATAGTTTCACTATAGGACATAAAACAACATAATTATTTTATCTGGAGTTCAAATCCTTGTGTAGAGAAATATTTAATCTTTAATCCAGCAGCAGAAAGGGTTGGTAGCTCTACACGTTTAATCCCAGTATTCAGAAGGCAGTTGTGGTGCATGCCTCTAATGCTTGTAGACAGGAAGCAGAGCTCAGAAGGAGTCAGTGACAGGCAGGAAGTGACTTCTGAAATGAGTAGTAGTGAAGAGCAGGTAAAGTGACAAATCAGAGAAAGTGTTAGTAGAGTGAGAACATGCCCAACTCTCACAATATAAAAGCAAGCTCTCAGCTCAGTGAGGGAGAGTTCAGAGAGGCAGAGAAAGGATAAGACACAGAGACAATGAAGTGGTCTGGCTGACTATAGGGCAGAGAAGCAGAGAGACTGATTGAGGCAGAATGGAACAGTGAGAGTACAGAGAGGGACAAGATACAGGAGGAAAGAAAGGAGTCTGAGGCAGAAACACATAAGCAGCATAGCAGAAGTCAGTATCAGTCAGGGAGAGTAGGTCAGTTTGAAGCCAAGCAGAGCAGATCAGTTAGAGAAGTTGCAAGAGCCTGCCAGAGTCAGAATAGGTCAGTCAGAAATTTTAAGCAGGCCCAGAAGAGCAGTATAAATCAGTCACCTTGGAGAAGAGTTTGAGCCAGAACAGCTAGTGAGTTAAACAGAAGAGTTAGAGTTCAGAAGTAGCTTGTCAAAGTGGCTCAGTAAGCAGTAAGTTTTCTATGCTTACACATTTTAAATTGTGCAGAGGTTGATCCATTTCAGTTCTAGGTTTAAGATAAAAATGTATGTAGGTCAAAACTCTCCAGAGCTCCAGAATTAGGACAGGTGAGTGAATTAGTCAAAGAATAAACTGCATTTTGCCCTGAATCAACATCTATGCCAATGTCTACATTTGGTGCCCAATGTAACAACATCTACATCTGTCACCCAACATAACTGAATGACTACACTACATTTGGTGCCTCACATTGGGCATCAGATGTAGATGTAAACATTGATCCAGTTTCAAAGGCTATTTTTTTGCCTAATTCAATGGTCTTGTATTTGGTTAGTTCTCCAAGGAAAAAATTAAGAGAAGTGATCTTTTCCTGTATCGTGGTTTGCTTTTATAGAATGGAGTTTTTATTTCTATAATCTACCTTAATAAGGAAGAATTACGGTTTCTGGTTCTCACTTTAAAGGATGAAAAGGGGAAGGAAATGGGTGGGCATGGTAGAAGGATGCCGGGGAGCCCTTGCTTGTAAGCTCTTTAAAATCTTAAATTCAAAGTACTTAGAATGACAAAACATAATAAGTTGGAGCATTGGGTTCTGATCCTGAATATGATGTTGTTCATGTACGTTTGTAGATGAATATTGAGTAAATAATAGCAAGTAAGGCATAGCTGAATTTCAAACACTAAAAATCACTCCAAGACATAAAACACATCTAATCATGTAGGTCTTTCTATTTTTCAGATGTCTTTTTATAATTTACATAGAATTTGGACAGAGGAAAATGAGCAAAAATTTGAACAAAAGGAAAAGATTATTATTTCCTATACCTGGATGGTTAAGATCACCTATATATCTTCTAGATTTCACATTTTTAGATGGGAATAAAATAAAATAAAATAAGAGAGCTCCTAGTTCTTCTGATTTTATGTCATTGGAAGAAATCAAATATTATGACTTATATTTCATAGATATATTCCATTGTAACCAGAATCTCGATCCATATGTTCCTCTCTGCTTCCAAGTCCTTGTTATCTCCTTTGAAAAAGTTCACGTGAACCACACAGTTATTGTGTGTAATAGACAGGTAGGTACAGATTTCAATGGCACACTCTAAAGTGGTAAGAGTAACCAATGAACAAAGAGACCACTGTAAAGCAATGTGATTCTCTAGGAGTAAGAATGAACTATGACCAGAGAAATTATTAAGGTGATCTATATTTTAGGTGTTAATTGTAGTACTTCAGAAGTTTATGGAACAGGCAGCTTTCCCTGAGAACATTTTCTTGTTGAGGTTCTTGACAGGCTTGTTTGGATTACCAATTACAGAAACCCTTCTTTACCAGAAACCCTTCCTCTAAGTTGAAATTTTCTTATATTCAACGCTAATAAGAATGTTGTTTGTCCATCTAGTGCTAGAATGGGAGGACTCAGGTCCTTTTGTGTAATATGGTAATCAGAATGCCACTGTTTCAGTTCCTGTTTTTACAAACCGCTAGTTATTTTGTCGATGTGGTTCTTTCCCAATAAATTTCAAGATGATTACTATATCCTAAGTTACCTGATACCAAAGTCTTTGGAATATTTTATGTTTGGGTGTGCAAGATAGCTCAGTGAGTGCATAATGATTCTAACTGCTGCCAAGCCCTATAACTTGCATTCAAACATTGGGTCCCACATGGTGGAAGAGCACATCTACTCTAAGAAGTGGCTCTCTGGCCTCAACACATATGCAGTAGCACAGCTGTAGCCATCCATTTACCAAATGTATACACTGAAAAAGACTTTTTGTTCTTTGGTCTAAAACAATTCCCCATCCTGGAACCCTGAAGTGTTTCAGCCTTCATACCATCTAAAATGCTTAAGCCTCCTATATTAATAAAAGCAGTAGCCTTTGTGATACAATTCTGTTCTCTCCCATGTGATGCATGAAATACAGTTTGGTATTATACATATAGTTATATGTATAATATATATAATATAAAAATATACAATATATAATATATAAGTAGTTACTATTACAATATCCTAAAAATAATCATAAATAAAGAAATGAGTTCCATACTCTATGTGTTTTCCTTGGAATCCCAGCTTGGCCATGCTGCTGTATGCATCTTACTCATCTTCTGGTGCTAAGGAATTAATTATAATTTGAGCTAAATCCATAAATCATGAAGATGTAAGAACTGTGGTTTCCTTTAATGTCCTCCTTAAGTGAGTGCAATCTCAATGGCAACTGATATTCCTTACATAGCTTTGCAAATGGTTATTACATTTGGACTCTGAAGAGTTCGAAGCAATTTGTATTCTCTGGTGGGATTTTGCCTTTGGAATGCCCTTCCCTTTGTGACCTAAACAGAATGTCAATGTTGAACCTGTAGTACACTTTTGATAACAAAAAAAATAGAACAAACATATATTTAATAGTTTTAAACAATACATTTTTAAACTTCTTGCACATACCAAATGATATGTACCACTTACATGCACATGTGTAAAAAGTTCAGAAATCAGTATTAGGGATATTTTCTCCTGTAACTTATATTTCTCTCTTCTACAACTTACCTTTTTCAGTTTCTTTATACATGCTTCCTTTTAATTTTTAATTTAAATTTTTATTTATGTAATTGTGAAGAAAGGCTGAGAAATCATAAATAAATTCCTTAGAGAAAATATAAACTAGTGATCAAAACCCTGAATAACCATGTATGTTTACCATGGTTATTGTACAACTTACATCAGATCTGTTATGTTCACAAGACCTGCACAAAATTAAACCTCAATTATGAATAAGGGAGATACTCATGATGCTCAACTTCTTAGTGAGAAACTCTTAACAGTTCATAGCTGTTTGAAAATAGGAATTATTCCTTTTTAGACATGTGGCATTTGGTTAGTGGTTGACTTTCCATGCTCCAGTAGATAGTTCTACATCAGTACAAAAATGCCTGGGCAGCACTAACATAAATTTAGTAGACTATTGTAAAGAGAGAGACAGAGACAGAGACAGAGACAGAGACAGAGAGACAGACAGAGAACATGAAAGAGAAAGAAGGGAAGACATGAATATCTGAGAATCCAGAGTTGCAGGGGAAATGTGGTAGAGATTACTATATTTCATGCTGCATATATGTGAAATTTTCAGATAATTAATAAAAATAAAACATCTAAGTATTCATTAAATTATAATTCATGTGTTATATAAATGAAGAACAATAGTTTTTTTAAACTTCTAGACATGCCAATGTAATGCTTAATTTAATTTTGAAGATAATTTATAGGTATCATTTTTCACCTATCAGAAATAAGTCATGTGATGGAAATATTTTCAGTGAAAAGAAACCCACCCTGCTTTGTAGCATTAAATATTTTTTAAACATTGACTACTATCTTATTGAAGCCAAATTATTTTTAAGATATCCATATTTTAAAAATTCATAAGCATAATATTCAAGATGCTTCAGGTCATCCTAGAGTAGATTTTCCTTTTCCTCCTG
The DNA here is from genome assembly GCA_026225945.1 of Cricetomys ansorgei. Lineage (NCBI taxonomy): Eukaryota > Metazoa > Chordata > Mammalia > Rodentia > Nesomyidae > Cricetomys > Cricetomys ansorgei. The sequence continues at coordinate 23,536,819 of JAMJFZ010000199.1, forward strand.
TGAATTTTTGTTTCATTACTTGACATAAAGAAAGAAAAATCATTAATTCAATGATTTCTCTAAGATATTTGTATTTCAAGCAGAGAAACATGGGGGGTGAAATTTTAAAATTAAAAGTGCGATAGCAATAATGAAAAATAATAAATTATAAAATACTCTGTAGTAATAAACTTTTCTATATATTGTAGTACATTTGATATGTTGTTTTGTAACCACATTTGTAGAAGAAGAGATAGTACAAGTATCTCATCTGTAAAATCAAGGAATTCTTAGATTGGGAGAAATAGTCTTCAAAGTGAAGAGTTCATCAATTGGTTATCAAATACTAAATAGTCATTCCTGAAAACAAATATACAAATAACACTAGACAGACTGAGGACATTGTACTTATGTACATAAATACTTATGTATTTAGTACTTGTGTGTGTGTGTGTGTGTGTGTGTGTGTGTGTGTGTGTGTGTTGCAATGATTAATGAAAAAGGATACCATGAATACCATGAATTCAAAAAAGAGGAAGGACAGGTATAATGGAGGGTTTGGAAGGAGAAAAGAGAAAGGGAAATGCTCTGATTCTTTTATAATGTGAAAAATAAGACAAATGAACCAACTACTCATTTATGCTCTGTGTAGTAAATGAAATGATTGCAAATAGATCTGAAGGTTGATAAGGAATCCAAGCTCTTGTTTCAATTTTATAGCTATGGACCAATGACTCTTACAGAAACAACTTTAAACGGCACTTGATTGATTTCCACCATACTACAGGACCAAATGTTCATCATTTTACAGTACCTACTGTTTAGGTTTCTTACTGTGACTTAAATGCACAGGTTTAAAGTTGAGTAATCTATCCTTCAAGAAGTATAATTTGTTGTCTGCATAGATCTCATAACTGTTGAAAGCAATGTAATTATGCAGTCAGATGAACAATCAGTATTTTTCTCCAGTCTAGTTTCCAGCTTTCTCTAAAGATTATTTCTCTAAATGATTATCATTTATTTTCAAACTTCTAGCCATACTAGACTTCTTATCATTCTGAATCTGTTTCTTTCTTTCTGTCTCTGTCTCCGTTTATCTCTATCTCTCCCTCCCCACTTCTCTCCCACTATTCTCTTTCCATTTTTATTTTCTCTTCAGAGTGAGATTTGATTAAGGATGACTAAAACAATACCAACACAGGGGTGATGGAAAATAATGCTTTTAAAAAATATCTGCGTTTTGAGAAGTTAAGAATTGTGCCTGCAATAGCAGGAGAACTTGAGATGAACCACAGTTACTATGCTATGCTGTGTTTTTCTGTTCTTCATATTTAAATAAGATAAATGTTGATGAAGTTCTTTTCTTTAATATCTTTATATCAGCTCTACATTCACAGTATCTATGATAGTCTAAAATTTTATTTCTCTTTATAGCAAAGCAAGAAAAAAATAAGTAAATAAACAAAGGAAGGAAAATGTATATCATTATCGACATCTTAAATTTAATTTCTGTGTGGTATTCTATACTTCGCTGAATTTTCTAGCCCATAATTTTACATCTCTCTATGGACCCTACTTTCTTTGTTGGAGAATAGAGTTAGAAATAATGACCAACATAGTAGGTGTCGTGGTTGCTAGTGACTTGTTATTGCTTCTAAGCACTTTTATGCACTTGTATACATATATTTTTATTATATCTATATTTAATAACCTTAAGGCACATAATGATAAGCATAGGTTAACACCAACATATTCTATTCTTACTTATTGTCAAAAAGGCTTTGCAACCTTAGCCTTCCCATAACTTCATATTCCCATTTGTAAGGACATAACATCCACCATCCATCATCCATGAAGGTAATTATTAAATTATCCTAAAAATGTAGTATGCTATCACACTTTTCAGCAAATGTACTCACTGGAACAACCTTATTGACTGAAATACTGTGTTATATAAGAAAAATCTTGCATCTTCAATCTTATAAACTTCATTCCTTCCAAGAAATCAGTGAGTTTGTATTGTACAATACTTTCACATACTGTATTTCAATCTTCTATGTTCCTAAATGAATTTTTTTGCAAAAAAAAAAAAATGGACTGATGTGCATTTAGCCAAATGGTAAAGTAGGTGCAAAGTACTAGTTTTGATGCCAGTTATCAATTGTATTGAGGTTCATTCTTTGTACTATGCTGTTCTATGAAACTTGTCTATTATCTAATACAGTATTCCTACAACTACAGATTATTCTGTCTCTAGAATGTTGTATAAATGAAGTTATTAAGTATATGGCCTTATGAAATTGGCTTTCTTCATTTAACAGTATACATTTAAAATTGTTCCAACTAACTTCTTTCGGTTCTCTTTTTCCTTTTGTCACACAATAATAATAATGTACATACAGATATATTGGAACTTGTAAGGTTATTGAAGGACATCATAGCTGTGTCCACTTTTTTCTAAGTATGATTAAGCAGTTAGAAACCTTCATTTTTGGATGTCATAAGAACATGGTTTAAAAAACACACAACTAGGGAATATTATTGTCAATTTATGACAATAAGTTTTAAGATATGGAAGTGCAACTCTCAACTACTGTCTAAGCACCTTATAATAGGTTTTTTCAACTGTAAGAGATGACAGACTAATTTAATAGTAGAGAATTCTGAGCGACATTAATTCTCTTTTGCAGTTATTAGAGATTTAAATAAATCATGGTGAGTATATGAAGGTATATGTCAATGATATAATATTGTAAATAATCCTATTTTTTTCCTGTGGATTTTCTCCAATGAGAGTTAACCAAGGCCAATTGTGAGACAGTTAGCTGACAAATATAAACTAAAAATATTTTAAAGTATTTGATTGATTAAAATTAAAAAAAATAAGAGAAACGTGGATAAATGTTATAGCTGAGAAGACCCTAAAGTCAGGTAATAATTTACAACAAGGTACTATTCTAGATATAACTGCAACAGAAAAAAGAGTCATAATGTAAAAATGAAGGACATCTAAGAGATGTACCGACTTTAAATAATTATGCATCAATTTTTGGCTCATTAATTTTAGCATGCCATAGTATTACTAACATATTTATAATAAGGTCAGCTGCGAGAAGATTTTTACAGAAATTCTCTACACTATCATTACCATCATTTTTCTCAAAAAATTTAAACTTGTAACAAAAAATTTAACCTTGTAACATTTTAAAACTTAATAACAAATAGGAAGTAATGCGAAGGATAAAACAAGGACAGGATGCAAGATAGAGCAACATTTCATTAGCATATATGATTCATGTCATTGGTAGGAGTATGTCTGCTGAAGTTAAGATTTGATATTACCAAGTCATGTCTGGCTATGAGATCAATATGTTCAAGTCCAAATGAAGTACACAGGAGACAAATCAGTAGAACAAGTGGAATCTCATTAGAAAATAATATTATGTCCCTACTAATAGGTTTACTATAAACCTTAATCAGGTTTACAACAAAGAAGAAGTAAAATAAGTACTAAAATCTGATCTAACATGGCCAAATCTTTCCTTGGGTATCTTGTTAGAGTTTCTGTTACTGTGATGGGACATGGCCCAAAAAGATTTGTTTCATCATATACTTCCAAGTAACAGACCATAACTGAGAGAACTCTGAACTCAAATTCAATCAGTTAATGATACTGTAGGTAGGAAACAATGCAGAGACCATCGAGGAGTGCTGCTTAGTGTATTGCTACATGTGACTTGCTCAATTTGATTTCTTATAAACTCCTGGATGACCCACCCTTGTTGAACTGGGCCCTCCCTCATCAATCACTAAGTAAGAAAGTGCACTACAGATTTGCCTAAAGGTAAATATTATGGAACCATTTTCTCATTCACATGGTCTTACCATGTATCAAGTAGACATAAATCTAGTCAGAACAGTGGTGTACCATTTAAATTCATTTAAATAGTTTTGTCAAAGGAATGCTAATGTTGTTTTCAACATATCATTAGTTATGTTCTATTAATTGTGCTCTAGTTGATAAAATACATTTTTCACGTTTAAAAGTTTGTTTATTAGTTTTCATTTATGTATGTGTTGAGGGAGCATATACACATAATACAAGTGCCAATAGAATCCAAATGTATATTGAATTCCTTGGAATTGGCGTGATTGGACATGTGTGAGTCTTTTTCTATTCTGAACATCATATCTTCATTCTTTGTTCATTGTCATTCACCTTCTCCACTGCAAAGTAACCTATTATATCTCAGTGTCCATGTGTTTTTCACATTTGGGTACACTTAAGGGTAGCAATGTTTTCAAAATCCTCAGTGACAATATACAAGAGAGAACTTCTTTGCTAAAGTATTTAAGCATAAGACATGATTTAATTACTTACATAGATAATTATGAAAACATTTCTAAGTCTTATTAGGAATCTAAAACTAAATACCCAGTATAATCAGCTGTGGTGTTAATGCTAGGACTATACTCTTAAAATTAATCCTTTAGTATAACTTTTTATTATAAAATCAAAAGATTACAAGCAGAGTTGAATGGAATGAAAGTGCTTATATAGATTGTAAACACAAGACACAGACCTGGTCATCAATAAGACTAGCAAGATCTGTAAGAGTTGATCCATGGACTCAATCCACTGGGGTGGAAATCAAGTTCTTGTGAGAAAGTGAACATGTTCTTGAATGTAAATAAGAATCAGAAGTGCACACAGGGAGTCACTCCGCTGCTCAGGCCTATTTTGAGATGTAACTCTTTGCATGCAAGTTTCAGTTATGTTTTAAACTGAGATACAAATGTTAATTCATTTGACCTTTGCAAACTTCATTGAGAGAATATTATTTTTTCTGTGCATATGTTTGTAATGACTTCATGTGTGGTTATATATGCATTGAATGTGAATGTCCATGCATGTGGAATTCTGAGAAGAATTTCAGGCCTGTTCCATGACTTTTCACCTTATTCCTTTGAGTGAGTAGTGAATCTGCAGTGCACAGTTTGTATGTATTCATCTACATGAAGTCAACTTGCTCTCATCTCTAAAGAAAGATGAAACAGTTTCTCATTAGAGTTGGAAATTAATCAATATTTTGTACCAGTGATTGTGCTGTGTTTTTCCTGAGCCAGCTTGTATGAGGCTACTCCAGAATACTGGCCGTTGATGCTTCCTCTAATTCTTATTATTAAAAGCAGTTAGGCTTGACATTCTTTCATTAATAGCGCTTGATGAACCACAAACTGCTTTTTACCAATTCAGTGGTATCATTTTAAATATGAATAGATGGGACTGGACCAAAGCCAGTCTTCAAAATGTACTAAGAACATTTAAGTCTGTTGTGTCACAACAGTTCTAACAACACAATTCAGAAATAGAATTGTTGCCTTTATACCACCGTGATGCATACTTTATACATGAAGATTTTGTTTACAATAATCCCTTTTCATTTTACATTTTACTTTTCTCTATGTTCAATGTATTTCAACCTTTATCACAGATTTTCATTAGAAAAAAATGAATTCTGAAAAATGAATAACAGGATGAAGTTAAAAGATTATTTCAATTCCAATTATGAAAGCAATTTATTTGTACAGTAATTACAACATTTTAGTTCATAATCAATTCTAATACCATCATAAGGTCAAGTTGAATGGAGATTGTCTAACTTCATTAACATCAGTGTAATGACTGCAAGAATCACTTCATTCCTGGTCAGACCATTCCTTATTGATTGACCAGGAAATGGAGCAGGTTGAGGCTTTCCTCTAATTATTTAAAGTCATCCTCACTTACCTCATAAAATATTGACAATGTTTCAAGTTAATAATGCTTATTACACTATTATAAATGTTACCTTGCAAGATTAAGTTCTAAAGAAAACTACATGGATTTCTTCAAATTGTTAAGTAATAGAAAGTAAAAAATATACTGTCTTGGAAATCAAGTACTCTATTAGAGCTTAATGTACGAATAATACTAACAGCAGTTTAAATAGCAATTGGAATGAGATATACAACAAACCTCAGAGTTCTATAAGCTTTATATAGCATAGTATTTGGGGGAAACGGTACAATTATAGCTACATGAAATGAAGATTTTTTATTCTTATAAAAATACAGCATTTTAACTTTTATTTAAGAAGTTATATTATCTATCATTGTAATTATGTATTTATATTTCTATTTTCATTAGTATTTTTAGGAACCACTTTAATGAAATGAGAGTTGATGCATTTTTATGAATATGCTTTTTCTGTAAATAAAATGTAATGCATAGTAAAAATTAAAACTACACAAATGAAAATTGAGATATTCTTTAATAATTGAGTTCATTGTGAACCAGTTAGTGCAGGTAGCTGCTAACAATTTTAGGAGAATTGAAAAATATTTTGCAAAGTAGGTTTAAAGATAAATTAAGGAACCTGCTTATATAAACATAAATAAAATCATTCAGTTTAATTGTAAAGCATTATAAATCCATTGTTAAAGAAACATTGAAGTAAAATCTAATTTTGTAAAACTAAGAATTATAATAAAATTAAACAATAGCTATACATATAATATACATACTATGTGGTATGATATATACATACATATATATGGTGTGTATGTGTATACATATATGTATATATATACATACACACATATATGTATACATATATATGCATATCTATACACACACATATATATGTAACAAATGGTCAGTACTTAAAATGTACATAGAGATAGTATTGTATGAACTGAACAAGATACACATATATATACACACACATATATATATTATACTATATATATATATATATATATATATCAGTTAATTAAAAGATAAAGAAAGAAAGAACCCAAAAATTTGAAGTAGGGGAGAGATATAGGAGAGGTTAATATTATAGGGAGGAAAGGGAAGAGATAAATTTTGTAATTAAATTATAATCTCAAAAAAATCAACTTTAAAATAAATTCTAATTATGTGGAAAATGCGTGTCTGTGTGTTAGTTGGGTGGGTATGTGCACAGGATTGTGGAACTCAGATGTCACTATCTTTCCTCAATTGAACTCCACATTATGTTTGGAAATGAGGTCCTTCTCTGGACCTGAGGCCTCATCAATTCAGTTGCACTGGGTGGCCAATGAGCTTTAGAGAACTTCCTGTCTTGCACACCCCCAGCCCTGGGGTTCTGGGCTTGCTACTCCCATGTCTGGCTTTTTATGTTAGCTCTAGGGAATCTGAATTCAAGTCCTTATACTTGCATGGCAGGCACTTTACCAATTGAACCAGCTCCCCAATCCCTATGCTGGCTTTAAAAATAGAAGAAAAATTAATCATTTAGAGCACAAGAAGGCAATCTGGTGAAGCAAAATTGAGAGGCACAATGCAGAGAACTTCATTGGATTGTTGAAAATGTCACTGTCTTGGGGAACAAGGCAGAATAGGAACTGCCTTAGATTAAATGACAGATAACTAAATACTATCACTGATCCTATAATATTTCCTAGACCTGGAAAAGATACAGGATTTTACTAGGACACATGAAATTGCAACATCATCAGGGTTAAATTTCAGAAATGGGAAAACTATACTATACTAAATAATTCCTATTGATGATCAAGTCATAGTGCCTGTGACACTTTCACATGACCAAAGAGAAAATGTACATATAAAGATAAAACAAGATTACCAGTAAATAAAATAAAAAGACAGTAAGGCTACACAAATAACACATTGCAGGGTTCCTTTTGTATGTCAAAATATTGTATATCAAAATAGAAAAATTCAGTGGAATAGTTTTTAGATGGTGTCAAATATTGCAGCTTTATCTACTCATTATAAACTTCCTAGCAAGGAATATAGACCATTATCTGCACTCACTACTTCATTAATAAAACATGCTATGGACATATCATATGAGGTCAAGGGGATAAGAAAATTATGTTTTATTACTATCATACACTTGACTATAATTTAACAACTTAAGCCAGACATACAACTGGCTATGAGCACAAGTACTGCCATGGTACATTAGCCTGCTACATGTGTATGTAAACCACCCTATTTTGCTAAAAATTCTTTGTTCTCTATCTTATAAGAGATGTAAGTAGAAATAACATGGTACCTTAATACTTTAAGAAATTATATCACTGATTTCTCTGAAAAGGTTGGGGAGAATAAAAATCTCAGGAAAAAAATTCTGTTTAGCTCTTCAGTAATTATTAATTTTATCAGTTTCAGTCAGCTCTAAATGGAATGTATTTATCAAACCCTTCTCTTAAGGGCCAGAGGTCTTTGTGGAAGAAGCAAAAAGAAGTAAGAGCCAGAGGTAGTTAATGACTTCAAAGAAAGAGTGTCTTTCAGACACAAGGTGACTAATGCACTTATCTCACAGAGATTGTGACAGTACACAAAAGACCTACAAAAGATCAAACAGACGAAACTCCTGGTACTGAGAAGGGGAAGTAGACACAAATCCCACTCCTTAATAAGAAACAAATTTGCAATGGATACCTGCTGGGAAAAAAATAGTCAGTTTTGTCCCAATGGAATGTCACTGAGTATATGCTCCAGGGAAGGACCCATGTCCAGGAGTATTTATTAACCAACACAGAGCAGACTCTGTAGTAAAATATTTAAACATGTTCTCAAATATGGGAAGGCTACATCCTCTTCTGTGCAGTAGTATATACTTTACACAGTTGCTATACCTGTCAACAAGAGCAGCTGCCAAAAGGTTACCTTCCTTAGCTGTTAGAACCAGTTTTCTGGCTGTGGATGGGCTGCAGCTTTCTTGAATCCAGAAAGAAAGGTAGTTTGGAGTACCAGTAGTTTCTGCTCAATACCTATGGATGGAACAAATTCATGTATAAATTTGCCTTGCCCAGTGAGATCTTTATGTTAGATTATATTATTGCTAATGGAGAAACTTTATGGTCTACTCCCTCAACTTAAGCACTGGACACATAATGCCTTGCCCAAGGACTTGACTTTGCCCGTAGAAAGGCATTTAGTTGGTCAACTAAACTTAGGGGTTTTGTATTGTGGAAGTTCTGATAATTAAGTAATCAAGATCTTTGTGTTGGTAGGTGGTGCCTTTCCTTAACAAATTACCTAGAGGCCATTTGCTCTGGATAAGTCCATGAGAGAGTCAGACCCTCTGCAAGTGGTTCAGGCTTTGCATTTCAGTGCTTGTCTTCTGTTTCTTATTGAACCCATTCAAGTGATATTATAATATTTCCATCTATAAGATGCCATGTTTTTTTTGTGAACTTATTGTTTTACTGAGGTTTTGTTATTTTGTATGTTTTGATTATTTTTGGTTTTATTGAGAGAGCAAGGAAAAAGAACATGAAGTTAGGTGGGTAGGAGGCAGAGGATCTGGGAGGAGTTGGGGGAGAAGAATAAGTATGAACAAAATATATTATATGAAAAATTAATAATAATAATAGCAATTAATAATGATAAGCCTTCACTGTAAAAAGTAATTTTGAGCTATAATTTTTATTTATACAGAAATATATATATGTATACATATATGTGTATATATATATATATATATATAACTTTTGGTTTTTTTCTAATACAATCAGAGCTTTCATTTTACGTAAAGTTAATGTCAAGTTTTAGACCTTAATTTGCTATTGGTTAATTTTAAATATATTATTATTTTTAACAGATACTTTTTCTTCCATGTAGCTGTGTGATTAACTATTTTTTTCTGAAATTATTCGAAGAGAAGGTACTTGGACAAAAATGTAACTTCTATGATTGTGAGATAACTTTTAAATTTATGACAGTTTTTATTTAATATGACTGTATCTAATGTAGTATACATAAAATTACAAGTTTGGAAAGGACCTTGAGAATGCAATTAGCATCTTTCTTCTTTCTCTTCATCCTGAAACTCCAGAAGGGCAATGTTATAATTTATTTCAGTGCAATAGCTCCCATATTTTTAAAGCAAAATGACAATTCTCTTTCTTTACCATAAGCTGCTTCACTGTATATTTTTTAAAAGTGGTTTCACAAGATAATTGTATCTACTTAAGCGATATTTTCACCTTGTGTGACATGCTTATTTATCTCTTGCCTTTCTTTTTTGTGATTAAAATGCACATTCTGTAGGGATTCTTCCACCTTGATTATTAAATCTAGTAGCCTAATGCCAGTGATGCTATGTTTCAAGTAATTTATCTATTACTTAATAATTGTAGTGTGTATGTACTCATGTTTGTGTGTGTGTGTGTGTGTCTGTGTGTACCTACGTGTGTATGGGTGTGTATTCCTGCATTTGGAGATCTACTTACACAACCTTACAGATACCAGAAGTCAACATGAAGGCCTTCCTCAGTCATTCTCCACTTTAGTTTTCTGAAACAGGATCTCTCTAAACCTGGAACTCGTTAATATGGTTATATTTGCTGGCCAATGAGCCTCAGAGATATGCCTATTCCCTCAATGCTAAAATTACAGGTTCACACTACAACATCTGTCTTTATGCAATTGCTGCAAATTGAATGTAGGTCTTCATTGTACAGAAAGTAGTTTATTAAATGAGCAACCACTGCAGTCCTTAATTTTATAATTGTTGACTGATTAAAAAAAAAAAAAAACAACTTTCAGTTTACTTCAAGCTTGAAGAGAATTTTACCCAATTATTATTCTATGTTTCAAATCCTTCTTAAAGTCTTATCTATTGTAGTTAACATCACAAGTGAAACTTATCACACTAGCATTTGATGGATAAGTGTTTTATGAGAGACTTTTCCTGGAAGAAAACAACACACACACACACACTCCATACACACACTGGTCTCCTCAACTAAAAAAATCAAAAAGGAATCCACAAGAAACCAAAATAATGATTACACCAAAGTCCAGCTTATTGGGATTACATACAGTAGTATAGGTGATGGATTCCTTACAGGAGTAGCTACACCAGAATTAGCTATATCACTGAAAAGCTGAACCCCCACACGTAATGACTCAGGAAAGCTGTATACCTAGAGTTCAAAGCATGATTTGCAAGCAGCTCAACATGCCCCAGAATGTACTCTTGCAGATCCACTGATCAGAATTTCTCCCCAGCAAGTGTTTTCTACTTCTATGACCCTAAGAAAGGGCACTTTGGACTCCTGAGGGTTTTAGCTTTCCCAGACATGTGGTGATTGTTTACCTGTTGATTCTCACTCATGAAGTTCTTCCTGCCTTCTGGAATGAATATTTAGCTCAGGAGAAACTTTTATACAAGTATGAGAATAAGCAGCCTGTAAATTCAGAGAAGTTAGTGTTTTCTAAAGATCTGGAGATAATCTCTAATAGATAATGCTAGCAGTCACATTTCCAAGTAAAGTTTAATGTTGAATAAGCTCAAAGATTTTATTGAAGTAAACCTTGCAATGAAAAACAAAGCTATAACTATAGAGATGCAGTCATTTTTTTAAAAAAGACCAAAAAGAAAAAAAACAACACAAAGCAAAAACTCATACATAAGTATTTCACAAGTGCTGAATAATCTGTTTTTCCTAGCATTATTAAAAATAAAACCTGTAAATAGTCATTTATGACCAAGGAACCAACCAGTATGATGACTTGAGATGTCAGATTCCATGTATTGTTCTACCGTTCACTATCTCTGTCTCTCCATTTCCTTCTAATTCCTATTTCTCTCAACTGAAGGGAAACAATGTTACACCTTTCTAAAAGTGGTACTAATGTATTACTGAGCTTGTAAGTTTTTACTAATTTAACACAAAATAGAACAGTGTTTCTAACCCACCTAGTGCTGTGACCCCTTAATGCAATACCTCATGTGGTGACACCAACTACAAAATTATTTCTGTTACTATTTCATAACTGTAATTGGCTATTGGGTCTCATAACTTTGTCCTCCCACCAATACAGGCAATTGACATTGCTCCTCTTTACCACCTAGAATGTGATGGTAGGGTACTATTGCTGAAGATGCCACATACTTTGATCATAAATATGGAGAAATCAAGTATATAGTGCCCTAGAAGCCTCATTGCAATTAGGTTTCACATTGTTGGATGATTGTCTTTGCACATCTTCAGTAGCAGATTATGTAGGCAAGTGAAACAAGGGCTTCAGTCATCCTACCCATACATCATACCACTCTGGTCTGGTGACTACCCTTGTTTGTAAGATTCATGACATTAATTACTCTCTGTGAATTCATCCTGTGTTGTCAACTGGGCTAGAATTTAACACAGAGAAGTCAATTAACAGTATGTCCATGTTGATCTATTTATAATCTGTGCACAAAAATTACTTCCTAAAAGAGGAAGTGCAAGTGTGCATTTTAACATAGAGTAAAAGCGTTCCTCTTTACATCTCATCTGTACTCTGTCAATCTCCAGTGTCAATAACTCAGATTATGCATATGCTTGGGTCATCTAAAAGATGGCTTCTGGCCAACTTGTGTCCAGTCAATTGTTAGTATCACTTATATCCAGCAAGAGAGTTTTCAGAAATAAATTTGTGCATATCAAGGCACATCATATGTAACAAGTGGCTGTACTGAGAGTACTTTTTAAAAAAGAACTTTATAAAGCCTTCACTGAGGCTTGTCTTCTCTTTCTCCCTCTTTTTAAATTAAAAAATCCTTATGAAGTGTCTTAACCTTATTAGAGATAAACAATTTTTAATATATCTTGTGAAAACAAGACAATTTTTTGGCAGATGAGAGGTTTGTAATATCTCTTCTTCCATCAGTGTGGTAAAAATTTGACATTTAAGAATATGAAATATATCACACTGAAAAATGGAACTAGGAACAGATCTTATTTGGGGAAAATATGCTATTTTAAATGGAAGCAAAAAAATATTATCAATTTTAGGTGTTTAAATTTGATAATATTTGATACTTTTCCCTTTTATCTTTCTGAAATGAATCTATATACCATATTATCTTACATATATTTAGTATTAACAGCATCTGATATAGTTATAGGTGTTGAAGTGGACGTAGATTCACTGTAGACATTGGTTCAGGGCAAAGGCCTTTATTCATTGTTTGATTCTTAGTGGGAACCCTGGAGCCCTAGTGTGTTTTGACTTCTTTACAATCTATTCTTAATCCTTGAACTGGAAAACTTCAGCCTTCATACAATCTAGAACATTTAACTTGCTAGTCTGGACCTAGAAGGCTTCAGCCATAACCTTCTGAGACCTACTACTGACTGAGCCACTCTGACTAGTTCCTTCTGAACTCTTACTCTTCTGTTTCAACTCATTCTCTGTTCTGGGCTTCTGCTGAGCTATGCTGTTTCTCTGTGTCTTTCCATAAATTCTCATTGCTACATCCTGCTTCAGTAACTGACTATGCTGTAACTCACTCCAGCCTCAGTGTCAGTAACTTCTCCTCTGTAACTGACTCTTCAACTTACTCTGTTAACTGCTCCTCACCTGACACTTCAACCTGCTTTTCCACTGACTATTCTGTCTGCTTTTCAACTGATTCTCTTTTTGACTGCTCCAACTGACTGACTCTAACTTCAATGTCACTATTTAACTGAGCTGAGAGTCTGCATTTTCTCATGAGAGATGGGCAGTCCTTATTCTGCTAACTCTTCATCTGATTAAGTGCTTTGTCTGCCATTCACTCTGACTCATCTCAAAAGTCACTTCCTGTGTGACACTGACTCCTGAGTTCTTCTTCCTGTGTCTGCTTCCACTATTTTTTCTAGTGTTTAAAGGCATGGACTACCACTGCTTTCTGAATACTGGATTAAAGGTTTGTCTACATTCACTCCAGATCACACAGGCCTCTGAGTATAGCCCCTGGAATGTAGACCCTAGCTTTCACACAGGGCTATTCCTCTACAATCTGATCTCATCTATTTTTTGGGTATAGATGAAAGTAATAATAAATATTAGTTATCTGTTGTATGGTTTTATTTGACATTCTGGGCTTATTCTACACTTAAACCTGTTAATTTTTTGCTACTGATAGCAACATTAATAGCATTTTTTAGAAAATTAGTCTATTATTTTAAAATAATTGTTCCTGTTTAAAAAGGAAATTTAGCAGGGTAGTGGTAGTACATGTTTTAAATCTCAACACTCCAGAGGCAGAGTCAGGATCTCTGAGTTTGAGGCCAGCTTGGGCTACAGAGTGAGTTCCAGGACAGCCAGAGTTACAACAGAGTAACCTTGTCTCAAATATAAAACTAAATGGATGAATGAATGAATGAATGGATGAATAAATAAGTAACAGGAAAATGTAAATAATTAAGTTGTTATTTCATTTATTTTTGAAACAGGACCTCATGTAAACAATGATGTCCTCCAACTTTCTATGTTTCTGAAGATGATCTTGAAGTTTCATCTTCCTGTATCTAACTCTGTAGTGGAGTATATGTCATCATGGCTGGGCTTAGATAGGGTGTTAGACAGAACATGGAACTTCATTCTACTAATTGAGTCCTATTTCTAGTTCTTGGAATGGAATTTTTAAATAATTGTTTGAAATATATATACAAGCAGAGTACTCTGAGTTACTACTTTATTTGTCTTTAATAGATAATACAGAATATAGCTTTTAGTTTGTAGTGGATAAATGTTAATCTTTAATTTTTTTCCCTTGAATGTATAGCAATAAATCTATTTTCACAAAGTAATGATTGTTGTCTCCTTGGATTAAACATTTTTCCCAAAAATAATTCTTACAATATATTTTGATCATGTTTTCCCTGCCTCTAATTCTTCTCAAGTCCCCCAAACATCCCTACTCACCCAAATTTATATTATTATGTTATTATTAATAATTATATTAATACATTATTAATATATTATTATATTATTATATTAGGTTTCAGACAAACAAACAAACAAATGAGCAAAAATAAAAATTTTGCTATCTGTGAGGGTGACCTAGAGAAAACTCCTGGTAATGGAGGATAGGGAACCTGAACAGGCCATCTTCTGTAACCAGGCAAGGCTTCTAGTGGTGGGACTAGGACTCCAATCTAGCCACAAAATCTCTGACCTGTAATCTATCCTAACTACAAAATCTTTTGTGACTGTGGAAGGGCAGAGCCACATGCCAAGAGACGAATCCCATGTCTTACACTGAAAAGTTGTCCAGGAACCTGAGACTGGAAAGCCCGGAGTCAATTGCTAAGACTATGCTGTTATGCTCATAGATCTGTGCCTAGCCCAATCATCCTCAGAGAGACTTCCTCCAGCAGCTGAGGGGAGCAGATGCATAGACCATGATCAAGCATTGGGCAGAGCTTGGTGAACCCAACAGAGGAAGTGGAGGAGGGATTGTGTTGGATGACCAGAGGAATAGAGGAGAAAACTCCTCAAAGAGTCAACTGACCAGCACTCTTAGGGGCTCCCAGATACTGAAGCAGCACAGACACATGAACCTGCATGGGTCTACAGTAGGTCTCCTACTTATGTCTTAAGGTTGTCTGGTTTGGTGCTCTTGTAGAACTCCTAAAACTTAGAGTATGGGAAGGGACTATGACCATTTATCTTCCTTGGGTCCCTTTTCCTCCTGCTGTGATGCCTCATCGAGCCTTGAAGTAGGGGCTTTTGCCCAGCCTTGTTCCATCTTGTCAAAATCTTGTCAACCTTAGGAGGCCTTCGCTTTTCTGATGAGAAATGGTAGTGTGTGTGTGTGTGTGTGTGTGTGTGTGTGTGTGTGTGTGTGTGTGGTGAATCTAGGGGAAAAGAGAGATGTCAGGGGGCTGGGAGGCATGGAGAGAGGGCAAGCTGGGGTCGGCATGTATTATATGAAAGAATATATGTATCTTGATAATACTCTGGTTCCCTTTTGGATAATGAACATGTCTGAACATCTTTCAATATTTTCTAATTATAACATTTTAATTTTTCAGTAACTGTAATTTTTAACTATGCAAATATGAAATGTTCTCAGGTATAAATTCAAGATATTCAAACACATATAAAAAGTAGCCCTTAACTGTCTGGCTTCATTTATTGCTTTGGGAAATTTTTATGTAACAATTTAAGAATGTGAAGGCTGAATGTATTAGACCCGTGAGGACAAAGTACTAATTTTCCTGAAATTTAATGAATTTCTCTAACAATGAACTGGAAGTTCAAATTCTGACTATTCTAAACAAATGTTTTATTTTTCTGCTATTTTAAACTTTTTTTAATAGTCAAAATGACTCCAGAGAAATTCAGTTAACAGCACAGTGTTAGGGAGGAATTTGGCTTTTGCAATCAACAGCAATCCCAGAACATGCATATACACTAAAGCCAGCTAAAATCATTTGAATTTAATATTTCCTCGACCTGGGCCATTCTCCAGGCATGGCCCTACATTCTATAGGTCCCTGAGAGATAATGGTAAATTAAATCTAACCACACAGAGAAGAAAGCAGAAAAGATGTAAGGAATTCCTGAGGCTAAAATGAATCACCACCATCCAGAATTTAGGCATATTAAAATTATATTTTGTTTAAAATAACATTAAATTGGAATAATAATTTTGAAGCAACAAGTTAGCTAACAAATAATACCCTAAAATTATACTTGTTAGGAATCTTTCCAACTGCTACCATAGGTCAGAAAGGCACCTACCTCCACATGTAAGATATCTCTTATAATTAAATGAGCCATATATAACTCATGTGCAAGGATTTTAGTTTCCATTTTGAATAAAATTGGTTCTGTCCCTTGTTCTATTACATTCCTCTATAGAAGAGAATTTATGTTCTTATATAGTCTTAAAAGTACCTTCAAAGGCTCTGTCTTCCTTGCTGCTAGGAAGGGCTGCATGCATTGTTTCCTTAGGACCTGAGGATAATGATCTTGGGGATACTTCCTCAAAGCAATATAGAAATAGAGGCATGGATGAAAATCAGTCTTCTCTGTTTGAATTACTAGAGATGGAGACTTTGATGATGGTACATGCTATAGCCAACCAACTCTCAATAAGGGATCAGTGTAATCAGGAAGACACTGACTTGACTTGAAGGAATAAAGAAACCACTATCATACATTTTATCAAAAGCCAGATACTCCATTTCTTTAGACTATAGAAATTTTTCCAGCTTCTCAGACCCCTACCAACATCATACTTTCATAAAAAGATTTAATATTTTACTCAATATTCAGTACTCTAAATATCAGGTCTTTTCAAAAGGGAACAGCTATTTGTGGAACATACCATGTTTGCCTATTTTCTTGTTTTCGAATCAAGTTCCCATGCTTCCGGCATGTTAATTATCTTTCTAATGGCATTAATATTTTCCTTAAGTTACAATCCTCTGAATTCTTTTTATTTTATTATTCAGATTATTATTATTATTACTACTATTATTATCTTATTGTTTAATGATCAAGGTAATATAAGCTACATAATATGTGTCACTTATGTTTTTCTATTTACCAGACTGTCACTATTTATTTGTCAGAAATCATCTTGTTTCTTTTATAGCTGGTAGGTTTCACTTGAAAACCCACCATATCAATATTTCTCTGATGTTTTTGGCAAAACTTTATAAGCTTTTATTGGTTGTATTTAATGTCTTAAAGGTTGTTTGTTTTAATGCTTTTCTGTCTCTTTTGAGTCAGTTTTTCTAAAATGTTTATTTAGAAAATAGTTTGTCTTCTCAAAATTTTCTAATGTATTGGAAGAAGTTGTTAGAAGCATTTTCTCCTTTTAAAAACTATTTATTTGTTTGTTTATTTGTTTATTTATTTAAATGAGTCCTCTATCTGCATGGACACCTGTACATGCCAGAAGAGAGCATAAAACCACGTTATAAATGATTGTGAGCAACAGTGTGTTTGCTGGGAATTGAAATCAGGATCTCTGGAAGAGCAGCCAGTGTTCTCAACTGATGAGCCATCTCTCCAGTCCCACATTTTCTTATTTTTAAGGTCTTTAAATGTAGCTCAATAATAGAGTGATTTATGACTCTTTTCAGAGTTATTATTTATTTACACAATTTATAAGTGAAAATTTGAAATTAACACAACTTTAAAGTAAAAAAATGTAATGGCCAATGTATTCTAAGTATTGCTTCACTCGTCCTTAATATAATCTTTTAGTGAGATCTACTGGGAGACTATTTTAAAGTAATTCTTAGACAACTTGGCATTTTATCTACATATAATTTGGTTTATATCATTAATTTTGTTATTTTGATCTTCAGTGAATACCATGCCTTAGACAGTCCAGCCTAAATCTAATATGTCCTCATGGCTCAAAAGGTTTTTTTTTTTTTTTTTTTTAAGTCAAGGTCTTGCTATGTAGATCTGGTATAACCATGACGAATGGAAGTGGAAGGAATTAATGAAGCCAGCACAGCAGTTTGACCCAGTCAAACAAATGTGAGCTGAATACTGTGTTACCATGCTGTCCCCAACTCTGTATTACGGAACATATATATTATGATTGATTTATGTTTTTTACCTGATAATATTATTTCTGAGCCTCTTTAAGAAAGTTCTTATTATAGTCCCTTATGCTTTCACGGAATCATTCAGACATCTTCCTTAAGTCTTGGAGATTTTGATGAGCCCAAACAATGCTAGGAATATCTTTTTAAGGTTATGGCTCCGTAACCTTCTTGGTGCATTTACCCCTGAACAAAATCAGGATTGAGTCAATCAGAACAATATAGCTTGAGAATATCTGATAAGATCTGAGGCAATTAGGCCATTAGAGAAAAACTAATAAGCCCCAGTAGACCAGGAGAAGTGATGTACTCCAACATACAATCAGAGTTGAATATATAATTTATGAGATGGTAGGGCCACACATGATATGCCCACAGAGAAAAAAATAATTAAGAAACTTAGATTGGCTAAAACAACCTTTACCCCACATACTTCTATGATATAAAAGAAAAAACAATTAGACATAAGGATTTGCCATTTATAATAAGACTAGTTCATACCAGGTTTTTAGTGAGGTCACTTAACTAGGAAACAAAAGAAATTCTCCTACACAAACTGATTTTTATAGCAAGTGTAAAAACAAGTTAACTCCAGAGGATTTTTAGCCTGAAAAAAACTAATTTACAAGTATAAGTAATTCTTTAAACCAACAAACTTTTATTATACATAGTTCAAGGCTTGGGGACTTACTTAAACTGGCTCAGATATTTACAAAATGATATGATTTGTATCCCTTTGGAAACCATGAATTTGTCTTTATCTTATGAAATCTGTATAAATAAAGAAGCCCACTGACTGGCTGTCAGTCAGAATTTCAAGATCATCCCATCCCTGGGTTCTGACTCAGCTCTCCTTCACCTAATTCCTTAATTCCTCTCTGAGCCCTGTCTAATCGTGGGTACTGGCTCCAACAAAAACGCTGGAATGTTAGATCTCAAATTAACAAACTTCTGGCTGAGATACCTATTTAATATATCAATCAAAGTGAACCTGAGAGACATAATCTCCTAACATCCCTCCATTCCTACCTGCTATTTTCACTGTAAAGTGCTCATCTTGTACTGTTATCAAATATAGTAATTGTTCACTGTTATGGTGTATCAACCTTCATACATTTTCTTACCTATAAATCTGAGCCATTCTTGGTATGATGACCCAGGAATTCATGCTTTAGATATAACCATCAACGCTCTTACTAGCCTAAGAGATTTGTTGCTGCTCTCATATTAGGAATTACTGCTTTCATTGGAATTTTAGGGTTTGTCATGTTTTCTGCTACTGTGCTACAAAGCATGTGTACCAGTCTTATAAGAATGTCTCCTTACCACTCATTATACAGAAAAATATAGATAAAGTTTTGGAAGACAGAATAAGTGCATTAGAAAAAGCAGTCCTATTTATGGGTAATCAGATTCAAAATATTAAAGTTAGACTGTTCCCTGTCATTCACAGTATAAATAGATATGCATTACCCCACTTCCATATAATTCATCTGAGGTGATATGGGGACAAGTTGAGTCCCATCTCCATGCATTATGGAATAATTCTGATTTGGCAGTAAATATACAGCTTTTCCATCAACAAATTGCAATCATAAGCTCAGATAAAACAGAATCTACTTCAGTGTCAGAAGTTACAAATAAAATTTTAAGTCTCTGAGATCCTTTGTCTCAGGGCAAGCTTTCTGATCTTTCATTATTAATTGGCAAAGAATTCTGGAAGTTGTTTCAATTGTTATTCTTATTCTTTCAGTCATCTTTAGAGAATTAAGAAGTTTCCTGCATGCCATCTGAACCCTGAACCCTTTCAAAGTCCTGTCTCTTTCTCCTGAGTGCTGGATTTGAAGGTATGCATCACCATTCGTTGATCATCCTTTATCTTGTTTTATTTAAATTAGGATGCAGAATATTCACTCTGTGTCTTCTGATTTCTTATTTTTGGAAATACACTCATAATTTGTCAGTGTGTATCATAGAACTCAGGAAGAGTAATCAAGTCAATGTTTTTCTAAATAGACAAATAAAAAGTTGGATGACTGTGTTGCTTAGGAAATCATAGGACTTCATGGTTATACCTACAGAAGTTCATTTTTGCCAGTGCCAGCTGCTGTGTAAGGGGATATCTTTAACAGCATGTTCAGTCTAAGATTTTAAGTACTTCTTCATCCAAGTGACAAAAAATTGACAACCACCAAAGCAGTCAGGTATATTCTCTCATATTTTAAAACATTAGAATATTTTTCTCATTCTGCTATATATTTCCATGTAAGGTATAATGTTAGCACTGAAAATATGTAGGATGCAAACTATTGGTTTTCTACAAAATACTAAGCTCACTATATTAATAGATCTTAGCTTCACAACTATTAGGTTATAGAAAGCAAAGTTCAAGTGCAGAACATTTCATAGGACATTTTACTCCCCTCCTCCCAGTAGTCTTAGTGCAGGTTATTTTATGAAATTGAGGAAATAATACTGGTGCCTTGCTTTAAAAGATTTACTTTGGTAAATTATCTACATTTTACTCATGTATTTTAATATTGTTTTAAATAAAATGGAAATAGCATCATTTTCTCTCTCTACTTTTTTCTCTCCAGCCCTCAACTCTATCCTCCTTCAAACCTTCCCAATGTCAATCTACTCAAATTGATAACTATAGAGGAATGTTTGTTAATTTAATCCAGCAACATGACTGCTCTGAGAAAGGATCACATTTAAGGCCTGTGTAATACCTAGGAAGGGATCAAATCCAAGGGTCTATATAAAGGGATCATATTCAGATGCCTATGTGGTCCCATTGGAATATAGAAAGAATGTTAGCATACACTTTTAACCCCAGAATTCAGAAGGCAGTGGTGGTACAAGCCTTTAATCCTAGCACTTGGGAGACAGAAAGCAGAGGTCAAAGGAGTCAGACAGGAAGAGACGTCTGAGATGAGTCAGAGTTTAGAGATAGTGTAACAAATCAGAAGAGTGTTAGCAGAGTGTGTCAGAGTTAAGATATGCCCACCTCTCACAATAGAAAAGCAGGCTTTCATCTTTGAAAGAACACAGAGATAAGACATGCAGCAGTGTAAAGAAGTCAGTATGAGGCAGGCTCAGAGGCTAAGACAGAGAGACCTGGAAGATAAGACACAGAGGCAGTCTAAGGCGTCCGATGCAGAGACACAGAGGCAGTATGAGCCAGAATGAAACATTTTGAGGCAGTCAGAGAATTAGCCAGAATCAGCCAGAGTTATAAGAGTTCAGTTAGAAACAGTCATCTGGCATAGAAGGTCAATTTAAACCAATCATCTTGAAGAAGAGTTTGAGCCAGAACATCAAGTGAGTTGAACCAGCCAGAGTCAGAGTTCAGTAAAGGCCTGAGTTCAGAAGGAGATAGTCAGAGTGGCTCAGTCAGCAGTAAGTCTTGGAGATTTAAATATTCTAGATTGTACAGAGGCTGGGGCTGAAGCCTTCAAGCTCTAGGTTTAAGACTAGATTGTATGGAGGCCAAAAAAATTCCAGGGCTTCAGGACTAGGACCAAGGATTGAATTAGACAAAGAATAAACTGCCTTTTACCCTGAATCAATGATTACAGATAGCCTCTTTCTTTTTTATTATTATTGTTACACACACACACACACGTGTGTGTGTTGTGTATATATATTTGTGCATATATATATATATTTGTGCATATATACATATATTTGTGCATGTATATATTTGTGCACAAATATATACATGCACAAATATATAAATACAGTCCTTTGAGTGTGTTGTTTTTTGTGTATATATCATTTTATTCTGATTACACTTCATTGGACAACCAATATTGAAGCTCATTTCTAGAAGAGGCTAATTCTCTTCATTCTATTGTTAATTCTCCTCATTCTTTTTTTAATGACATTGTACAAGACTCAGATTATTCATGTTGGATCGAACAAGAAAATGTCGTTTTTTCAGTCTAGTATCCATGGTTTCAAAAATATATATGCAAGCTGCCAAGGGAGGAAAGCAATTAAACGGTCCTACCAGTGACAAAACCCATGAAACACAATTACCTGCATGGCAAGATATACTTAAAGTGTAAGAAGTCACTCACATGTTGTTGGCAATCTACACAAGTCTAATTGGACTTAAGACCCGCTTAACAGGAGAGAAATCATGCCTAGTACTAGAAAACTAGTGTAGTGGTACATATCCTGTATTATATTATCATGCATATCATCCTCACTGCCTGAAAATATACCAGTTGGTGCTTAAGAGAAGGCTTATAGCATCCTCGCTGCCTTAAAATGTATACAGTTGACACTTAAGACTCAGTGGATAAGGATACGTCCAACTGCTCCAAAGTTTCTGAGTTTACTTCTCAACACTCATCTTGGGTGTCTCACAACTGCCTTTAACTTTAGCCCAGGAAATCCACACTGTTTTCCAGACATTGTGAATACTTTCACTCACATTGCATATACTCACAGAGACCACACACATAGATGGGGAAAATTCACAAGGAATTACCAGGGTGTCATCTGTACATATTTTCTTTTTTCATCAATTCTAATCAGTATATATTTTTTCTCTCCTTCAGTTTGCCTTTTCCAAAACATTGTATTATTTTATTTTGTCCTCAGCCCTATTTTCTATTCAGATTAGCTCCTTCTTCTTATATCAATGACACATCCATGTCTCTTAGTGCTCTAATACTTTTCTTTATTATGGTATATTCCTTTAGGTAGATATATACTACAGATTACTTATCTAGTCACATACTGAAGAACAATGTACTTACTTCGAATATTTGGTCAATTATGGACAAAGTTGTTACAA